>CM021107.1:353603944-353921285 GCA_007115665.2 Sequoiadendron giganteum
CCATACAATGGATTTCATTCTCATTTTTTGTTTCCATTTTTTAGTATTATAGTTGATATCATTATTGGTATATCCAACTTCATTTAAACAACTAATATCAATATCATTAAAACATGGATTTGGGGACATACCTGTAGTTTTTTGCTTAGTCACTATCTCTATATCATTGAAAGGTGGATTTTATGACATATTTGGGTTTGTCTCTATAATCACATTTTCTTTCATATTCCCCATTTCCATATTACATCATTTACATTCATCCAATCCTTCATGGTCTCCTCTTCAATATTCATGGAACTAGATGCTTTATTTATTTTTGAATCCTTGTTCTATTTCTTTATCAATTTGCCTATATCTCTTTCTTTACTTCAATTTCTTGAGGTTTCATGAGCTTCCTATATATTTTTGTTGTCTTTATTTGATCCCATGATTACGAAACCATCTTGATAAATAAAACAAATAGTTTTTAATCTATTTTCAAATTACTACCTCCTTTAAATTTTGAAATACAACTAGATGTAGATCCTTTGTTCTATAAATTCTAAAGTACAAATAATTGTGAATATATCAAAAATACCTCTTTTTTATTCCTCTTGAGATAAGTCTATGTACTTGATTCCACTCTAGAATAGTGAACTTGTGATTGAATCCTTTCAAAACTTGAATAGAATATGACTTGTTGAGAGATTGCACAAGAAAAAATTGAATAAAAAATGCAAAAAATGTCACTGCCAATCTATACTATAGAAAAACAAAGTTCTAGAAATAAGATATTAAGTCATTTTTTTCGTAATTTGGAAATAATGCATATAATAGGAATGGGTACCTGTTTTAAACAAAGTACCCATTTTAAATAAGTACCTATTTTAAAATGGGTACCTATTTTAGTTTAGATCAAGTACCCATTCCATTTTAGAATGGGCACTTGATTTATAACAAGTACCCATTCCATTTTAGAATGGGCACTTGATTTATAACAAGTACCCATTCCATTTTAAAATGGGCACTTGATTTATAACAAGTACCTGTTGCTTTTTCCAATTAGGAAAATAGTGAATGGGTACTTGTTTTAAAATGAGTATCCGTTTTGATTTCAAAATTAGTACCTATTTAATAAAAAATAAATTTCTAATCCACTTTTTTTCTTTTTTTTAAGCTCGATAAATGCCTGGTAATCCAACCCTTAGGCGTGGAATTGCAAGTACAAGGTCATGGAAATGTCAAGAGGAATAAATGACTTTGGCAATATGTCTAACGAGTTTTTCTCAAAACTTAACAAGTTTTTTTTCTTTCAAAATAGTTATATGAAATTAAAATGGATCATAATGCATAGTTTTCAAATATGTAATTTTTTATGATTGGATTATTTTTTCTATTTTTAATTAATTTCTAAGGAAACTAGTCCATAAACTTGAAATGTCATTTTTTCATATTTTTTTAATAACTTTTAATTCATTAATTTTATTGTAAAAAATAATATGGCATCAATCTACAAAAAATTCTTTACACAATATTTTTTTTTTTCAAAAAATGATTAGTTTAGGTCAAATAATGGTGTCAACACACAAGGATTTTCAAAAATAGCAACTAGGGCAAAAAAAACTTAATAAAAAATTATTTAGAAAAAAGTTATAAAAAATATCTCCATCAATATTTAGTATATTACACATCTTTCCCAAAAAGGAATTAGAAAATAACTTTTCTTTAGGTTAGAGCATGGTGTTCATACATGTGCATGGTATGCTCATAAAAAGGTGATTTTTAGAAAGTGGTTTTTATACATTCTTATTGAAAATTAGATTTTAGCATCGAGGTATTAGAATAAATTACATATTTAAAAACTAGACTCAAAATAATAAATTTCATATTAAGAAATTTTTTTAAGATTAAATGTGTAAGTGCTTCATATTTTCAGTCCAACCATGAAAAATTCTAAAAATCAAGAAAAACACTTCTACTTTTTGAGCATTTTGTGGACCCAACTTCTTACACTTACCCAAGCATAATATGGACCTTTCTTAGTCACACCATGCAATACAAAAAATATCTTCACACACGTTAGTATTATCTTCATAGATAATTAGAGGCATTTAGATAAGAGGTGGAAATGATTTTTGCAACTATGAAATTTGAAATTTAAATATCTTGGTTGCACAATATCTTATTTTCAAGTGATTTCAACATAAGGGGCCCCTTAATGGGATACCCTTCCCCCAAGATGAACCAAAAATATTGTCCATAGAGACAATTGACTATTTTGTGCATAATTTGAGGTGGGATAATTTGATTAGTGGGATATGTTCATCTAGAAAAAGGTTTTCCAAGATTACCAACTCATTTAACTTAAAGGATGTGTTAGGGAGTGAATTCTCAAATTCTATGGTGGATATAATTTTATCTTCCACATATAACTCCTTGGCTTGTAATTTCTTTTCTCTCTATCTCAATATTGATTTAGTTATAAAATTGGCTATTAGAGTATGGAAACTTGAGAGTGTTATGTTTGGAGGGATATTTATTTTTCTATTTTCTACTTAGGATGATAAGAATAAAGTAAATTAGTTCAAGGGCCTTAGTTTTATGGCTACAACAATCAAAATAATCTTTCCATCTACAAATGAAAGACTAGGTTTGACCCTAACACATATTTTTGTGTTATCTCACCAAATTGGGCATGTTTTCTTGGCAAACAACTATAATACTAGGGAACCTCTATTACTGAAAGCATAGCTAATTCATTTGCCTAATTATTGGCTATAGATAAGGTAAAAATTAGATACAAGTTGATTGTGTTGGATGTTGTGGTTGTGTTGTTGATATGTGGTTGTCATTGATGTCAACACTACTAGCATTGATGATGCTTAAGGTTGTATATGTAGAGGACATTGAGAAAATTGTAAAAATAATATTACTAGCAGCCAGTGAAGCTGAGAAGGTCAGAATGTTGGAATTTTTTTTACATTGAAGATCTGAAGGTGCACTTCAAAGGGTTTGTTGCTAAATCTTTCTAGTATGTTGTCTGAAAGTTGTAGAGGTTCACATCAAGAGTTGTGGAAGATATGAAGATCTGTGTTCCTACAGTTATTCAGTTTCTATAAATGGTGTTCAGGATGAAGCGGATGAAATTCTAGTAATTTCATGTGTTGCGCATGTACCTGTGATGTTCATGGATGAGTCTAGATCATGATCTATCCTTGTTGTGTGTTCGAATTGATTGGAGTGTTTGTGATCAGATATATTTCTGATGTGTGCTCGAGTTTTCATGTTCTTGGCCGACATGATGATGTT
This sequence comes from Sequoiadendron giganteum, assembly GCA_007115665.2. Classification (NCBI taxonomy): domain Eukaryota; kingdom Viridiplantae; phylum Streptophyta; class Pinopsida; order Cupressales; family Cupressaceae; genus Sequoiadendron; species Sequoiadendron giganteum. Next base: position 353,607,233 of record CM021107.1, read on the forward strand.
AGCATGTTGCAGATCCATGAGGATTAATATTTTATTGTTTGGCATGTTTGTAGGTGTTTTTTTGGGTCCTCACTATGTTGTGAATGACTTGTGTTATTGTGCATTGAAATGTATTCATGTATTGAGGCTAACAGTTGTAATTTATTGTTTATTTGAGGCTGAATAAATAGTTGATGTAAATTCGTAGCAGATATACATGTGCAAATAAAGGTTAGATCATTTAGAGCAGAGTGTGGAAGAGTTTGTAGAAGTTTTTGTGTGCCTAATTGGAACTGTAATTAAGCTTTGGTAGAAGCTAATTTCTGGGTTCAACTTCATTAGATGGATTTAATTTGATTACTTTATGTAAGGCAGAAAGCCTTCCCTTTGAGCAGTGTGCTCTAGGAAGTGTGCTCGAATGCAAGTGCATTCCTTTTTCATTCTTCATTATACTTATAACATGGTATAATCTTGTGGACTAACATCCACCATGGTTTTTCCCTTAACAAGGTTTCCACGTATAAAATCTTGGTGTTCATGTGTCTCTGATGTGTTATTAATTTATGCTTGCACTGTTATTTATCAAATATGAGATTTAAGGTTGATTAATGTTGTATAAGTTTGATTTTGGTAACAACTGATTCACCCCCCTCTCTCAGTTGTCTATCCTTGTTTTTCCAACAATTGGTATCAGAGCTAGTTCCTCTGAAGAAGCCTAACAACTTGAGGTGATCTGAGATGCCATCATACAAGAAGGATAGTCCTAGATTTGATGGTACAAACTACTCTTTATGGAAATTTAGAATGGAGTGCCATTTGAAGTGCATTGGAGAACCTTTCTGGAAGATGACATAAAGTACATATACTATTCCTTAGAATGGTCTATCCTCTGAAGATGAGATCAAGCAAGAAAAAGATAATACCAAGGCTATTGAATCATTGTTGAGTGGTTTGACAAATTCAGAGGTGACAAATGTGTTAGGATTGAAAACTTCATACTAGATCTGGAAAATTTTGGAAACATTGTATGAAGGATATGTGCTACTAAAGAGTGCTAAGCTACAAAGTCTAAAAGGAAAGTGGGAATACTTGAAGATGAGTGAATATGATAATATCCTCTCTTTTTCTCAAAAGATAAATGAATTGGTGATGAACATTAGATGTGCTGGTGGAACCTTGGATGATGAAAAAGTTTGGCTAAGATACTTAGATCAGTGCCCCCCTCCTACAAAACAAGAGCTCATGTTATTGATGAACTCAAAACAGTGAAAAATATTACAAGAGACATGCTAATTGGAAAACTTGTTGCATTTGAGTTGAGTGAATTTGGTGAATGATCCTAAGACTAAATATGCTTTCAAAGCTATAGTATCCAGAAAAATCCAACAAAGATACAATCTAGGTGGGAGTTCCCAAAGGACATTCAAATATGAAAAGGAAATGAAAAAGATTGAACATGAAGAAAGAGAATTGGAAGAACTAGAAGCATTGATTTTGAAAAGAGAAGCCAAAGGTTATGGTAAGTACAAAGGAAATTTTCCTATCAAATGGTTCTCTTGCAGTAAAATAGGTAATTTTGCATCTAGATGTCCTAGAAGATTTTCAAAGTACAAACTTGAGAGGAATAGATTTCAAAGGAAATGTTATTATGCTGAAGGTGTAACTGATGAAGAATTTGATAAAGAAACCGAAAATGAAGATGAATGGGTATTTATTTCTATCAAAGAAAATGGTTAGGTGTCCACTAAATCTACTAGCAATGTGAATGTTGAGAAAGGTCTCTCAACAAAAATTGAAGAAAAGGATGAGTGGGTAATTGATAGCAGATGCTCACATCATATTACATGGTGAAAAAAGAAAGTTTGTAATCTTGGAAGACTATGATGGTGGTGTTGTAATATTTGGAGACAACACTTCTGGTGTGATTCGTGGCAAAGACATTATTTCTTTTGGTAGTAAGTATAATACTGATGATGTTCTTTATGTAGAAGGATTAAAGAATAACTTGTTAAGTGTTTGAGAAATGGTAGACAAGGGTTACAATATTCAATTCAAGGATGGTAAGTGCAGAATACAGGGATGTTCTGGAAATATAATTGCTTTAGGTACAAAGATATAAGGTAATATATTTCATTTGAGTGTTGCTAGTGAAATTTGTTTAATTTCTCAAATTGATGTAAGTTGGTTATGACATAAGAGGTTGTGTCATGTGAAATTTGATAACATTGTCAAGATAAGCACTACTCAAGCAGATAGATATATTCCTAAGTTAGTGAAGCCTATTGACACTACGTGCAAGGAATGTTAGATGGGAAAGCAAACAAGAAATTTTTTTCAGAGAAAACTATAACTCTAATGGAGTGTTGGATTTGATACATACAGATCTATGTGGTCCATACAGAATCATAAGTTTACAAGGTGAAAGGTATTTTATGTTGCTCATTGATGATTATTCTAGAATGATATGGGTTTCTTTCGTAAGAGAAAAACTTGAAGCATTAGAAAAGTTCAAAAGTTTCAAAGCTATGGCAGAGAATTAGATAGGTCAGAAGATCAAATGTTTTAGATCAGACAGAGGTGGTGAATTCACTTCCTAGGAATTCAATTCTTTCTATGAAGAGCATGGAATCCAAAGGTAGTTATCTGCTCCCCGGACCCCTCAACAAAATGGAGTTGTTGAAAGAAAGAACATAATCATTCTAGACACTGCCAAAACCATGATGTTGGAAGAAAATGTTCCTCATTTCTACTAGAGAGAAGTTGTAAGTACTTCTGTGTATACCATTAACAAGGTGTATGTGAACCATAATTCTGGTAAGACACCTTTTGAGCTATGGTTTGGTTATAAGCCTACTCTCAAGTATTTCAAAAAAATTGGAAGCAAGTGTTACATCAAGAGAGATTTTGATATAGGAAAGTTTGATGCTAGAAGTGATGAAGGAATATTTTTGGGTTACTCTAATAAAAGTAAATCTTACCGGTGCTTTAATAAGAGATTAAAGAAAATGGTTGAAAGTGCAAATGTCAAAGTTGATGAAGATATTGTTAAACCATCAAGATATAGTGGAGATGATCTAGATGATAACACTAACAATGATGTTCAAACACATAATCAACTTTAGATTGTTATGGTGAACCAAGGGAATCAAGAAGTGGAGACTAGTAGAAGTGCAAAAGAAAGAACACAAGAATAAGAGGTCAGAGAAAATCCTAAAACTCCTAAATATGTAAGGCGAAATCAGTTTGATAGTTAGATCATAAGGGATAAGAGAAAAGGTGTGAAAACTAGAAGAATATTGTCTAATTTCCAAAGTTTAGCCTAGCAATATCAATGAAGCATGCAAAGATGAACATTGGATGGAAGCCATGAAAGAAGAACTAATGAAAATAGAGAAGAATGATACATGGGATCTTGTTCCTAGACCTCAGAACAGAAATGTGATTGGAACCAAGTGGGTGTTCCATAATAAGCTAAATGAGCAAGGTGAAGTGGTCAGAAACAAAGCAAGACTGGTTTGCAAAGGGTACTCATAGATGGAAGGTATTGATTTTGAAGAAAAAATTTCCCCTGTTGCTAGAATTGAAGCAGTAAGATTATTTATTTCTTATGCTACTTTCAAGAATTACAAAGTCTATCAAATGGATGTAAAGTTAGCATTTTTGAATAGTGAGCTAGAAGAAGAAGTCTATTTTGAAAAACCAGATGGATTTCAACTAACTGAAAAAATAAAATATGGTATGCCGATTGAAGAAAGGTCTATATGGAATTAAGGAAGCTCCTAGAGCTTGGTATGCTAGATTGTATAAATACTTGTTGAAACTTGGATTCAATAAAGGTACTTCTGACAGTAATCTGTATTTCAAGTTGGATTGGAATAAAGAATTGATCATTGAAGTCTTTGTTGATGATATTATTTTTGAAGGTGATGATGATTTGTGTATGAATTTTATTGATGAAATGAAAAGTGAGTTTGAAATGTCAATGATAGGGGAGTTGAATTTTTTTTAGGGTTGCAAATCACTCAGTTAGATGATGGAATTTTCATTTCTCAGTCTAAGTATGTGAAAGAGCTACTGAATTTTTTTGGCATGGAAGGTTTAAAGCCAATCGGTACACCTATGATAATCAGATGTAAACTTACACAGAACAATGATTCCCCCAAAGAAAATAAGACAAGATACAAGTCAATGATTGGTGGATTACTCTATTTGACTCAGACCAGGCTAGACATAATGAATGTTGTATGCATGATTGCTAGATTTCAAGCTAATCCTAAAGAGTCTCATGTGACTGCTGTGAAAATAATTTTCAAATACCTGAAAGGGATAGTTGATCTTGGCCTTTGGTATCCTAGAGATGATGATCTTATTCTTATTGTTTTCACTGATGTTGATTGGGAATGATATGTGGATGATAGGAAGAGTACTAGTGGTGGTGCATTCTTCCTAGGGAAGAAGTAGGTACCTTGGCTAAGAAAAAAGTAGAACTCAGTTTCATTGTCTACTTTTGAGGGGGAAAATATTGCTGCTACAAACAATTGTACCCAAGTATTGTGGATGAAGAAAATGTTGAGAGATGATAGAATTGAGTATGAAGAACCCATTGCCATATTTTGTGACAATTCAAGTTCCATTAATATTTCCAAGAATCCAGTGTTGCATTCAAAGACAAAGCATATATCCATCAAGTATCACTTTTTGAGAGATAAAGTGAGTGACAATGAAGTTAGATTGGAGTACATACCTACCACAGAGAAAATTATAGATATCTTTACCAATTCATTACCTAAGGATAATTTTGAGTACCTCAAAGAAAAGTTAGGGGTGATTTCCCCTCCTAATTATCACTAAGATGTAGGTCTTTGCATCAGTCTATGAATTCATAGCCATATCCTATTCTGGATTGATGTTGTGGTGGCTGCTACTTAGGGGGAGTAGTCAAATGATTCAAATTTGAGATTAGATCATGTTTACCTTTTTCATTAATGTCAAAGGGGGAGAGAAACAATATGAAAAATGTGGGAGAGAAGAGCAATGAAGAGTGCGCAATCTCAGGGGGATATTGTTGGAGAAGAGCTAGTTGGGTTGATGGTATTTTTTTCACATCATGTGTTGCCATCAATGTCAAAGGGGGAGATTTTTGGATGTTGTGGTTGTGTTGCTGATATGTGGTTGTCATTGATGTCAACAATATTAGCATTGATGATTCTTAAGGCTGTATATGTCGAGGATATTGAGAAAATTGTAAAAATAATATTAATGGTAGCTAGTGAAGCTGAGAAGGTCAGAATGTTAGAAAGTTTTGTACATTGAAGATCTAAAAGTTTTGTACATTGAAGATCTAAAGGTTTGCTTCAAAGGTTTTGTTTCTGAAGCTTTCTAGCATGTTGTCCAAAATTTTCATAGGTTTGCATCAAGAGTTGTGGAAGATATGAAGATTTGTGTTCCTACAGTTGTTCAATTTTTGTAGATGGTGTTCCTGGATGAAGCGGATAAAATTTTGGTAATTTCATGTGTTGTGCATGTACCTGTGACATTCATGGATCAATCTAGATCATGATCTATCCTTGTTGTACATTCGCATTGATCAAAGTTTTTGTGATCGAAGATTTTTCCTATGTGTGCTCAAGTTTTCATGTTCTTGGTCAACATGATGATGTTAGCATGTTGCGGATCCATGAGGATTAATTTATTTATTTTTGGCATGTTTTAAGGTGTTTGTTTGGGTCCTCACTATGTTGTGATCAACTTGTGTTGGTGTGCATTGAAATTTATTCATGTATTGAGGCCGACAGTTGTAATTTATTCTTTATTTGAGGCTGACTAAATAGTTGATGTAAATCTGTAGCGGATATATATATGTGTTTGTTTTCCTTATTTGGAGGTAATGCTCAGTGTGTAAAAGTGATGTACATGTGTGAATAAAGGTCAGATCATTCAAAGCAGAGTGTGGAAGAGATTGAGTAGAGTGTGGAAGAGTTTGTAGAAGTTTTTGTGTGACTAACTGGAACTGTGATGAGGCTTTGGTAGAAGCTAATTTCTCAGTTCAACTTCATTAGATGGATTTAATCTGATTACTTTATGTAAGGTAGTGAGCCTTCCTTTTGAGTAGTGTGCTCTAGGCAGTGCACCTGAATGCAAGTGCATTCCTTTTTTACTCTTCATTATACTTCTAACAGGGTATAATCTTGTGGACTAACATCCACCATGGTTTTTCCCCTAACAGGGTTTCCATGTATAAAATCTTGGCGTTCATGTGTCTCTAATGTGTTATTAATTTATGCTTGTACTGTTATTTATCACATCTAAGATTTAAGGTTGATTAATGTTGTATAAGTTTGATTTTGGTAACAAATGATTCACCTCCCCTCATTTTTTTATCCTTGTTTTGCCAACAGATTGATGCTTTGATGTATTTTTTTTAAACATGGAGCAAAACAAGATTCTCCCCATTCACAAAAAATTACAATCAAATTATGGAAGATGGGACAAAAAATGTGTGAAAAATTCATGGACTTTTGTAAAAATTGTGCCTACTTTGGGAATTTGATTAATCAATACTTAAAACCTTAGAAAGGAAAGGTTGATTCAAAAGATAAGGTTAAGCCCCATTTTTCCATATTAGAAGCAAGTGAAGATGTAGATCCCTTTGAAACTAATATAATTAAGATTCTTGAATCCCCTTAGGGTATTTAATTATTTTTTTGTGGTATAGAGGGAGTTATTATGGCTAACATTGGAGCTTTAGAAAATGAAGGGAAAACTAAAATTTCTATCAAATATTAGAATTGTGTGTTGGAAGAGAAAATAATAATGAGGTATGAGGAGCACTTAGTGGTGGACAATAATCCATGAAATAAAATAAATAAGGATGGACAACCAAATATAGAATTAAGCATGACTAGGGTGGAGAAATCATATGGACCTATTTTGGAAGTGGAAAAGAATGAGAATTAAGTTAGAAGTAATTTTAATATGGTAGTCTCCCTTGTGGAGCCAAATATATTTTTTTCCCTAAAATGACTAGTTCTCATTTTTTGAAGAAGTCAAACACAACCAAGGTAAGGTAGATGTTCTTACCTTCATTGGAAGGTAAGAATCCTAGAAGTACTACTAGATTTGGACTATCTGAAATATTATCTCCCATAGAATCAAATGTAAATGAGTTATTACCTACTAAGTGTGATGCTAGTGTGGATTGGATAAATCCTAATGGAAAAGGGAAATCTCACAAAAAGAGTATGGTAAAATGATTGATGTTGGGATTAACAACATGCCATGTAGGCCTTCTAAAAGAGAGGAAAGATCAAGGGAAACTATTGGAAGCTAATAGTGGTAAGAAAAAAACTTGGAGATGGTTGACTCCAAGAAAAATACAAAATGAAGATTTTATCCTAGAACATAAGGGGGATAAATAGCCCCCATAATCATTTTTCTTATAAATAATATTATAGATAATAAATTGGATATAAATTTTGATTAGGAAATGAAGATGACTAAAGATACCTTCTCCCAAATTATAAACCAAATTTAACTAGGAGGGGACTACTATATAAGTGTTATGGATGGATCTTTTGATAGTAATTTCACTATGTGGGACCCTAATTATTTGATGGGACAAAAATTCAATTCTTACAAATATAACCTAGAGGTGTTATTCTATAGAATGAATACTAGGGATGAATGGGTGTTTTCCAACATTTATGATCCTAATAATAGAGTAGCACGGAAAAATATTTGGGAGGACTTAACTAACATTATCTATAATTTTCAAAAATATTGATGGTTGCTAGCTGAGGATTTTAACTTCCTCCTTTTTCCTTTAGAGAAACTTGTAGATATTGAAGACTTCATTGATAGTATGATTAACTTGGTGGAATTCACTTCGAAGGAAATGCTCATGTAATTTTACCTAGAAGGGATATATTTCACATGGTCTAATATAAGAACATGGAATAACCTCATACAATTCAAAATTAACTACTTTTTTATCTCAATATATTGGAATATCATTTCCAATATTTACCGTGTTTCCCTCCCAAGAATTAGGTCTAATCATAACCCTTTCTTACTAAATTGGCATGTTACTACAAAAAGGTCTCTCATCCTTTCAAGTATGAGATAATATGGGCCTCCCACATAGATTCCGAAGCTCGGTAGAAGAATGGTGGAAAACTCCCTTCAAAGAGGCTACAATATTTAAACTATTTTAGAGGATAAAGAATGTGAAAGGTAGGGTTAAGTGGTGGAATAGGCTAATTTTTGACAATGAATTTAAAAAAATAAATTGAACATATTCAAGGTAAAATAATTGTTGGTCAAATTGATATTGATACTTGTAATCAAGAAAAAATGTTGTGCCTAGAATGACTCAAGCTTGATTCAATTGAAGATTTTTTTTTGTAAATAAAAATTAATAATTCAATGTTTGATGAAGGGAGACAAAAAAAACAAAAAAAATCTAGATTAATATCACTTCAACGTAGAAAATGGAACACCATTTCTAAGCTCCTAAATTAGGAGGATTTTGTGGTCATCTTTGAGGAGGATTTTATAAAAGTCAACATTGAGTTTTTTAAATATTTCCTTAAGGAACAACCTCAAGCTTCTACCCGTACCTCTTGATTAGATCCTTGTGATTATTCCATAAGGAATGAATTGAAGCTATGACTATAGAACTAATAGTGGAAGAAGTTGAATTTATTGTCTTCTCTTTTAGAGCCTTCAAAGCTCCAAGGTTAGATGGCCCCCCTCCCTCTTTTTTCAAGAATTCTAGGATAGTGTGAGGATTGAGTCACTAATATTATAGGAGAGTTATTTAGGATAAAAAAATTACTCAAATAGCTCAAAAATATATTTATTTTATTTTTTGTTATAAAAGGGAGGTTAACTCTAAGATAGATTTTAGGCCTATTGTTCTTTGTAATATTATGTATAAGGTCTTCTTTAAGATTTTGGTTATCTAAATTTATCCTTTTATTCACAAAATTATCTCTTTGAATAAAAAAACAACTTTTTTGATGTGAAAAAATTCTTTATGGGGTCATCACTACCCCAAAGTACTATCTAATATGGAGAAAGGAAAGAAGGAAGATATGTCTCTAAATCTAGACATCTCTAAAGCCTATGACAGTGTCTCTTGGGACTTTCTCTTTTCCATCTTAAGAAATTTTATATTTAAGGGTAAATGGATTTATCTTATCTAGGAGAGTGTCTTTGATTTCATGTTCTTTGTCATCATTAATGGGACAACAAAGGATTATTTAGTATTGGAAGAGGTTTGAGACTCTATTTTTCTCTTTTTTCACTATGGATGTTTTTAATTATAGGAAGGAACATTTATAAACTCATTTTTTATCATGAACTTATTAATGTTAGGTCTCCTTATTCCTTATCCTTAAGTTTATCCTCCAAAAATTAATTTATGTACAATACCATCTTTTTTAGTGTCCTCTTTCTTGTTGAAGAACATGGATGAAAATTTATGTTGGACAACTATTTCACTACCTTTGGTCAACACATTATCCATGAAAAATTAAGTTATACTTATTCGATACTAGGATCACTTTACAACAAAAAATATTAGGATATTAGGGTGTGCTAGCATTGATTTCCCTTCCACTTAATTGGGACTTTAGTTCACTATGAAAAACTCACCCCTAACTTCAAGAATGATAATATGGATTAGATTAAAAAAAAAAATTTGGTTGGAAGGGTAAGTTTCTAAGATAAACTAGTAATTTCCAATTGATAAAAGATTATTTACAAAATATTCTAATTGGTTATATGCCATTATTCAAAATTTTAAAATCTATGGCTAGGAAAATAACACAAATCTAAAATAAGTTTCTATAGATGGGAATGTAAGAAGAGAAAAGGTTTTCCCTAGTTAGTTGGGAGACTACTTGTAAAACTAATAATAATGGGGGATTGAGTCTAAGTATTATTTAAAAATTCAACAAATATCTTCTTGCTAAATTTTGATTGATCTTGGCCAAGGAAAATAAGGATAAAATCTCTATTATGAAGGCTAAACACTTCCATAATAGAGATATCACTCTCTATTTTAACTTTTAGAATGTGTCTAATGCTTCAATGATTTGGAAAAATTTAAAAAATAACAAGACTATTATATAAATGCTTGAGATGGAAATTAAGGAAGGGTAATATGATATTCTTTTGGAAAGATAATTAGATAGATGGAGGCCCTCTTTTCTTGCATCGTAAGTTATCCCAGTTAAGGAAACCTATGATTAAAATATTTAGTAACACACATTATGGATATATGGTCAATGCGAATATTCAAAGGATGTGGAAACCATTAAAATAATTATTTAATGAAGACATCTACCTCTTTGGTGACATTTTTGAGTTTGAAAACTATCTAAACTCCTCCAGCCTCTCTTATTTAGTTAGTGATGATGAATTGATTTGGCCTCCCAATTTGAAGTGGTAATAAAGTGTTGCCTCAAGGAACTCAACCTTAACTCACCAAGGTTTAAATAAAACTAGGACATATGGAACCATAATTTAATTCAAAAAATTATTATTTTGGTTGCTTATTATCCATAACAAGGTCCTCACCCAATACAACCATCTTAAAAGAGGTTTCCATTTTCCCAATATGTAACACCCCCACCAAGGAACCCCAAAGGACAACACTAAACTAGGTCAAAGTAATGGAACTGACTGACCAACTGACAATACTAACAATACTGATAGGGTGCCAAACTAGATACTCATCCTCTTCAAGGATGATGGCTAGGGTAGGGGACCAAGTGTTGTATCTAATAAACTAATCCATTAGGTTCAAGGCACACTTAAACTTTCCAATTCAGGTGGAGTCAATGCCTGGTACCTGCAACCTACAACACATAAAATAGTTATGCATATACATATACATATAAACATACATATTGTGAAAGGGAATCACAGTGTCGCAAGGTGCTCACAAGTGAGTGATGTGACACTATCCCTTTCACTCAAATAAATCAGTAAGAACACCACCTAGTAATCAAATCCACTCATATAACAATCAAATACATAGTAATTAGGATCAAATCAATCACATGATAATCACATAATAGTCATGATAAAATAATCGCATAATGTTGATGATAGGGTTAGTCCTCATAATCAAATAAAATCTCCATAGTCACCTGAATAAAACCATATACTAATCATAACATGTGCATATAACCTCAAGTAACAAAAGTTTCATCAATGGTATCATCATAACAATGAATCTAACATCATATAACGTATCATAATGTCTCATCATAAAAAAGATCAGCTTTCAGTCTATCAGGGAAATAGTATGAGAGGCACTACACAATAGGTATATGTTATGCTACTCCCAAAAGGAATGTTTCAACCCCATGGTTCTTTATTGTAGCTACTCTAGGATTATATTGGAAGCTATAATTTCTAATATTGAGATTAATTAGGTAATTATTGGCAACCTTAACACAATTATTAACTACTATAATCATAAATATCATTTCTTGAACCTCATTCTAAAGGAAATATCAAGGTAAGTTTCTCCTCATGTGGATTGGCAATTATGGAAAGATAAATAATAAATTTTTTAGAGATACTAAAAGGGTAAATAAAAAATATTATCTCTATTTGTAACTCTATTAAAGAGAAAGTGAATGTGGTTAAAGTCAAGAATCTAATATTCCTCCATCCAACTAGGAACATAGAATTTGTAAGATTTGGGGTGTTACTACAAAAAAAATTAACTTATATTTCTTAGAACACAAATAAGATAAAAAACCCTATTAGATAGACTAAAGTAAATTTAATGGTTTATAAAAAGGGAACATGACCCTAGCTAGAGTGGGTGGAATCATAATAAATGAAGAAGGTAATATCATTGAAAGTTATATAGGATATCTAGGCACTAAAACCAAGAATGAAGTTAAGGCCATTGCTCCTTAGTGAGGGATATAAAGGAATATATCCAAAGGAATTTAATATCTATAAGTAGAAGGGGATTCATAAATTATAATCAACCTTATAAAAGGTGAAGTTACCCTAGCCTCAAAAATAAGGGATTGCATGCTAGAAATTCATATCCTTTTGAAGAATTTAAAAATCTATACTATTGATGTTATTTTCTAAGAAGGTAAAAATATAGTAGATGAGTTAAATAATTCCAGCCTTTTCATGATGCAATGGAGATGTTATGATTAATTTATATGTTTTTATGTACATCAAGATAAATGATTTAAAATTATAGCATATGTAGGATTCATAATTTTACAAGACTAAGTTATCATATCCTACATGTGCAACACCATTATTTGGATAATATTTGATTCTATATCCATGAGACCTTTTCCCACCATGTTCACAGTTTTTACTTTCAATCCACCAAGACTTCATATTCACATGAAGAAAATTAAGTTTTTTAATGCAAATTTACTTGAAATTGATGATGCATAACTCCTCTAATTTGATGAAAATTGTTTGAATTGCATATATAATAATGTAGACATGTAGAAATGGCTTAATGAATATCACACATCCTAAATTGTATTTTTCCATTATCATCATCACTATCATTATCACTATTTTATTTTGCTTCATTAACATCATTTGCATCATTAACCCTATTTCCCTCTATTAACTAGATAATCTTGAATTGTTTAATTAATTCACTATGTCATCACCTAATTTAGCATTATTCCTCCCGATCAATTAAGTAAATATAAATTATTTAATTATATCATGAAAATACCTTATTCATCTAAGTTAATTAAACTATCATCATTAATTATTTAATTAAGCTACTTTCCCTTCTCCAAATTTGATAATAAAATCAATTATTCAATTTTCCAAAAATCACTCAACATGGTCAATTAATAAATATACCTTTATTTATTAAAGTCAAACATATCTTGCACATTACTCTCCAACATTAATTAATTATTAAATTAATTAATGCATCCTCACATATCTTGATTGAATAAATCATGACCACTTATTTCTCAATCTATTTCCCAATCCCACCGATCCTACTAAACACTTAAATCTGATTTCTTCAATTCCACTAATCATTCAATCTAAACCCACTCATTATCAAATCAATTCCCTTGATTGGATCAATTAGATGAGTTAAATAATCAATCTATTTCTTCTCAACGATTCTCAACCATTGATCCTGATCTTTCATTTTTGCATCTTGATGATTCATTTGAAAGTAGTAAATCTATTAAACAACCTTCATCCTTCTCATAAATAATTTGGATAATTTGTAGAAAGGTCATGTCAAATTGAATATTGAAGAAAATTGAGAAAACATATGCTTTCATTCTAGATCATCATTGTTATCACACTTTTGCAATCATGGAGGCTTCATATTGAAACAAGAAAATCCAACATCTATCTTAAATATAAATACACTCAACCATGGGATGGTATGATTGTAGCTTTTGAATTCATTGTGTGTTTCATTTGTTTATGTTAACCTCTCTTACTTGGATTCTTAAGATTTGCAGTTACATTTCATGGGTAAGTGGTTCTTGTTATCTTGTTTTGAATTTGTTTGAGTTCATTCATTGCTACTAATATGATTTCTTCAATCCCACTAATAATTCAATATAATTCCATTGATTATCAAATCAATTCCCTTGATTGGATCAATCAGATGAGTTAACTGATCAATCTATTTCCTCTCAACGGTTATCAAAAACCTTCATCCTTCTCATAAATAATCTAGAGAATTTGTATAAAGGTCATGTCAAATTGACTATTGAAGCAAATTGAGGAAAAACATAGCCTTGCATTCTAGATCATCCTTTTATCAAGATTTTGCAATCATGGAGGCTTTGTGTTCAATCAAGAAATCCAACATGGGAATATGGATCAATAGATTTAGTAGCAATGCAATGAATTCAAATTAACTCAAAACAAGATAACAAGACACACTTACCCATGAAATGTAATTCCAAATATTAAGAATCCAAAAAAGCAAGGTTAGCATAAAAAAATGAAACACAAAATGAATTCAAAAACTACAATCATACCATCCCTGTAACGCCCTGCCACGTAACCATAGAGGAAGATACAACAACAAAATTCTAACAATTTTTTTTCATAAAAGTGTAATTACAATGAGTAAAGTGAACTACACTTAATGCATACATCCTCTAAGGTTCGTGACAACAATCACATTCAAATCCCATAGCATACATAAGTATACAAATCCATAACATATAAATACTACTCATGAAATAAAGAGCATAAATCCAAAAGCATTAAAAACATTCCATAAGATAACAAAGTATATAATAGAACCATCCAAAGATTATATTCATTCCATAAAGTAGTTACAAAGCTCATTTCCAAAATGAGATAGATGATACAATAATGTTACAATTACAATGATACAAGAATACTCCTTGAATACAAATGAGGTGTAGTACTTATACATAAGTATCCAACTAATCTAAAAATATACAAGAGATGGTACAAATAATCAAAATATGTGAGCTCCCCAATCTAGAAGATCACTCCATCACGAACATAAAGTGTGAACCCAACGGTGAAAGGTGCATGTTCCACCCAACCAAGTGGTACCTAAAGGCCCACCCCCTATGCTAGGAGAAATAAAAAGAGCCTCCTAGGAAAAACAACCAACCTCTAGATACATGCAATCACAAGACTAACTAAACAAATATAATACTTATCATAAATCATTACATTGCTTCTAGAGTAAAGTAATCAAGTACACCAACTAAACCATACAAACTGTTGTCATAGGAGTGTCATCACAAAGTCTCATGCATTATCTTGGTAGATCTTCCTAGGCCCCCATCGAGAGCCACTCCCCTAATGATAACACAAGGATCTAATCCATAAGAAAGGGTAAACACATTGCACAAAATGGATAATAAATCCCAATCCAAAATATGAGAGGCAACACATCCCTGTTCATAGTAACCGGGTGTTTAACTGAATACAACCAAGTGCACTACCCAAGGAAATCAAAGGTTTGAACCATAAATCACAACAACCCCCAATAATAACATCATCTGGAAGACTTACATACATAACTAACCAATATCCCTAGCAAATTGAACAGAAGAAATCACAATTATAAAGGCAATTCAGGCAAAGTAATTAAAACTAACATTAGGATTTCCTAAATCCATTTTCCATTTAAGGAAAATACAATAACACATTGCTTGAAATAATCCAGCTGATTGCAATTCCATTTACAGACAAAAAGGAAATTAAATGTATCTATTTGTTTCAATTTCCCAATTACAGCTATATAAAAAAAAAAAATTCCTCTTTAAATCATATCATTTCAAAATCCTCATATTGTGCATTTGCATGCATTTATTTAAAATATCATTTATATATATATATATATATTTAAATATATACACAATTATATATATTTATATATATTTATACATATAAAAATATATTATTTAAACACTTTAAAAACTAAATTACAATTTCAAAAAATAAAAATAAAAATTTAAATATATATTACTACATATATACTTACCAATATAATATATATATATATATATCTTATAAATTTTTAATACACAAAAATCAAATTGAAACCACGGTGGATGAAATTCCATTGAAGGTTCAACATGAAATAGTCTTAGGGGGGGTGGTTGGGTTTATACATAGCCGAACCCCAAATGTATGGGGCACGACCACTGTGGGGGCAGCGTTGGGCTGCCTCCATAGTCTGCCTCCCTTTGGGGGGGCCAGTTGTGGGGACAACGACAACCTCCCCACACTTTATACAAAACATTAAACTCAAGAAAAAATTGCGATTCAATAATTTGAAATCGTCGTACAATGTTTCCTCAGGGTTTCAAAACATACACATTACAAGAAACTTCACAAATAATATCAGTATATAAATATTTATATATATATATATATATATGTATATGTTTATATATATTTCAATATATATATGTATATATAAATTTATCAAAATGATTGTTCTAGTAGAGAAAATTATTCTCACAATTTTTCCTACAGAAGGATATTCACAAAAAAAATTCTATAGGAAAGGATTTACAAAATTTACAGAGGATTTCAATTTCTTCTAGAGGTTTTTAATTTCTTCCAACCAAATTAAACTAATTGGAGAAAAATAAAATAAAACAAGAATCTTCTACATGAAGATCTTTGCCAAATCCAAACGATATTTTTCACAAATTGACAAGAAGATTTTAAATCCATTCCTACAAGGATTTTCCAAAATTTCCTATTGTTTTCCCTTTGGGATTCTATTGTTTCAAAAAAATTTCTATAGAGGCTCTAAAAATTTTACGACAATTTTTCCAATTCCAAACAATCAAATCTTAAAGCAAATTCTACAGAAGTTCTAAACTTTCACAGCAATTTCCAAACACGACAATCTTTCAAATTTACAAAATCTATTAAAGCTTCGAAACAAATAAAATATTCTTCTTGTACAAGTAATCTTTCCAATTTGCATATAAATAAAAATGATTTAAAGAACCTATTTCTGGAATTTTGAACAAATGATGTTTAAAGTAAAGCTTCACCTTCAGATTCCAATTTACCAAAGCTTCTACCAACAAAATCAAAGCTTCTTCCAAATTATTCACTTTTCCATAAAGATGAAACAAAACTAGAGCTAAAATTTCCCAAGAACTTCTTCCCAAATATTTCAACCACAACTTTCAACAACCTCCCAAAAATATATTTTCTCATTGCCATGAAGTAGCTTCTTTCCTCTTTCATTTAATGCAAATATTCTCTCCGAGAATTAATTTCCCAACAAAAGTGTTTAATTTTTCTAACACATGTCACAAATTAAATATCTTCCCAACCAATTCACAGATAATTCCTGTATGATATTTACAAGATATGTATGCATATAATAATTCAAAATTCACATATTAATTTTAATTAAATTTAATCTAATTAATTTAATCACTTTATAAAATAAATTTAATCTCAAGGATTAAATCACTTTACAAACTAAACTAAATTTAATTAATTAAATTAAATACAAAGCTTCTATCACAAAAATTAATATTAATTAAATAATCACTTAAGAACATTTTAAACATTAATTTCCCATAGAACATACCTTGCAAAACAAATAAACAAGGCAATGGAAACAACATGACATCAAAGCATGACCAACAAATACTTATGACACACTGCGACTAGTGTTGAGGTTTGACAAGGAAACCTAGTTACTATCTCTCAATGAACTATACCATTGGGAAATGTACATGCTCAAACCTATGAATCCAAGTGGAGTCGATGTCCTATATCTGCAAACCTGCAAAAAAAACGTATGTCATACATATATTTATAATCATGAAATTTCACATCGTGAAGAGAAAATCGTGGAATCGTAGGGTGCTAGCAAGTGAGTGATGCAATCCCATTCCCTTCACCAATACAATATCACATCAAAACTAATGAAACTAAAACATCAATAAACTACAAATGAGCATATATCAATATCAACTCATAAGTCAAGCACCATATACATGATTTAACATACATTCTTCACATACACACCAATGCACATCACCAGAAATCACATCACAAGGCCACACATGGGTCCATTCGGACACTGGAAAGCAACATACTAATCCATGATACATAATCCATGAGCCAAGAGCTAATATCCATCTGACATAATCCATACCTCACAATTAGTGGCTTGATGGTGTTAGGCTACACACATGGTGAGACCATCCAATCAAGACCATAATGACCTGTCTCTTTTTGTATAAGGTGATTAGCCTCCAAGAAATAGTCTGGGTAGTGGCTCCTAGCTGAGTAACAACCTCACATACCCCCATCCTCAAGGTTCCATGCGTCTACTTCCTCATATACACTCACCAATTCTACCTCAAACGTCCTTGGAGAGGATTCAGAATAAGACATATTTTCAACATTGAAAACATTAAGGATAGAATAGTTTAGCCACCAAGGTCATAAAGAAGAGAAAATAAAAATTCAATTTCAATAGTAAGGCAATAAATGTGCACAATTTCAACACTAATTCAAATATAACCACGAGTTTTACAAGAAAATAAGATGACAAGGTGTGGCTAAACCATCACAATAAAAAATAACAAGGTTTTGACCTTCACAATCAACAAAAAATCATCAATAACCATAAAGAAAGTCCATAATCTTTAAAATTGCATTGTACAACATTATGTGACTAGATACTAGCCACCAAATGAGGAAGGAGGGAACAATGCCAGGCTATAATAGTAGCCCTCATGTGGTGCAGAGTGAGCATGCCATCCACATGACTCAGAGTGTACTCCATGGCTACACCTTGCATTGCATCATCACATGACATGGTCATACACCAATTGGGGAAGGCACACACTAGTCGTATGCCACATGGCAGTCTATCTATGGCTCTGTGGAAGTAGGCATGCGTAGAACACACCCTGCATAGTGATACCTCATCGGGAAGACACACATAGGTACTCATTGTAGCCAGAGGTATACATGGCTAGGACATACCCATATGTTAACCGAACCAACACTGTTGAAAGAAAACATGAGTATCCCTCTACAAGTGTGTGAGGCCCCATTATGCTCATCAAACAAGTAGGCTATCATAGCACAATCTCATAGTGTACTTTCAAGTGTCTATGCATGTGGCATCGTGTCCTCAAGCCTAGCTCACTACCATCACCAACACTATGTTGAAACATCAATGGGGTGTGGCATCGTATCTATTGCATCATGTCGGAACACGTGCTGATATAGTATATATATAATGCATATATGATTATATCAATATGGGGCTACTCAAGCTTCACCTCTCATACGGATGAGGTTGAATTGTTAGTGCCAACTCAACGTCTCTATAGACAACCAGACATATACTAACAAACCAATGTTGTTGTACTCAAATTTGTGGGGATTGGGCTAGCACATATGGGTCAACTATCCTGATCCATAATAAGGGAAAGTAGTGGGTATGTTTCCTCAAAATCGGTTGAGATGAGACCGCTCCATGCCGCAATATGCATACACTGGACACTCCAGCCAAGGAACTTTGTGGCTACTACTACCCCTTCACATATTGAGGGACTAGAGAACCAAAAGAAAAGAATCTAGGAAAATAAATATTGGTTACTCTTATATATAAGTTTCAACCATATGCGAGTTGTCCCTCAATGAGATAAAAAACATGCAAACATACATAATGGTATGGTTAATCCTAATCCAAAATACAATTTTTTCCCCATGGATGGGTACCTAGTATCACCATCCCATGGGCACACAAAGCAACTATGAGGGTATTCACAACACTCAACCAATGCACAGTTACTAGGTAAGTGCACCAATCTGTGACACAGTTTAGCTGCCAAATCAAAAAAACAATAAAAAAAACACCGAAATAAGCCATTTGGTGCACGTCAAATGGCTAAAAAGACATTTGGCACACGCCAAATGGCTAAAAAGACATTTGGAACATGCTAAATGGCTAAAAAGACATTTTGCACATGCTAAATGGCTAAAAAGACATTTGGCACACGCTAAATGGCTAAAAAGACATTTGGCACACGCTAAATGGCTAAAAAGACATTTGGCATGTGCATATTATCTTTTTAGACATTAAAAGCCAAAATTGGGTTTGGAACCCTCATTTTGTCTTCAACCCGCGGCTTGAGGAAGAGGATTTTAGGTCTACAACTCGTGCTTGCCAAATCTCTTCCATTGTTTGCATCCTTAGCTTGCCATTTTCCATGAGGATGGCATCAACAGGTTGGAGAGGTCAAAGATTGCAAAGAGGTGTATATTTTTATTCTATTTATTTTGAATTTGATTTGGAATGCAAATTTAAAAAAATTTTATAATAAAACTTTGTTCTAATTCTCAGGAATGAATCTTCACCTCAAAACATTGAGAACTCACAATCACCCCTCATGAAGAGCCTCTTATACAAGAACAACCCGAAAGCCCTCCATCAATTCATAGGCATCCTCAAGGAACACAAGAAAACATTCAAAATCAAATTGAAAACAATAAAAGAGACATTCAACAATTAATTGCAAGATTAACCGAGTATGCCAAAACCCACCCTTATAGGAGAGGGATTGCTGAATTATTGAAGTTAATTTTAACTCATGTAGGAGAAATGAGCAAACAAATGAATTTCTGGTAAACTAAGAGACATGAGATGATACAATTTTATGCTAATGGTTTGTCATATGCCTGTCAAAAAACTAAAAATTAGCAAAGCCAAGTTGTGTGCAGTATTTAAAGACCCAAAAACCAATGAACCTTTGTCTCATGCATGCAGGAGGTTCCCCATCCATTGGTGCCACCATGATTTAATTAGAAACAAATTTTGGGAGTGGTGGTGGATGGTATTTGACCAACCTCCATGCAATAACCATGAGGTTCTGCAATACTTTTTGAGGAAACTCTATTGTGAGTTTGTCCTCAATAAAATGCCAAAATATTTTGACATCTTAGACTTTCAGGGTAGAGGTGGGGGCTCCACACATGATAGACCTACTGCACGACATAATCCACAGTTGGCACCAAGAGCCTTGGGAAGACCCATGGTGGAGCATGTCATTGTTCCTTCCATTGTTAAGGACAGTGTAGAGGTGGACACAATGAAGTTGATTGACTCACTCACCTAGACCATTTTACAGTGTGTGAGTCCTCTAGTAGAGTCTGGTGTGGAGGGAACGTGTAGGCCCCGAGCTCCACCCCACCATTATGGCGCTTGTGGTGTTGTTTGCACATATGATTATCAGGGTGCTCATGATGCAACTACATAGCCTATGTCAGTTGCAAAGGTGATGGCTTTCAAAAATGATATTCTAAATGATACATTCGGCATTGACACTCAGGTAAAATTTAGCAAGTTATTTTAATGTTGTTTATTAAAATATATTTTGAAATTTAAGAATAACTAAATTAGTAGAATTTTGATATGATGAAATTTTAGGGTCGCACTATTCATGAGGGATGCTCTATTCCTATAGACCCTTATACATTCTCGATGATGATTCCACAGGTATGCAACTAATATTAAAGATATTATTATTGCATTTGAATAGTTGAATGTTATATTTGAATGTTTGTCTCATAACATGCTTTGGATTTCAAACAGTTTCTTGATGCACCTTCTTCCTCCACACCTCGCGATTCATATCCTCAAACAACGTATACTCAGGTAGCCTTTATTCATTAATGGTCTTGCAAATCTATGTTAGCTAGTTTTCATAATTTTGCATATATACAAATCTAAAAAATTGATGAGAAACACAAACATTGCATTCAAGTATTCCTTGATCGTGTCACATTATGTTCTCCTATATGAATATGATACTTGAGATATTGTTTCATTTGCATTTGTTGACAAGAGATAGCCCTGGTGATGTTGGTGGCATGATGGACCATGGAGTTGCTGCAGCAATAGCTAGTTTTGATCCATTGAGAGAGGTATGGAATAGATTAGTTGATTTGACATTATATTTGCTCTTTTATGGTCTATTATAGAAAATTTTCATGATAATTTTATCTAGTTTAATTTATATCTACATGGTTGCTATAGGTGGTTGTCACTCCAGATCATGGACGTGTTGATGATTTAAATATGCATGATGACTATATGTATGCAGTAAGTGATTATATTTTGTTATATGTCATTCCATAATTCAATTTTTATGTTTAAACATCTTTACTTTTAATTGTATCAATTGAAGGTCCAGAGTGAAGAGAGGAGGAGTAGCGAGCATGTTCGAAAGATAAGACAAGCAACAGTCACTCCATCCAGCCAAATTTTGAAGGCAGCAAGGGATCTATTTCCTTCCCCTAGAGGGAAATGACTATGTATTAGTGTTGTTTGTTGTATGCCTATGTGGCATTTTGGAACATATTTTTTGTACTATTGATATATATACGTGATATTTTATGTCCAAATGGCTCCTTTGTACTAAGCCTATATGGTTTTTTTTGATATATTTATGTACTTTTATCAATATATGTCAATGTATAGCCTTTTTGATTTTTGATTAAAGAAACTCTTATTTTGCTACTGCCATTCTTGAATGATGTTATCATGTGTATTGTGTAAGTTGTATGCTTGAATGTTGTAGGCATGGATTTTTTTTACATCTAATGCTTAATTAATTACTGTCAAATGCTCAATAAGCCCCATCTAAAGCGTATTGTATAAATAAGCTCCATTTGTGGTGGTTTGTATCCTTTTGAATTCTTCAATTACTTGTGCCTCACCGATGCAGAGGCAAGGAGGCTCAAACCCAATCAGTCTGACAACCTGCCTTTAAGGGGCTTCTAACAAGATTAATACAACCTATTTTGAGAAATCTACACAACCTCAAAGCCCCATAAAACCAAACTCTTCATTCAACACCTTACCCAACAATCCACCCTTGTAGCACTCTAATGCAGAGCCAAGGTGGAGGAGACTCACAACAATGGAAATGTCAATTCTCAATCAAGAACTCTTCTTCATAATGATTCAGCCTAATAGGCATCAACCCACCCTGAAGGGTCTCAACTCCTCAACCTTGAAAATGAACAACAAGACTCCACAAAGGCCCTAAGAAGACCATCAACATTCATACAATGAAAATTGAATCAATTGAGAACAATCCCTAAGTCAGATTCATCAAGGTTTCCAAAACTCACATTTATGACTGGTTATTCTTGTGATACTCAAAACTCAGTTTATCCAGATTTCTCCCAACCTTTCCAAAACACTAGAAAATTACAAGATGGATTGATATACCCTTTTTAGGGCTACACAACATACCAAATAATCAATGGTCACTCTTTTGGACCAACATAGACTTTCAGCACACCTAGTTCAATTTTTGCTTCACAATTAACCCTTTTTTTCCAAAGGGACCACCCTTCCAACTTTAGGTATCTACCCAAAAACCTTGGATATTATTAGGTCATGGTGCCAAACCTCAAATTTTGTCATTAGTTCGTGTCTACAAAGCCTCTAACTCACTGTCCCAACAAACCCTCCTAAACCTTCATAAAATCAAGGGTTTTAAAGAAACATACAACTCCAGACCTCTCTCAACACTTATGCACAAACTCATCAGACCCTCACATAACCTTTACAGGCATTAATTCTTAAAAACCTCTTTTTGGTTCCTCACTTCCATGTTGGAAAACCCTTGTTCAGTCTTAGAACAGTCACAAAAATGCCACATAATTATGACTCATTATTCCAAAATGAGTTGAAACAATTATTATAACATGTTTTCAATCAATACACTAAGATAAAGTAGCAAACAATAGGTGGATTGATTGTTACATCACAAATTTCCCCTCAAACCCTTGATTCAGCAACACTGGGACAATCATTGTTTGTGTTGGTTCTCTCTACAAACAAAGAGTTAAGACACCAAATAAAAAATAAATGAATTAGAAAACATATAGACACATCCTCTAAAATTATTAAACTATGCAGAACCTTTATTTTCCCGTACAACACTCAAAAAGATCTAGAAAACAATATTTTCCAAAAAATTGCTCAAAACTATGGTGTTTATTGTGTAAAATTGTTACAAAACTTATTCCACTCTCTCATTCAAGCCTTGGTAAGGATTTTTAAATCATTTTCCAACAACCATCTTCTCCCCAATGCCCATAGCCAACCTTGGGATCAGTTGGTCCCTTAATTACATTTTTTTGTGTTAAAGTTGCTTTGTCAACATTTTACAGCTTATATGATTTCTAATTGACTTCTAAGACACAAAAAACCCTTTATTTGCATTATTCTTGATCTCTCAAAGCTTATTAGACAAAATAAACCTAAAGAAACTAACATTTCCCTATTGATGTATTCAAATAAAAAAAAAATGAAGATGTGGTGTAGGTGCTCCTGCACCAAACTCAAAACCTGGTCCAAGCCTAATCTATCCCAACCTTTCCAAAACACTTGACCATTTAAAGGTGGATTAAGCTACCCTTTTCAGGGTTACACAACATATTCCAAAACCAATAGTAACTCTTTTGGATCAACATGAACTTTCAATACACCTCCCTCGCTCTAGGCTTCACAATTAGGCCTAATTTCCAAAGGAACCCCCTCAAAAACTCACCTCCAAACCAAGGAAAATTGAAAAAGTCTTAGGGATGCTCACCAAACTCAAGATTCTTCCATTTTAAGAGCCCCAAGAAATTGTTCTATTCCTCTACTCACAAACCATCCTAAACCTTCACAAAAACAAGGGTTTTAAAGAAACTCATAACTCTAGACCTCCCCCAATCCTTCCAAAGGTCCAAACACCCCACAATACCTTTGAACTAACTTAAAAGAAACTCACAATCCCATTCCTTTCAATATTTCTCAAATTCACTACTTGAGTTCCTTACTTTCATGGTTGAAACACACCTAAACAACATTAGAACTTCACACCCCACTGAGTTTATTCATTCTCTTAGCCTCCAAAGTATTCACACACCAAAATAATCATGGTACAAGCCCATCCACAGAGAAAAAGGGTTAGAACAGTAGGTGGATTGGCTAATGTGTCATGGTGTTGCCCTCAAAACCCCTAACATAGAAAAGAGAGCAGTAACCAAGTTTTATGATCCCACACACACCAACGGTGGATTTAAACCTTCAGAATAGATGCAAAGAGAGTAAACACATATGAAATCAAGTATCCAAAGCCTCAAGTCATGATAGACTTGTATGGGCCTATTCAAGGCAAAGAAAATTCAGGAAAACAAAGAAAACTAGTGATCAACGTTTTCAAAAGTATATTTTCTTATTAGAAACTGAACAAAATCAACCCTCAACTCAGGGTATTATAGCAATATATCTTGATGCCACCTTCCAACTACCTCTTGAGTCGATCAATCACCATAACCACCCTTTGTTAGACTTCTAAGATGGCAATTTGCCAATTTTCCTCTTAATTACCATTCATTCACAACTTGATTTTGCAAATACCACCTAACTGGCCTATTAAGCCTTTTAAATATAATTGCAAGGTATTTCCATAGCATATAGAGATATAGAGAGAAAATACAATAAATATTTTAACTAATGAATTGTAAAAAATGGATTTTCGTAGTTTATATTCATGTCGTTGATTACATTGCATTGCACATATTTCAAAGTAAAAGCATTACTTCACTTTTCATAACTAATAAGTAGATGTTGATAGATGCCGAAAATTTAATTACAATATAGTTTAAACAAATTCAACCTAAGCAGTTATGCAATTTCTTCACATTGCATAACTAATAACTAGGAGCAGCTGCCAATTGCATTTTCTTATCGTGGCACCAAATTTCTTTGAGATATTTTTTCAAATAGTTCCTTGCCTTGTCTATGTTACCACATTTTTCATACATGTCTACCAAAGAATCTTCTCAAATAGTTCACTGCCTTGTTGCTATGGCTAAAATCCTAAAACAAGTGATTTTGAACAAGCTATGGATGCTTCAAAAAAATATATCAAAAGAATAATAGTAGGCAATAGCATAGACAAGGTAGTGAACTGTTTGAAAAAATCCATCAAAAAAATTGCTTTGAAATGATAAATTTAGTTGTGCTTTCACTCTTATTTAACATTGTATATCTACTCCTTTTTATAACAAGAGATAAAAAAATGTAAAAAAATGTATAACAAGAGATAAAAACTATCTTTTTTGAAATCGAAAGGCATTTCCATAGCATAGAGATATAGAGAGCAAATAAAATAAAGAGTTTAACTAATAAAATGTAGAAAATAGATTTTTGTAGTTTATATTCATGCATTTCACATCTTTCAAACTCAAAGCATCACTTCACATTGCATAACGAATAACTAGATGCTGATAGATGACAAAATATCAATTACAATATAGCTTTTTACAAAGTCAACCTAAGCAATTATGCAATTACTTCACATTGCATAAATAATAACTAGGAGCAACTGCCAATTGCTTTAGCTTGTCATGGCATTCCATGAGACCACATTTAATTGAGGCATTTTTTCAAATAGTTCATTCCCTTGTCTATGCTATGACATTTTTCATATATGTCTACCAAAGCATTTTATCAAATAGTTCATTGCCTTCTTGCTATGGCTAAAAGCCTAAAACAAATGCTTTCGAACAAGCTATGGACGCTTGGAAAAAATCTATCAAAGCATAATACTAAGCAATAGCATAGAAAATCCATTGAACTTTTTGAAAAAATGTGTCAAAGAAAAGTGGTCTCATGGTGATGGAATGCCATGACAAGCCATAGACAGGGCAGTGAATTGTTTGAAAATATGCCTCAAATAAATGTGGTCTCATGGTGATGGAATGCCATGATGAATTCCTATGGTGATAGACTGTCATGGCATTTCATCACCATGAGAACACATTTCTTTGAGGCATCCTTTCAAATAGTTTGCTGCCTTGTCTATGGTATGCCATTTTTCATACATATCTACCATACATATCTACCAGAGCATTTCATCAAACAGTTCACTACCTTGCTGCTATGGCTAAAAGCCTAAAATGGGTGAATTCGAACAAGCTATGGATGCTTGGAAAAAATATGCCAAAGCATAATAGTAAGCAATAGCATAGACAAGGTAGTGAATTGTTTGAAAAAATTCCTCAAAGAAATGTGATTTCATGGTGATGGAAGGCCATGACAAGCCATAGACAAGGCAGTGAACTGTTTGAAAAAATGCCTCAAATAAATGTGGTCTCATGGTGATGGAATGCAATGACAATAATCACCATGAGACTGCATTTCTTTCAGGCATTTTTTCAAACAATTCATTGCCTTGTCTATGCTACCACATTTTTCATACATGTGTACCAAAGTATCTTCTCAAACAGTTCATTGCCTTGTTGATATGGCTAAAATCCTAAAACAAGTGATTTTGAACAAGCTATGGATGCTTCAAAAAAATATATCAAAAGAATAATAGTAAGGAATATCATAGACAAGGCAGTGAACTACTTGAAAAAATGCATCATAACAACAAATCTCCACCAAGGCCCTACAAAGACTCTCAACATTCATACAATGGAAATTTGAAAAAAATCTCCAAGTCAGGTTCATTGAAATCTCCAAAACTCAGCATTTTACCCATTTAACAACAAGTTGTCCTTGTACCCCTGTCATTAGTCCCAACACACTACCACCATGCTTCTTCACTGTTTTATCAGTGTTATCTATCTTTGTAGTTACAAACCTTTCTTTCTTTACTCTCACATCTATAGGAACATGACATTCTATGGTGCCCACCATAAGACTTTCACACAAACCCGGTGTCATTACCTCCTTTGCTGCTACATCAATCCTTATATCCACTGTCCCTGTATTACTAGACCTATAATGGTTCCCAAAACCAGAATTTTTGATTTCCCTCACAACACTTATAGGCTCCTTGTTCCCACACATCATTACTTTGGCTTTCCCTTTCACATCCTCTAGAAGTGGAGTCAAAACAAATGTATGGCTAGCTTTCCTTATGGTATGCTTATTTTCTTTCCCATCATGCATGGCACACCTATCATACTGCCATGGTCTTCCAAGGATTATATGACAACAGTCCATTGGAAGAATGTCACAAATAAAACTATCCACCAATATATCTAGCAATCTTTTCATCTTCATTCTCATGATGACCAGATCTTAAACTCAATTAAACAAACAACTTGTGTACTAAACTTTCCATCAATTTCTCTTCAAATTCACTTGATTTCTTCAGTTCTATAAATCTCCAAGACAACATGTCAGTTTCCCAAATCACCAAAATCATATTCTAGACCATTATCAACATCTAATTGACTGATCTTAACAAAATAACCCGATCAAAGGCATTGAACAATACTTCAATATTCACCAAAACCTCCTTGATACAACTCACACTCCCCAAGGCTAATAGACATACATTCTTACCTTCAAACTATTATTAGACTTACAAGAGCCTCATAATCATGATGCTTCTAATAGAAACAAACCAATAACATATTCACATAACTCTGAGTTATCAGATTTACTAATTTTCACAGTCATAACACCATTCTTCATCAAGATTCCACCCTAGTCTAAACATCAAATCAACAACCTTAACCTTTAAAATTTTCCCAAATCATTGAAATACCTTTGAAAACATTATTTAAGAATTTACATCACAAATATAATCACAAATACCACTGGCCTCTATTTTAACACTCATTTCATCAATTTCCTTGTAGGTTAGCAAAGCCCTAAATCGGGTGATACAACTCTACCATCTTTGCATCAACACAAGCTTGATATAGTTTTGGAGACCCATTATAGATTATTTAGACATATCACAAAAAAAATGGGACTTGTTTTGAGAGAAACATCAGAAAACTGGTCTAATACGCTGCTCCCAGCCATAAATTAGGTCAAATTTGCAAGGTGACTACCAAAAAATAATCTCCAAATAACTAACCAACCTTAAACAGTCTTTTTTCATACCTCCAAAATCAGAATTCCATCATTTTCAAGATTTATTAGATCCACTAAAACATTTAAATATCAAAACCCTTGAATATAGGCTTTGCAAGCAAAATAATGAGGGTTTCTTGGAATATCACCTTCCACATCTTCTACCAACATGCCATATCTTCCAACACCTTTAAATACACCTGCAAACATCATCTATACCCTTCTCAAGCCATGCAAAAATATATTTCTTCATTATGCATGACTGTAGCATCAAATTTTGTGTGGAAACCTTCAATTTATGTGTGTAACAACAACTTCATCTAAACATTCTTGCATTCCCCTGTACCTACAATCATAAAAAACATTCAAAACACCCTAAAATTAACCTACTCATCTACTTGGCCTACATTGGTGGAGTAGTGATGAAATGCTCTATTAGACTCTCAAACCCACTGTAAAAAGAACTATACCAACCCCCTTTTTGCATGCCTTACAATTCCTTTTATAAATTTTTCCCTCTTAGCAACCGCCTTTTCTAACTTCTCATTGGTGCAACTACCATTTTAACTCTTAATCTTCCTTGATTTATGCTCTCTCTTGCTGCATAATTACATCATGATTACTTTTTAACAACATTGTATTATTTGCATTTTTTATATTTTCACCTCCTAGTGACTTATTGTATGACTTGATTACATTCAAATTAGCCATTACAAGGCCTTGACACATCATTTTGGCTTGAACATAAAAACTAGACAAATTAGCCTTTTGAAGGCATTACAAGCCATAGACAAGGTAGTGAACTATTTGAAAAAATGCCTCAAATAAATGCAGTCTCATGGTGATGGAATGTAATGACAATAATCACCATGAGACTGCATTTCTTTCAGACATTTTTTCAAAAAATTCATTGCCTTGTCTATGCTACCACATTTTTCATACATATCTAGCAAAGCATTTTGTCAAATAGTTCATTGTCTTGCTGCTATGGCTAAAAGCCTAAAACAAGTGCTTTCGAACAAGCTATGGATGCTTGGAAAAAATCTATTGAAGCATAATAGTAAGCAATAGCATAGACAAGGCAGGGAATTGCTTGAAAAAATGCCTCGAAGAAATGTGGTCTCATGGTGATGGAATGCCATGATGATTTCCTATGGCTATGGATTTTCATGGCATTCCATCACCATGAGAAGCCATTTCTTTGAGGAGTTTTTTCAAATAGTTCACTACCTTGTCTATGCTACGACATTTTTCATATCTGTCTACCAAAGAATTTTATCAAATAGTTCACTACCTTGCTGCTATAGCTAAAAGCCTAAAAAAGGTGCTTTTGAACAAGCTATGGATGCTTGGAAAAATTCTATCAAAGCATAATAGTAAGTAACAAGCTATGGTCTCATTGTTTTTTTCACATGAAAATCAACACGATTTTATTTGCATTTTTTTACAGGTTTTAAAAGCATTTTTTTTTTATTTTTTAGTTTTTTCCAATTAGACAAGAAGTTTCTAAGTGTCATGGTGTCCGAGTAATAGCATTTTGAGGTTCGCAACCATTTTACACTCTGGACCCTTAAGGGATCGATCAGATTGAACATAGCTCGGAGTGATTACGCGTATTTGGGTGCAAAAGAGGACCATTCCTAGTGTAAACATACCTATTCAGACATGTTGGAATGGTTCATTTGGTCACACTAGCTGTAGAATGAAAGTTGCACCACTTTGCAACTTTCAACTACTTGCATTTGACAAATTTTTCCTCGAGTGAAAATTCACCACCATAGGAAAAAACCTCTGAGATAGCGAAAATTGAGCAAGGTTATTGTAGAGGGACCCAACATGATCCCATAGGATCAAATGAGAAGTTTCTAAGTGTCATGGTGTCTGAGTAATAGCATGTTGAAATTCGTAGCCATTTTGCACTTTGGACCCTTAAGGGATCGATCTAGTTGAACATAGCTCGGAGTGATTCCGCATATTTGGGTGTGAAAGAGGACCATTCCTAGCATAAAAATACCTATTCAGATGTGTTGGAATAGTTCATTTGGTCACACTAGCTATAGAACGAAAGTTGCACCACTTTGCACCTTTCAACTACTTGCATTTGACAACTTTTTCCTCGAGTGAAAATTTGCCACCATAGGAAAAAGCCTTTGAGATAGAAAAAATTGAGCAAGGTTATAATAGAGGGGCCCAACGTGATCCCATAGGATCACACGAGAAGTTTCTAAGCATCATGGTGTTTGAGTAATAGTATGCTGAAGTTTGCAGCCATTTTGCACTTTGGACCCTTAAGGGATCGATCTGGTTGAACGTACCTCAGAGCGATTCCATGTATTTGGGTATGAAAGAGGACCATGCCTAGCATAAATATACCTATTCAAATGTGTTGGAATAATTCATTTGGTCACACTAGCTGTAGAAAAAAAGTTGCACCACTTTGCAACTTTCAACTACTTGCATTTGACAACTTTTTTCTCGAGTGAAAATTTTCCACCATAGGAAAAAGCCTCCACGATAGGAAAAACCAAGCAAGGTTATTGTAGAGGGGCCCAACATAATCCCATAGGATCAGATGAGAAGTTTCTAAGTGTCACCATGTCCGAGTAATAGCATGTTGAAGTTCGTAGCCATTTTGCACTTTGGACCCTTAAGGGATCGATCTTGTTGAACGTAGCTCAGAGAAATTTCACATGTTTAGGTGCAAAAGAGGACCATTCCTAACGTAAAATTAGCCACTCAGACGCATTGGAACAATCCGTTTGGTCACACGAGTTGTAGAACAAAATTTCCACCACTTTGCAACTTTCAACTACTTGTATTTGACAACTTTTTCCCCGAGTGAAAATTCGCCAACATAGGAAAATGCCTCCAAGATAGAAAAACCCGAGAGAGGTTATTGTAAAGGGGCCCAATGTGATCCCATAGGATTAGACGAGAGGTTTCTAAGCATCATGGTGTCTAATTAATAGCATACTGAAGTTCACAACCATTTTGCACTTTGGACCCTTAAGGGATCGATCTGATTGAACGTAGCTCAAAGCGATTCCACATGTTTGGGTGCAAAAGAGGACCATCACTTTGCAACTTTCAACTACTTGCATCTGACAACTTTTTCCCTGAGTGAAAATTCCCTAGCACAGGAAAATGCCTCTGAGATAGAAAAAACTGAGAGAGGTTATTATAGAGGGCACATGATCCCATAATATCAGACGAGAAGTTTCTAAGATTCATGATGTTCGAGTAATAGCGTGATGAGCCATTTTCCACTTTGGACCCTTAAGGGATTGATCCGGTTGAACGTAGCTCAGAGAGATTCCACATGTTTGGGTGAAAAAGAGGACCATTCCTAGCATAAACGTACCCACTTGGATGCATTGGAACAGTTCATTTGGTCACACGAGCTACAGAATGAAAGTTGCACCACTTTGCAACTTTCAACTACTTGCATTTGATAACTTTTTCTCCGAGTGAAAATTTGCCAGCACAAGAAAATGCCTTCAAGATAGAAAAAAATGAGAGATTTTACTGTAGAGGGGCCCAACATGATCGCATAGGATTAGACGAGAATTTTGTAAGAATCACGGTGTTCGAGTAATAGCATGCTGAAGTTCGCAGACATTTTGCACTTTGGGCCCTTAAGTGATCAATCTGGTTGAACGTAGCTCAGAGCGATTCCATGTGTTTGGGTGCAAAAGAGGACCATTCCTAGCGTAAACGTACCCACCCAAATGCGTTGGAACAATCTGTTTGGTCACACGAGTTGCATAACAAAAGTTGCTCCACTTTGCAACTTTCAACTACTTGAATTTGACAACTTTTTCCTTGAGTGAAAATTCGCCAGCATGGGAAATTCCTCTGAGATAGCAAAAACCGACAAAGGTTATTATAGAGGGGCCCAACACGATCCCATAGGATTAGATGAGAATTTTCTAAGCATCATGATGTCCGATTAATAGCATGTTGAAGTTTGCAGCCATTTTTCACTTTGGATCCTTAAGGGGATTGATCTGGTTGAACGAAGTGGAAATGTGTCCTTGCATAACTTGAACTGTGAGTCCAACCATTGTGCTTTGTGTGTATGTGTTGCATAATAATAAACCACCTAATCATGAAAAATGCCCATAAATTGATACACTGGGATCTTATCACTGACCAATTCACACTTCTTTGCTTCTTTCCCATCTTTTAGACTGTATGCCACTGTCTTATATTTGCCAAATTCCACAATTTTGTCTCCAATTTTGTGTGTACTAGCCATGTGTTGGAAAATTGGCAAATATTACATGCCACCACAATGATCACATGTGCCATCCAAACATGAATTTTTATAAAAAAATTGACCATCCTCTCTTTCACATAAAATGGAAGACAAAAATATCCTTGACGATTTAGGTGGAGGCATTATGTTACATTCCTACAAAACATTGTCAGTGTGCATATCTACACATATACATCGATAAACATCATAATGGTTAGAAAAATCAATATGAACCCTACAACAATAAGTAGTGCATGTGTGACTTATTTTGACATAAAAAGGCTTTAGCATTTCAAAATACCTTTGACATTTTAATTTCAGGAAACTTCTGTACAAAATCAGCAAAAACTTGGGTTTGAGTGGTATCCAAATAATGCATTGGATGTGGCTCATGGTTTTTACTACCAATTCTCCTTCTTACAACATCTCTTTGATTAGGAGAGGTCCTTGTGTTATCCTTCCAATAATTCACAACTAAAGATCTCAAACCTTGAGCAATTTTTGTGTCTTTCCATGGCACTCTACCCAAAAATTCCCATAACTCATTGCTATTTGGATCCTCCACTCTTTCACGCCTTCCTATGGCTCTCATTAGAGATGATCTACTTATTTTAAAATACTTACTCGCCTTAGTAAGGTTCACCTTGTTCCTTGTTTGAATGCTTAACAGTGTTGTTGTCATCACACATCATGTGGCACAACTATCCTTTGTGCATGAGGTGGAACCCATGTTCTCATATGCACTCATCAAGTTCTTTACAATGGAATTTTCACTTGAGTCATTCAAAACTCTTAGCCCAAGAGCCTTCATGGTGGGCCTAAATTTGAGTTGCCTCATCATTTCAACAAATAGTTGGCATCTTCCACTCTCACTTAGCTTCATAAAAAACAAACTCCATATCCTTTTTGCATATCTTTGACATGTATGTTTTAGAATCTTGTTAGGCACCCATTTCAAAACATTGGAATCAATATAAATCAAAAATTTAGGTTTTCTATGCAAAACTCTAGGAGGAGTTCTCAAATGTAAATTTGTGTCAATATTGGGAAGGTCAACAACATCAGGGATAGATCGTGTACCTTCAATTGGAGGTGCAATTGATGACATACATTGAGATTGACATGTAAACAATGTTGTACCTCCAACTTGAGATGTCGTTTGTGGATTTCCTTCAAATAAAGATGTGTTTTCTGATGTACTTTCAAAACGCAATATTTTTTATGGTGTGTCTTCAATTGGAGATGTGATTTCCGATGTACCTAGAAAACCACATGTTGTTGTCAATGTGTCTTCAACTAGAGATGTGCATTGAGCTTCACCTATGGTTGATGATGTGCCCCCAAATTTTGTATCCATTCCTATCCTTCCATGAACTTTCCTCATTCGTGCCCTTTGTTTTTCCAATTTGGCATCTCTCTTAGATTGCACAGGAATTTGTGGCTATATGGGCTGCAATTCCTTTGCTTCACAAGCTACATTTTTTTATTCTCTTCTCCTTGCATTTTTAACTGCACGTTCTTCTGGTGTTAGAGGCTTCATTCATTTCCTCAGCATGACCTTGAATGCTACATGTCCACAAACACACATAGAACAAAAGTAAGTAATGCATTTTACAAAAATATTGATGCAGAGAGGGGTGGAACCCATTCAATACATTAAATCAATGAGAATCACAAACCTAGGGTATAAATTGCTGCCACCTAAATGAAAACTAGAGACTCTTGTGTTTATTTTTCTCAAAACCAAATTTTTGATTGTCAACAAAGTCATGAAGAATATGCATTCAAAGAAGGGTTTGTGATGCTATATCCTATAATTATTCACTATTTCTTTGGCAATGAGGTAACTTAGAAAGACAATAAGCATTTTCAACTATGTCAACTCACTTGAATTTATCTAAGCACATGTGATGAAGCTGAATTTTGTATGGAACAAAAAAATTAATGGACACTTGCATTAACATTGATGAAAGCTATTAGGTTTTCCAAATTAGATGAAAATAAATTTTTTCCAAATCAGTTGAAAAAAGAATGAAAGATAGTGAATTCCACTAGCCATGCTAGAAATGGACTACTATAAGCAATGAAAATAGAATTCATAAGTAAATTTATGTTAAGTAAATGTCATGTTTTTATTTCTTTTGTTCTTCAAACTCATAAAAATTGAACTTTTTTATGCAAATCCCATCTAATTCAATGTTGAATTCTAAGTCCAATTGTTATGATTAATAAAATCATTAAGGAAATTTAGTTTATATTGTCAAAAGCAAACAAATATACTAAATACAAACATTTTGATTTACCAAAATGAATATATTACCTCAAATAATGTAAAATGATGTAGAAACTTCAAAATGTCTTCTTCTATGTTGTCTACCATGTAGATGGGTGGTAAAAAGGTGATGGATCAAGCATAAATTAGGTACAATATGAAGTCAACTGCAAAAAAAAATGTGTTTCTGACTCGGATAAAGTGTTGAACTAGACAAATACAGGAGAATGTGGGCATGAATCATGGGGTCAACCCTTATTTTTACCATTTCAAGGTAAAACCTGTTTGGCGCTTGCCAAATTTGGAGAGAGCCAAATTTGGAGAGCGCCAAATATGTTGCTCTAAAAAGGAGAGACTTCAGATAGAGGGAGAGACACAAAGTGGGAGAGAGATAGAGGGAGTGAGTGAGAGAGGGAGTGGGAGAGAGAGGGGGGTGGGAGGGACAGACTTGAGAGAGAGAGGGGGAGGGAGAAACCTAAGAGAGAGAGAGGGAGAGAGGCTGGGAGGGAGACACCTAAGAGAAGGAGAGGGAGTCAAAGTGGGAGAGAGGGGGTGGGAAGGAGAGACCTAAGAAAGTAGGGTGGGAGGTAAATAAGGCATGATAGAGAGGTATTGTGAGATAAGTGAGGCCTAATCCCTCAAACCCCTATACCCTATCAACCGTCAACCCTTAACCCTCAACCTTTAAACCCTAATCCCTCAACCCCTATACCCTCTCAATCCCTCAACCCTCAACACTTAACCCTCAACCCTTAACCCTTAAACATTAATCCCTCAACCCCCATACCCTCTTAATCCCTCAACCCTCAACCCTCAACCCTTAAACCCTAATCCCTCAACAACCATAACCTCTTAATCCCTCAACCCTCAACCCTTAAACTCTAATCCGTCAACCCCCATACCCTCTTAATCCCTCAACCCTCAACCCTTAACCCCTAATCCCTCAACCCCTATACCCACTTAATCCCTCAACCCTCAACCCTAAACCCTTAAACCCTAATCCATCAAACCCCATACCCTCTTAATCCCTGAACCCTCAAACCTTAAACCCTAATCCCTCAACCCTCAACCCTTAAACCCTAATCCCTCAACCCCCATACCCTCTTAATCCCTCAACCCTCAACCCTTAACCCTTAAACCATAATCCCTCAACCCCTCTACAATCTTAGTACCTCAACCCTTAACCCTCAACCCTCAACCCTTAAACTTGAATCCCTCAAACCCCATACACTCTTAATCCCTCAACCCTCAACCCTTAAACCTTAAACCCTAATCCCTCAATCCCCATACCCTCTTAATCCCTCAACCCTCAACTGTTAACCCTTAAACCCTAATCCCTCAACCCCTATACCCTCTTAATCCCTCAACCCTCAACCCTTAACCCCTAATCCCTTAGCCCCTATAGCCTCTTAATCCCTCAACCCTCAACCCTCGACCCTTGCACCCTAATCCCTCAACCCCCATACCCTCTTAGTCCCTCAACCCTCAACCCTCAACCCTTAAACCCTAATCCATCAACCCCTATACCCTCTTAATCCCTCAACCCTCAACCCTTAACCCTTAAACCCTAATCCATCAACACCAATACCCTCTTAATCCCTCAACCCTCAACCCTTCAACCCTAATCCCTCGACCCTTATAACCTCTTAATCCCTCAACCCCTCAGCCCCTCAACCCTTAACCCTTAAACCCTAATCCATGATCCCCCATACCCTCTTAATCCCTCAACCCTTAAACCCTAATACCTCAACCCCTCTACAATCTTAATCCCTCAACCCTTAACCTTCAACCCTCAACCCTTAATCCCTAATCCCTCAAACCCTTTACCCTCTTATTATCTCAACCCTCAACCCTCAACCCTTAAACCCTAATCCCTCAACCCCCATACCCTCTTAATCCCTCAACCCCCATACCCTCTTAATCCCTCAACCCTCAACCATCAACCCCTTAAGCCCTAATCCTTCAACCCCTGCCCTCTTAATCCCTCAACCCTCAACCCTTAACCCTAATCCCTCAGCCCTATACCCTCTTAATCCCTCAACCCCTCAACCCTTAAGCCCTAATCCCTCGACCCCTTAAACACTAATCCCTCAACCCTTAAACCTAATCCTCAACACCCTATACCCTCTTAATCCTCAACCCTCAACCCTTAAACCTTCAGCCTAATCCCTCAACCCCATACCCTCTTAATCCCTCAACCCTCAATTGTTAACCCTTAAACCCTAATCCTCAACCTTTATACCTCTTAATCCCTCAACCCTCAACCCTCAGCCCTTAACCCTAATCCCTCAAACCCTATACCCTCTTGATCCCTTGACCCTCAACCCTCAACCATAAAACCCTAATCCATAGCCCCATACTCTCTTAATCCCTCAACCCCCTCAACCCTCAACCCTTAAACCTCAATCCATCAACCCCCATACCCTCTTAATCCCTAAACCCTCAACCCTTAACCCTTAAACCCTAATCCCTCAACCCCCATACCCTCTTAATCCCTCAACATTCAACCCTAAACCCTCAACCCTGAACGTTGAACCCTCAATGCCTCAACCCTTAAACCTTAATCCCTCAACCCTCATACCCTCTTAATCCCTCAACCCTCAACCCTCAACCCTTAAAACCTAATCCCTCAACCCCCGTACCCTCTTAATCCCTCAACCCTCAACCCTTAATCCTTAAATCCTAATCCCTCAAACCCCATACCCTCTTAATCCCTCAACCCCTCAACCCTCAACCCTCAACCCTTAAACCCTAATCCCTCAACCCCCATACCCTCTTAATCACTCAACCCTCAACCCTTCAACCCTAATCCCTCGAACCCTATACCCTCTTAATCCCTCAACCATCAACCCTCAACCCCCATACCCTCTGAATCCATCAACCCTCAACCCTTAAACCCTAATCCATCAAACCCTCTTCAATCTTAATCCCTCAACCCTTAACCCTCAAACATCAACCCTCAAACCTTAAACACTAATCCCTCAACTCCCATACCCTCGTAATCCCTTAACCCTCAACCCTTAACCCTTAACCCTTAAACCCTAATCCCTCAACCCCCATACCCTATCAATCCCTCAACCCTCAACCGTTAAGCCTTAAACCCTAATCCCTCAATGCCTATACCCTCTTAATCCCTCAACCCTCAACCCTTAACCCTTATACCCTAATCCCTCGACCCCCATACCCTCTTAATCCCTCAACCATCAACTCTTGACCCTTAATCCTTAATCCCTAAACCCTCTACTTGAGAGAGAGAGAGAGAGGGAGAGGTGGTGGGAGGGACATTCTTGAGAGAGAAGGAGAGGGAGAGGGAGAAAAAGAGAGGGAGTGAGAGAGGGAGGGAGTCAGTGTGAGAGGGAGAGGGTGTAGAAGGGGGAGACTTGATAAAGAGAGAGAGGAAAATGGGGTAGGACGAAGATACTTGAGAGAGAGAGAGAGGGAGATAGGGTGGGAAGGAGAGACATTAGAGAGAGGGAGAGAGAAAAACTGGGAGAGAGATAGAGGGAGTGAGAGAGAGAGGGAGAGAGACAAAGTGGGAGAGAAAGAGGGAGTGGGAGATAGAGAGAGGGAGAGACATAGAGATAGAGAGAGTGAGAGAGAGGGTGGGAGAGAGGGTGGGAGAGGGGGTGGGATGGATAAACCTAAGAGAGAGGGAGAGGGAGAGAGGTTGGGAGGGAGACACCCGAGAGAGAAGGAAAGGGAGAAAAAGTGGGAGATAGGGGGTGGGAAGGAGATACCTAAGAGAGTAGGAGAGAGAGGGAGTGAGAGATAGAGGGATGGGAGAGATACAAGGAGTGAGAGAGAGAGAGACTTGAGAGATGGAGAGGTGGTGGGAGAGAGAGGGAGTACTTGAGGGAGAGGGAGTACTGAGGATAGAGGGATTCGAGAGAGATGGAGGTGGTGGGGGGAGATACATGAGATAGAGGGAGAGAGAGAGTGGGAGGGGGTGAGAGGGAGATATTTGAGAGAGAGGGAGAGAGTGGGAGGCGGTGGGAGGGAGATATTTGAGAGAGAGGTAGAGAGAGAGGGAGTGAGAGATAGAGAGGATGTGGGAGAGAGATAGAGGGAGTGAGTGAGAGAGACAAAGAGAGGCCTGAAAGAGGGAGAGGGGGTAGAAGGGAGAGACTTGAGAAACAAAGAGGGAGGGAGAGTCGGTGGGAGCGAGAGACTTGAGAGAGAGAGAGAGAGGGAGAGAGAGTTAGAGAGAGATAGAGGGAATGAGAGAGAGAGAGAGGGACTTGAGAGAGAGAGGGAGAGGTGGTGAGAGGGAGATACTTGAGAGAGATGGAAAGGTAGATGGAGAAAGATAGAGGAAGTGAGACATAGAGGGAGTGGAAGAGAGATAGAGTAAGTGACTGTGAGAGGGAGACGGGGTAGGAGGGGGAGACGTGACGAAGAGAGAGAGGGAGAGGGGGTGGGAGGGAGAGACCTGAGAGAGAGGGAGAGAGACAAAGTGGTAGTGTAATACCCCTCTGTTCTGTCCTTTTGATCGAACAGTGTTCTAATCTCTTATGTGGTACTTTCTGTTAGTACCTTGACTATCGTACTTGACTTTTATTTGATCGCTATCTATAAAGCGACATTAATGTTATCTTTTGATGTGATGGTATTTTAATATGATGTTCTTTATAACATGTTTTGGGATTAGCATTATGGATGTTTGAATTAAAGATGTTTTATGCTTTGAATTATATTAGTATGTTAGAATTGTTAGTTAGTTACACTGTATTGGTGAAAGGGACGGTATTGCATCACTCGCTTGCGAGTGCCCTACGATTCTGATATTTCCTCTTCATGGTATGCCTTATTTATGACATATTATTGCATGTGGATATACTCTTTGTTCGTAGGTAGACAGTTATAGGACATCGACTCCACCTGGTTTCACAGGTTTGAGCGTGTCCATTGCCCAACGGTATTTGATTGGGAGATAGTAGCTAGGTTTTCCATGCCAAGTCGTCACCCTAGTCATAGTGTGTCGTCTAGTGTGAGTCGGGTTAAGTTGTTTTACATTGTTCAATTTGCCTTGTTTCAGTTTAATTCCAAGTTAGAAAATGGTAATTAATTGCTTTATATGTTTAAAGTTATTGACTAAATTATTGATTAAATTAATTGGGTTATAACATTATAGATGTTGTTTAATTTATTAATTAATTTAATTTGATCAATAAAATTATTTAATCTTGGATTAAGATTTATTGTATTAATTAATTAAATTAGATTGTGCTAAATTATTGGTGTTGAAATGAATTAGTTTATTCATTTTGGAATTTGGTGGATATTTGGTTTGGAAATTGAAAATGAAAGAAAATGTATTAAAATTTCAATTTAACAATTAATTCAAAAATTGGGAAGGAAGACATTTGCTATTCTATTTTCAAAAATTTATGAGGGTGGTTGTAGGATTTTTGAGAAAATTTTCATTATCTTTGAATTTCTTCACAAGTTTGGATTATGGAGTTTTTGGAGAAAAATTGAAAAAGAAGAGGAAGGAATTGTTCAACTTTGTGGGTTTTTGGATTAAAGCTTGAAGAATCTGAGGAACTGAAGAGGGAATCAGGGCATCAACATGGTCTTCACTTAACTTCAAAGAAAACAGGTTCTTATTCTTTAAATGAGTTTCTTTTGAAATTTTAATTGTGTGTGTTGTTGAAAAGCTTTGAATCTGTTGTTTGATTGCAAAATAAACTAATTGGGATCTTGTTTTCCAATTTGGA
Source organism: Sequoiadendron giganteum (assembly GCA_007115665.2). NCBI lineage: Eukaryota > Viridiplantae > Streptophyta > Pinopsida > Cupressales > Cupressaceae > Sequoiadendron > Sequoiadendron giganteum. The sequence continues at coordinate 353,647,888 of CM021107.1, forward strand.
AGAAAACTTGGTTAGGCTTAGAGTGTTTCCAATATTTAAAATGCATACTTGAAGGTAAATAATTATTTTAAGTTTTTGTGTTCTTCATTTTGTTTGGTTTCAATTTGGGTATATGGGAATATTAGTATGTATATAGATATATATATTCATATATATATACATTTAGTATATTTAATTTTTTAAATTTTTTTTACCCTAGTAAGTTGTGCTGACAATTTTTTTTTTTGAAAATTCGAATTTGCAAAAGGACTGTGTTTTAGCTTCTGGTTTTTACTTTTTTTCAAAAAGAAAAACCCTTTAAAAAAATAATAAAAAATGACAGTCCAAATTAAGGAAAAAATTATTTAAAAACAAAATTTTAATGGGGGGCTGGGGCTCACCCCACCACCGCCCCAATGGGAAGCGGCATGGACGAGCCACGTCACCAAACCCCCACGGTCGCACGGACTGCGCAATCGTGCCACCATTTTTGGTGGTCGGCTATGCCAACCAGTGCTGACACTTCCACCCATGCCTCCCATTTTCGCCGCCCACAGTGGCTCTCTCCGTCGGTGCTGCCTCCTACAGTTGCCCACTCCAAAAAAACCACCACCTTGTGGTAAATCCACGGCCAAGAAACCTGCGGCTATGGGAAAAAATGTTGACCCTAAGCGCGGCCTGCCCTAAAAGCGGTGCGTAGCCCGAGGCATCCTTTCGGGTTCGTTTTCAAAACAAAAAAATAAAATGAAATATATTTTAATATATAAATATTTTATTTTTTATAATATTTAAATATCATTATATATATAAAGTAATAAAATATATGTGTGTAATGCCCCACCAAGTAACCTTAAAGGAAGTTGCAATTAACATTTTAAGCGAACCAGTTTTTTTTATAAAGTGCATTTAACATACACATTCACTTACTAATTAACAACAACCTCTAAGGCTACAAGGTTAGGAGTACTTAAACCCACACATACATATTACATACAACCATATAACCATCATACATCATAAGAATACCACATAACCTAATAAGATAATCAACCAAGATACAATGTCATAAACATTATCTTAAACCAATAGTTACATCACTCATTCCTAGAATGAGACACTAGTACAAATTTATTACAATTACATAACACCACCTCTTACAAAAGAGGGGTAAAGTATCATATACAAATTGAAATATTACAATGCAAGAAATTACAACAAGAACCGCGAGCTATCCATCTAGATGTCTCGCCACCAAGTACTGAAGATAGATGGGGACCCAATGGTTTTGGTGCATGTTCCACCCTACCAATGTGGTACCCGAAGGCCCACACCCCATGCTAGGAGATAGTAACAAAGTAACATAGACAAAGATTCTACTACCTCTAACCAAAGGCAAACTCAAACTGACTCATACTGTTATAACCAACCAAATGAATTAACAAGTACAACTCATTCACCATACAAGTACGAATCAAGTACAATTCAAGTACAATACAAGTACAACTCCAACATCACTGACATAGGTCACATTGCTTCCAGACATAAAATAGATCAAGTATGTTCAAATAACCATACACATAAAACAATTAACAATAGTTGTCCTAAATAGAGTGTCATCGCAAGGTTTGTCATGAGATCTCCTCTGGGCATTCTTCATAGGCTCCGGCACAATTAATCCTAGTGGCCTCAACCAAATCCCAGAACTCATACTCACTCATGCGGAATCAACTATCTCTCATACGAACAAGATAGTTGATCTTGCCATTACAAGCCTTCCCGCTCATCCCAAGTCTAAACAAGCCCTTGTGTCTATGAGTGAGGTAAAATTATCTTGATTAGTGAGAAGTTAGTCCTAATCTTTTAAGTACATTACTTTAATTATCACTTGTTTAAATCACTCCTGAAGGTTATCTAGTTTACCTCTTTGGGCTCTGGCGCCTAACAGAAGCCACTCTTCTATTCGACAACACACACCCAAACAATCCACCAAGGGAACCACAAGTGCATACCAACTAGGCATCATAATCCACTCCAACACAAGGAGGATACAAATAATAGAACTCACTCCAAACATCTTGGAGGCAACAAACACATAGTCCACTCCTTTCATAGGAGGCAACAAGATGAAACCACATAACAAGGTCACTCCATACAAGGAGACATGGATCCCATAATCCGCTCCTAAACTAAGGAGGTGCAAACATCCCTATTCATGAAAATTGAGTAAAACTGAAAAGATGCCATGCACTACCCAAGGGAAAAAAATTGGATGGCATAGAGATTCAACAACCCTTATCATCTAAGTTATTCTGGAAGACTTATAATTTAGAACTAACACTAATTTCCAAAACCAACAATGCAACTTGACGACATAGCAACAAAAGCATTCAAGTCATCAATCAAATCTAATATTTGGATTTCCTAAATCCATAATCATTCAATAGGTAGTGTTGACAAAGTCAGAGACATGATAACTAGATCATCTAAAATAATCATAACCCTTATTTCCCCTTTCATTATTGGAAATCTAAAACAATTAAACTTACTTCCTTTACTGAATACAGAGAATTAAATCTTTTAAGATAATCATGAGGAAGATACTACTTTTGGATATACTAAATCCATATCTCTTTCATAATCCAATCACAATGATTCAATTAATCTAAATAGAAATTAATAAATAACATAATTGATTGTCTCATCAATAAAACAACTTCTTAATTTACTTTTAAATCGACACAAATCCATGCAAGTAAACTCTTTCCATTTCCTAACCAAATCTTACGTCTCATTCAATTTTCTATTTAAAACATTCTATCACTTTAATATAATAACATATTGTTTCTCTAACCATTTTCCATATACACTAATCAATCCATTTTTAAATCTCAATTCAATAATATATTGCATGCATCTCATTAAAATAAAATATGATAATGAATTTTACACTTAATATATATATATATGCTCCATATTATATAGACACCAAATATATATATTAATAAATTTAATTACATATATTCTTTAATATTCCATTCATAATGACTAGATTACTCTATGAAACTAAATAAAACATAATAACTATTTGCCTTTTTCAATATAGTTAGTTCCTAAATTTACTTCTAATGCAACTTAACACTATTGCAAACAATCTTTTCAATTTTCTATCTGGAGTCTATGTCTCTTCAACTATCCATTTAAAAACATGCAATTTCATCAATATATAAAAATATCTTTTGGCTTATCTATTTGACCACGCATTCATATTGTTTCTAATTAAATCTCATTAATTAAAACAAACATTTAAATATAAATATTTCTATAATTCTTCAATATATTTAAATATCTTTTTCCTTATCAATTTTGACTATACATTCAAAACTTATCATTTAAATTCTTCATGCAAAGCTAAATTACACGCACTTAAATAAACAAGGTAATACTAATTGAAAATACTCATGGATATATATATACATTTCAATATATTTTCTTCAATCATACTAACAAAATAAATATAATACTTTAATATTATAAATTATAATATAAAATATTATTAAATAATGTTTTAATATTATAATAACAATACATAAAATATTAATATTTATAAATATCAATTTATTATTATTTTATTTTCAGAGCAGCCATGGAAAAATAACTTCACAGCAGTCTCATGTTTCAAGCATAACTCAAAAATTGCGATCTGGGTATTTGCGATTTTTTGACAGGGATAAGAAAATTTTAAAATGCAAAAACCCTTTAAATTTCTTAACAACCCAGTTTGTGAAAGTGGAGTTATAAGTGACACAACCAAACCATTTTACCATAAAAAATATAACTATCCTGCAGATTTTAAATTCCAATTTTAAATAATAAACAGAAGGTTTCATTTTCTAAAAACATTCTAAATGCATTGTTCAATCTCTATGTTTGATTTTCCAATAACAACATAATCGATTTCCCCAAATAATTTAAATTCAACTGAAGTTTTCACAATTTTCACTCAAGAATTTTCACAAGCAAAGGCTGTAAATTTATTTAATTCTTTTCTTCTAATATCAAATTTATTTTCTAAAATAGATTTAACAAACAAATCTTTAATCACTACTATTTTAAAAAAATAATCAAGAACAATAAAACATAAAGAGGAAAACCTAGTACAAGAAGCTACAGGAAGAGATGAATTTCTGATGCAAGCCTCCTCCAAAGATTTCCTAAATTTTATTCAATCCTCCAATGAATCCAATCCAAAACCCAACAAATGCAAACAATCTTTCCTTCAATCAATTCTACAATCAAACTTTCTTCAAACCTTTATGCAAATTTTTCCAAAATTTTCTCTTTGCTGTAAAAATGTATTTTTCTAAAAACTTTCTCTCTAAAATTAAAACATGTATTCTTTATAAGTCAAAAATACCTAATACAACCCTAATTCACATTACATGCAAATTAGATATTTCAATTTCAATTTCAATTTCACTTTTCGAAAACCCACTTTCAATTTAAAATGCAATTTCAAATAATAAATTAATTTCCAAAGTTGAAACTCATTTCCCAAATAAACATTTAATTACAATTCCTAATTTAATTCCCACACGTTGAAATTAAATTCCAAAATTAATTTTAATTCTTTTATTTCCTTTCATTCTCTTATATCACGTTTAATTAATTAATTTAATTATTTAATAATTAAATTCAACCCACTTTGATTAAATTTATTTAATTAAATAAATTAAATATAATTAATTAATTTAAATATAAACTTTTATCCACATTGCATAACTTGAAATAAATAACCATCAACATGATTTAAATGCAATTATTCTAAATATCTATTTCCAAATCAATAATCTTTCAGAATTAAATAACATTAAAACAAGACAGACAATGATTCGACCCACACAACTGACAACACACTAAAGCTAGGGTGTAAACTTGACACATGTTACTTAGTTACTATCTCCCGTTCAACTTAACCGTTGGATCGACACGCTCAAACCTGTGAAACCAGGTGGAGTCGATGTCATGTACCTGCAATCTTGCGACCAAGTAAACATCATACAATATATCCAATATATAATACACACCGTGAAGAAGGAATTATGGATTCGTAGGATGCTCGCAAGTGAGTGATGCGAACCCGTCTTCTTCACCAATACACTCATAGAAACTGACACTTCCATCATAATTCCAATAATTATCATAATAACATCTCATGTTAATTCTACATCATTAATCCATAATTCATGTGAAACAATAATCAGATAACTGCATTCCACAATAATAGTTGTCGCTCAATAGTAGCGATCAAAACATCATAACAAAATGTATCCAGTATCAAAGTAACTGCAACCAAACATAGCATAAAACAACTTGAACAAAAAACAAAATGAAGAGGTATTACAATATGTAATAATGTTTAATATTATAATTATATAATATTAAGATATTAATATATATTATTATTGTATAGTTAAATGTTAATATTTATATTAAAATGGTGTTTTATTCAATGGCATATTGTAAGTTTTAATTGAGGAAATTAAATATTTAGATAAGGCATGATTTAAATGTAATTGTGAAAATTAAATTAATGTGCAATCGTCGAATTGTTGATTTTATTTAAATAGTATATTTGATGGAACAATATGTTTGATTTTAAACAATACGCTTATTAAAGATAAGATAATTGTCTTAGAAATGATTAGGTCAAAAGGAGGAGACCAATATTTATTTTTAAAATGATGTTTTTCGATTAATGGGAATAAATGTTTATTTTATAATTATTGAAAACAATTAGAGAATGTGATTTTGATTTAAATTCCATCTTGACTAAAAAGACGTTATTCAATCCAATTTATTTAATGCGACAAATTACTGAATGAAATGAGGAAATGGATTCAGAATATAGGTAGTTTCTTTCAGATGCCTTCAATGAAATTTTCTTTCATGTTCTTGTTTTGGGGAATGGTGTTATAGAGTTTAAATAAGTCTTCCAGATGGGGTTTATGTTATGTGGGTTGTCGTGTCATATTGTCAACTTGTTTTGAATACCTTGGGTAGTGCATGGGAAGTTATCAGTTTTTTTAACCTGATTTCTACGAATGGGGACGTTTTGTGTCTCCTGAGAAAGGAGTGGATTATAGGATCCATGTCTCCTTGTAAGGAGTGACCTTGTTATTAGATTTGTTGCCTCCAGCATTGGAGTGCGTTTCAGTATGTGTCGCCTCCTAAGAAAAGAATGGTCATGATATCTGGTTTGTTTGCACTTTGTTACCCTTGGTGTTTGGATGGTACGTGTGTTGTCAAGTAGAAGAGTGGCTTTCGTAGGGGCCAGAGCCCACAAGTTGTAAGATTGGGTAACCTTCGGAAGTGGCGTAATTAAGTGATAACTAAATCAATGTACTTAGAAGTTTGGGTAGTACTTCACACTAAAAAGATAATTATGCCTCATTCATAGACCCAAGTGCTCGGTTAGGCTTGGGATGGGTGGGAAGGCCTGGAATGGCAAGGTCATTTATCTTGTCTGTACGAAAGGTATTTGATTTCACATTAGTAAGTATGAGGGTCGGGGATCAGTTTGAGACCACCATCTTGATGATCCACAGTGGGTAACTCATGACGAGCTATGTGATGACACTCTGTCTAGGACAACAATTGGTACTTGTTTATTGTGGGTATGGTTTTCGTAACATACTTGATGTGACCATGGTTGGTGTTTAATTCTATGTGTATGGTTCTTGTAACATACTTGATCTGCTTTATATCTAGAAGCAATGTAACCATGTTGAGTTGTACTTGTGATGCACTTGTGTTGTACGTGTGTTGTACTTGAGTGGTATATGTGATTGGTTGTTTCAGTTTGGATCAATTATTTTTTAGCCTATGTCTATAGGTGTTGGTCTGGGTTAGGATTCCTTGTTACTATCTCCTAGCATGGGGGGTGGGCCTTCAAGTTCCACTTGGTTGGGTGGCGTGCACCTAAATCCATTGGGTTCCTTCTTCATGTTCATGTGGATGATACTTCCAATTGGAGAGCTCGTGGGTTTCAGTTTCAGTTCTTACTTTATTTCATTTCAGTTGATCCTATATTATTTTACCCCTCATTTGTTTCGAGGTGGGAAGTTGTAATTGTAATCTTATTCTTTGGATTTGCCTCATTCGGGGAATGAGAGATGTATTTGTAATATTTAATTATGGATTAATGAAATGGAAAGTTATCTTTATACTTGATGTGAATTATCTTATTTGGAATGCATGTGCTTTATTTATTAATTAAATAATTGACATGGTTTAAATTCATGTTTTTTTTTGAGGTTCTATATAACCTATGTCTCGTAACCTTAGAGGTTGTTGGAAATGGGTAGTGAACTTGCTTATTAATTGTACTTAAACAAAAAAAAATTAGCCTGTTTAAGTAGTTGTTTGCAACTTCCTCTAGGGTTGTGTGGTGAGGCGTTATAGGGAAGAGTGAGAGAGAGGGGGGATGGAGATACTCGAGAGAGAGTGAGAGAGAGAGAGGGAGAGAGATAGAGTGAGTGAGAGAGAGGGAATTGGAGAGAGATAGAGGGAGTGACTGAGTGACAAACCTAAGAGAGGGAAAGGGGGTAGGAGGGAGAGACTTGAGAGAGAGAGACAAAGAGAGAAAGATAACAACCTAAGAGAGGGAGATGGAGTGAGAGAGATGAAAAGACCAAAGAGGGAGAGAGAGGGAGAGTGAGAAAGGGGGTTGGAGTGAGATAGATTTATTTAGGTACCTATATGGGAGGGAAAGAGACCTGATAGAGGGGATTGGACTAATAGAGTAGTCTAGGTCATGTGGGAGGGAGTGAGAATTGAGAGATAGAGACTTCAGAGGGATAAAGAGTTATCCAGTTATGGTAATGAGTTAGAGAAGGTATGAAAGGTAAAACCTCAACTATCCATCTATGATCATAAATTGTGCACTCTAAGCATTATCAAAGTTGTTCACCAAAGAGGGGAAACTCTAGTTCTGTGCAAAGCAAGTCATTTGGCACTCTCCAAATAACTCATCACATTTGGCACATGCCAAATTTGGTGCATGCCAAATGTGATGAGTCATTTGGTGAGCGTCAAACTCGACACTTGCCAAATGTCCTGCTTTCGACATGTTATTTAATAGGATTTTCCAAATTTTCTCATATTTTTCTCCATGCTCCCCATCTCATTTGCACATCTTTCAATGCAAGTTTATAAAATAATCATGATAACATTAACCTCTCTCTTAGCTATCTAAATATATAATTATTTTTTCATTTTGATTTAGTTAAGGTTTTGATCCATGGCTTCTATTGTAAATGCCTTTGTTTTTTGGTCAAAAACCAACATGTGCTAGGTTTAGGATAGATTTTTACACATTCATCAGAATGTGAAACAAATTACATTTTTGGAAACTAGACTTCATTCTACACATGATGAAAAAAAAAATCAATTTTTGATTAGTTTGCAAAAAATTTGGGGGGGAACACGCTCAAATTTTAGTTTTTCAGGATGTGTCCACTTTAAAAATTCATAAAATATTATATATTCATTAAAAAAATTATCTAAAAGAAGGAGGATAAACTACATGGTATTAGCTAATTTCTCACAGATGGGATTTTTGAAATTCTAAAAAAAAGTTAATCAAAAAGGGGGGAGCCCTCAGGCGCTATGCTATTTTTTTTGATAAAAATAGGACCTCTTTCGCCCCCGAACCCCCCCCCTCCCCCTTCCCCTTTTGAGACCCTTAATATTCATTAATTTCAAAACAAAATAGTAGCTTAGAAACTAGACTCAGATCACTTCAACTTTGGTTATTTTTGCATCTTGAAATTTTGAGCGTAACTATCTTCATTTTCTCATGCAAATCAGATTTTGCTGATTTCAAAAAAAAAAGTGGCATCTTAAGAGCCAAAATTGTGTCACAGATTGGTGCACTTACCCTACTAGTTCCTCACTCTACTCTTTTCCATAGAACACATGGTGCTAAATTTCAATGCCATGAACACGGTGATCAATTAAAAACTCCACTAAAAGATTCACAAGGACAACATAATGGGCTCATATGTACCCAAAGTACCCAATGTATGAACCTACATTTGGATACCATGTGTAACACCCCACCACATAACCCTAGAGGAAGATGCAACAACAACAAAAGTGTAACAATTTTTTTTTTAAAGTGTAATTACAATGAGTAAATTGAACTACACTTAATGCATACATCCTCTAAGGTTCATGAAAATGCTTACATTTGAATCCCATAACATACACAATTATACAAATCCATAGCATATAAATAATACTCATGAAATAAAGAGAATACATCCAAAATCATTAAACACATTCCATAAGATAACAAACTATATAATAGAACCATCCAAAGATTGTATTCATTTCATAAAGAAGTTAAAAAGCTCATTTCCAAAATGCGATAGATCATACAATAATGTTACAATTACAATGATATAAGAATCCTCCTCGAATACAAATGAGGTGTAGTACATATACATAAGTATCCAACTGATCCAATAATATACAAGTGATGGTACAAACAACTAGAACATGCGAGCTCCCCAATCTAGAAGATCTTGCCATCACAAAATAAAGAGGAACCCAATAGTGAAAGGTACACATTCCACCCAACCAAGTGGTACTGGAAGGCCCACCCCCTATGCTAGGAGAAAGAAAGAGAGCCTCCTAGGAAAAACCAACAACCTCTAGACATAGACAATCACAAGACTAACTAAATAAATAAAATACTTATCATAAATGGTTACATTGCTTCCAGAGTAAAGTAATTAGTTACACCAACTAAACCATACAAAATATTGTCATAGGAGTAGTGTCATCACAAAGCCGCATGGGTTATCCTGGTAGATCTTCCTAGGCCCCCATCGAGAGACACTCCCCTACTGATAACACAAGGATATAATCCATAACCAAGGGTAAACACAGTGCACAAAATGAATAATAAATCCCAATCCAAAATATGAGAGGCAACACATCCCCGTTCGTAGTAACAGAGTGTTTAATTGAATACAACCAAGTGAAATACCCAAGGAAATCAAAAGGTTGAACCATAAATCACAACCCCCAATAATAACATCATCTGGAAGACTTACATACACAACTAGCCAATTTCCCCAACAACGTGAACAAAAGAAATCACAATTATAAAGGCAATTTAGGCATAGTAATTAAAACTAACATTAGGATTTCCTAAATCCAATTTCCATTTAAGGAAAATAAAATAACACATTGCATGAAATAATCCAACTGATTGGAATTCCATTTACAAACAAAAAGGAAATTAAATCTATCTATTTGTTTCAATTTCCCAATTACAACTATATAAAAAATAATTTCCTCTTTAAATCATATCATTTCAAAATCCTCTAACTCTGCATTTGCATGCATTTATTTAAAATATCATTTATATATATATATATATATATATATATATATATATATACATATTTAAATATATATACAATTATATATATATAATTATACATATAAAAATATATTATTCAAACACTTTAAAAACTAAATTACAATTTAAAAAATAAAAAATATTAAATATATATTTATATTTATATTTATATATATACATATATATAAATAAATATATATTACTACATATATACTTACCAATATATATATATAACATATATATATATCTTATAAATTTTTAATCCACAAAAATCAAATTGAAACCACAGTGAACAAAATTCCATTGAAGGCTCGACATTAAATAGTCTTGGGGGGGGGTAGGGGGGGCTGGGTTTATACACAGCTGAACCCCAAATTTATGGGGCATGGCCACTGTGGGGGCAGCATTGGGCTGCCTCCATAGTCCGCCTCCCTTTGGGGGCGGTGGTTGTGGGGACAACCACAGTCTCCCCACACTTATATAAAAAACAATAAATTCGAGAAAAAAAGTATGATTCAATAATTTGAAATCATCGTACGACATTTCCTCAAGGTTTTCAAAATAGACACATTACAAGAAAATTCACAAATAATATCAGTATATAAATATTTATATATATGCATATGTTTATATATATATATATATGTATATATATAAATTTATCAAAATGATTGCTCCAGTAGAGAAAATTATTTTCACAATTTTTCCTACAGGAGGATATTCACAAAAGAATTCTACAAGAAAGGATTTACAAAATTTACAGAGGTTTTCAATTTCTTCTAGAGGTTTTTAATTTCTTCCAACCAAATTAAACTAATTGGAGAAAAACAAAACAAAACAAGAATCTTCTACAAGAAGATCTTTGTCAAATCCAAACGAGATTTTTCATAAATTGACAAGAAGATTTTAAATCCATTCCTATAGGGATTTTCAAAAATTTCCTATTGTTTTCCCTCTGGGATTTCTATTGTTTCAAAGAATTTCCTATAGAGGCTCTAAAACTTTACGGAAATTTCTCTAATTCCAAACAAATCAAAGCTTAAAAAAAAATCTACATAAATTCTAAACTTTCATGACAATTTCCAAACATGACAATCTTTCAAATTTACAAAATATATTAAAGCTTCTAAAAAAATAAAATATTCTTCTTGTACAGGTGATCTTTCTAATTTGTTTATTAATGAAAAATGATTTAAATTTTTTTGGAAGTTAGAGGAAATGATGTTCGATGTAAAGCTTCGCCTTTAGATTCCAATTTACCAAAGCTTCTTCCAAATTATTCACTTTTCTAGAAAGATGAAACAAAACTAAAGCCAAAGTTTCCCGAGAACATCTTCCCAAATTTATGGGGCATGGCCACTATGGGGGTAGCATTGGGCTGCCTCCATAGTCCACCTTCCTTTGGGGGCGATGGTTGTGGGGACAACCATAGTCTCCCCACACTTATATAAAAAACAATAAATTCGAGAAAAAACTATGATTCAATAATTTGAAATTGTCGTACGACATTTCCTCATGGTTTATACATAGCTAAACCCCAAATTTATGGGGCATGGCCACTGTGGGGGCAGCATTGGGCTGCCTCCATAGTCCGCCTCCCTTTGGGGGTGGTGGTTGTGGGGACAACCATAGTCTCCCCACACTTATATAAAAAACAATAAATTTGAGAAAAAACTATGATTCAATAATTTGAAATCGTCGTACGACATTTCCTAAGGGTTTTCAAAATCGACACATTACAAGAAAATTCACAAATAATATTAGTATATAAATATCTATATATATGTATATATATGTATATATATAAATTTATCAAAATGATTGCTCCAGTAGAGAAAATTATTTTCACAATTTTTCCTACAGGAGGATATTCACAAAAGAATTCTACAAGAAAGGATTTACAAAATTTATAGAGGTTTTCAATTTCTTCTAAACGTTTTAAATTTCTTCCAACCAAATTAAACTAATTGGAGAAAAACAAAACAAAACAAGAATCTTCTACAAGATCTTTGCCAAATCCAAACGAGATTTTTCACAAATTGACAAGAAGATTTTAAATCCATTTCTATAGGGATTTTCAAAAATTTCCTATTGTTTTCCCTCTGGGATTTCTATTGTTTCAAAGAATTTCCTATAGAGGCTCTAAAACTTTACATAAAATTTTCTAATTCCAAACAAATCAAAGCTTAAAAAAAAATCTACAGAAGTTCTAAACTTTCACGACAATTTCCAAACATGACAATCTTTCAAATTTACAAAATATATTAAAGCTTCTAAACAAATAAAATATTCTTCTTGTACAGGTAATCTTTCTAATTTTTTTATTAATAAAAAATGATTTAAATTTTTCTGGAAGTTAGAGGAAATGATGTTCGATGTAAAGCTTGGCCTTCAGATTCTAATTTACCAAAGCTTCTTCCAAATTATTCACTTTTCTAGAAAGATGAAACAAAACTAGAGCCAAAGTTTCTCGAGAACTTCTTCCCAAATCTTTCAACCACAATTTTCAACAACCTCCCCAAAATATCTTTCTAACGCATGTCACAAATAAAATATCTTCCCAACCAATTCACAAATAATTCTTCTATGATATTTACAAGATATTTATTCATATAATAATTCAAAATTCACATATTAATTTCTAATTAAATTTAATCTAATTAATTTAATCACTTTGTAAAATAAATTTAATCTCAAGGATTAAATGACTTTACAAACTAAATTAAAGTAAATTAATTAAATTAAATACAAAGTTTTTATCACAAAAATCAAGATTAATTAAATAATCACTTAAGAACATTTTAAGCATTAATTTCCCACAGAACATACCTTGCAAAACAAATAAATGACAAGGCAATGGAAATAACATGACATTAATGCATGACCAACTAAGAATGAAGACACATTGTGACTAGGGTTGTGGTTTGACAAGGAAACCTAGTTACTATCTCCTAATCAACTATACCGTTGGGCAATGGACACACTCAAACCTGTGAATCCAAGTGAGGTCGATGTCCTGTACCTGCAAACTTGGAAACAAAACATATGTCTTACATATATATATCATGAACAATCACACCATGAAGATAAAATGGCAGAATCGTAGGGTGCTCACAAGCGAGTGACGCAATCCCGTTCCCTTCACCAATACAACATCATATGAAAATTGACAAAACTAAAACATCAATAAACTACAGATGAGAATATATTAATATCAACTCAAATAAACAACTATGATAACCATAAATCATGTCATAAACCATAAACATCCATATAGTGTATCATCACATCTAAATATAAAAACCATCATTGCTCCAATGTCAGCGATCAAATAACAACATAGTATCATAGTCTATCAAAATAAAAAAAACTATCTAAAAACGTAAGAAAATTGGCAGGATGCTACAATCCCATAGTTGAGTGTATTTGTGTTGAAGATGGATGTTGGATTTCTTCATTCAACACAAAGCCTCCATGATTGCAAAACATTGATAAAAGGATGATCTAGAATGCTAGAGGATATGTTTTTGCTCAATGATCATAATTTTTTTGTGAATTCAAGGGATAGTACTCAAAAAGGTGTTGGAAGTATTGTAAATCATATAGAAAAAATGAGAAACATGAAAAACATCATTTTATTCAACATATGAAATATATTACAATCCTAAGAAATCTTTTGAGTGAGATGTATTCCTCGATTCATACAAGTTAGGCAATCTCATGGGAGAGATGTATGCCACAACTTGAAAAAATAGTATGAGAAGATCTATGACTATCTATTAGCTTTGAATTGAGCCTATTTTATACAATTACATAGAAGTTGAAAAGTCACATTCCATTTTTTCACAAGAAATTGAAGTTGAAAGGTCATTACACTTTAATGAGGACAAATTTGATTATAAAATTAAAATGTAATATTTAATTGAATACCCAACTTTGGTTCTGATCATTCCTCCCCTTTGAAGGGCAATGGGCCCTATTGCCAAGTGGAGTATCTTCACAAAATGAAGGAATTGTAGTTGTAGTTGCAGTGATGGTTGAAGAAGATGAAGTGACACTACCAAATCTAAATGACAGTTGAGATGCAAAGGAAGACTAACAAATTGAAATTGTAGAAATAGAAAAATCCAAACTAGAATCCCTAATGGGAGTGTCAAAAGACATCTTTATGTGTATCAAGATAGGAGAATACCCTGGTCATGGAAGGACACATTGTAGGATGCTTATTTTTGGCAAAGAAGTTGTATATGTTCTTGTTCAACACCATGTAACCAACAAGTTGGAGAGAGAATATGTCCTCGGGTCAAGTTTTCGTAACATCCAAGGGTTTGAAACCATATTTTTGTTCATCCCATTCCATATAGAGAAGATAAGAAATTTGTTCCCAATCATATCATAATTCCCCTCGACCCTCTCGCATGCACCACTTTCTCTGGTATGCACTTATGATAGAATTGGGAAAAAAATTCCACTAGATGATAATCCTCCAATAGTATCGGCCCTCTAAAAATGATTGTGAGGGAAGAATTATTGTTCGAAACTAAAGCACCCATGACGATTGTCCAAGAAGTTGCATTGCATGCGCTTGATGGTTGGTACTTGTGGGATCCATGGTCGAAGCTGGCAAGAAAGTCTCCAAAACAAGCATTTCCTCATAGACATAGGCTACTTGGTTGATGCGATCTTTCTTCTTTGGAGCGTACTTGTTCTTAGTGATAAAGATGATGGAGAAACTGTGGTAGGTGGAGAGGCACTTGGCTAGTTCAAGAAAAGGAATGAGATGGCTCCCCGCATCTCTTTCTGCATGTCGAGGAAGTTCTCCTCCTCCATGGTCTCTCAAGGGCTCAAAGCTTATAGCATTCACCAAACCTGCACTTAAATTTTTGCATATCCTCACCAAATATCCATGAATATAGTAAAAGGGGAGAAATTGGTTGTAAATGCACTTGAAAAGATTGAAGATGGCTCTGATACCATTGATCTAAATTTTTCTATGAATTCAGGGGACAATACTCAGAAAGTTGTTGGAAGTATTGTAAATCATAAAGAAAAAGTGAGAAACATGAAAGACATCATTTTATTCAACATATGAAAGATATTACAAATCTTGAGCAATTTCATGAGTGAGATTTATTCCTTTAGTTGTACAAGTTAGGTAATCTCGTGGGGGAGATGTATGCTTGAATTAGTTTGGGATATCTGGTAGGAGAGATGTATGCCACAACTTGAAAAAATCATATGAGGAGATCTATGACTATCAATCTATCTATTGGCTTTGAATTGAGCCTATTTTATACAATTACATAGAAGTTGAAAAGTCACCTTTCATGTTTTCACCATAAATTAAAGTTGAAAGGTCATTAAACTTTAATGAGGAAATTTTTGATTATAAAGTTAAAATTTATTATTTAATTGAATACCTAAATTTGATTATGATCACTCAATTTACTTCAATAGTCAATCTGATATAACTTTTCTACAAATTCTCCAAATTATTTATGAGAAGGATGAAGGTTGTTTTATAGATTTACGATTTTTAGATGAACAATCATGATTCAACAATGAAAGATCAAGATTAAAATTTGAGAAACATTGAGAGGAAATAGATTGATTAGTTAACTCATCTGATTGATCCAATCAAAGGAATTGATTGGATAATCAGTGGGATAAGATTGAATGATTAGTGGGATTGAAGAAATTAGATTTAGTGTTTAGTGGGATTAGCATAATCGGTGGGATTGGGAAATAGATTGAGAAATTAGTGGTCATGATTTATTCAATCAAGATATGTGAGGATGCATTAATTAATTTAATAATTAATTAATGTTTGAGAGGAACGTGCAAGTTTCAATTGATTTAATAAATAAAGGTATATTTATTTATTAATCGTGTTGAGTGATTTTTGGGAAATTGAATAACTGATTTAATTATTCAAATTTGGAAAAGGGAAAGTAGCTTAATTAAATGATGAAGAAGACACAACACTCTCTCAAACAACTCTTAAATTCTAGATTACAACAAACTTCATGAGGATTTACCCAAATTTGACAATTCATGTGTCAAATCAACAATTGATTTACAATTGCTCTATTTACATCCAAAATTGAAAAAACAAATCAAATATCCCTTTTGATTAAATTTCATGAAATTTACATACAAAACTCTAGAAAATCCTTTTCCATTCTTTGTCCCTCTTAGACTTGCTCAACTTCTCCTTGATACACCATTCAACCACTCACTACACACATCTTTTCAATTCTTCTCTCAACTTCTATGCAAATATTCTCAATAATAATCATATGTTGGCTGCACCTTAGCATACAAGGCTCACTCTAATTTAGAGACTTGACCCCTTCTTCTTCCTCTTATCACTTCCAAACTATTCTCTACATTCCTTCTCCATAGGATGACCTACTTCTTTAATATATTCTTTATTATTAAAATTATAGTCTTATTTCCATGCATATTACCCATCGACTGTCATACTCCATGATACCTCCTTGTGTCTATAGCATAGACCACTCTTAAGCATCTTGAAACTACTCAAAACTCCTTAAACTCACACAACCTCCTCTTAATTTTGCACAGTCCTTCCTTATTACTTTATAGCCTATCTTTAACTTTTAAGAATGTTTTAATAAATTTCATACTTCCTTAACCATACCAAATAAATTTTATAAATTATGGTCTCCTCCCTCGAGATTTGGTTCATCCTTTATGCACCCTACCCACATCACATCACTTCAACTTGGATTATCTAACTACAAAACACATACTATTAATATGCACATCGATTATCTCTTAGCATTGAATCATTTTGAAGTTGCACAAAATTGAGGACTTTATCCCATATCTGTGTAATGCTCCTTTATGGTGTAGACTACCCATGAACCAAACAACATTCATTTAAAATTGTCTCTCTCGATTGATCTTCCTCCATAGCGCTCCCTTGTCTTATTCCATTCGACACCAAATTTACTCTATTCTAGAGTTGATTCTACCTCAACATTTCAAAGCCAAAACAAAAAGAGTAACATATGCCTCCTTTATCATCGGTCATGACATTTTGAACATTCCTCTTGCATGTTAAATTCAACAATAAAAAACTCCACACATAAGCACCCCTACATGTACAATTTATGGGTGTTTGATGTTTACTGCATGAGCAGGCAAGGAGGCACTTCTTCTACATCTCTCACACAATCACCTTCTGCTTCCTATCATGCCTCTCTCCTTTCATATCTATGTCTTTATTTGAATTTGATAATGGTGCAACCATTCAATTCATCTCCCGTCTATATAGCAAACCACTTCATTGCTACATCTGTGTCACTTCACCTTCCGTATATTTTAGATTTTAATTCTCATGATATTGCAACTTAATTTAACTAAATTATTTGTCTTTTTTATAGTCTGAACTTTGTAAATAAATTGAAAATTCCAAAACCATATTATTTTGAGATAAAGTGACAACGATAGAACCTGATAGCTTTTACAAACTTCATCAATGCCAACTTCATCTAGATGTCAATGAAATGAATGTACAAAACCAAAGCCAAATGGAATTTCCTAAACCATTTTTTTTTTTGGTTGATGTTGATCATGCATGGACCTGGATGCTCCTACAATATTAAATAATTAATGATAATTATTTAATTAATTTAGATGAATAAGGCATGTTAGTGACATAATTAAATAATTTGTGTTTATTTAACTATTCAAGAAGAATAAGGTTAAATTAGGTGATGACATAGGGAATTAATTAAAGAATTCAAGATTATCTAATTGAGAGAGGGAAATAGGGTTAATGATGTTAATGAAGTTAAAAATGGGATTAATGATGTTAATGAAGTGATATGCAATAGTGATAATGAAAGTGATGCTAATAATGGAAAAATTCCATTCAAGATGTGTGATATGCATTTAAGCCATTTTTACATGTCTACAAATGGTAATGATGCTATTTCTCATCCCCAATATCATTCTTAAGAGTCATGAGGAGAGAGAATATGTAGATAGTCACACCTTAGGTGTACTTAGATTGCAAGTTAATGGTGATTTTTATTCCAAGATCACACAAAGTGAAAGGAAATATCACACATTTACTAACCTACCAAACACATCATAGAATTAATTTTAGGTGTACCAAAAGTAAAGAAATATTTATTGTTTAATTTTAGTATACCAAAATCAAAATGAGTATTGTATTGTTCAATTTTAAGTTCAAACCTTTAAAGTGTGCAAGTTTGTTTTTTTAGGTACACCAAATGAAAATGAAAGTTGCATTTGTAGAAAAGAAAAAATTCCTTAACACATATCACACATCCTGAATCATATTTTTCCATTATTGACATCATCCACATCCCTACATTTCACTTCGTTTGCATTATTAAAACCATTTTAATATAATTTTCACTAGTTATCCCTATATCTCTCTATTAATTAAATTATCTTGAATTGTTTAATTAATTCTATTGAATGAACAAGACAACTAGGGGGTGAATTGTGAACAAGACAACTAGGGGGTGAATTGGTTGTATCAAATTAAAACATCAAAATCCTCAACAGTAATTAAATCCACAAGCATTCATTAAGTCCTTATTTTTTTATAGTGTGTTGGTTATTTTTAATGAACCAATCTTGTCTCACTAGTTATTTATGAATTTGTTAGATTCAATTATCAATAACTATGAGGGATTGTCCAATGAACAGGTGAAATCTTGCTAGGATTTCCCTTTGCATTTTGGGTTTTGCAAAACCTAGGAGGGTGATACCTACAATGTATTTTTAGATACTCTTGTGCCAATTATCATATAAATTGTAAATTTAATAGATAAATTCTCTTTTAATTGCTTAACATATGAAAAACCTTAAACATCTAGCTAATTATTATGACAACATCTCAGTAAAGCATGAGAAAATGTTGTAAATTCAACTCAACATACATTCACAAAGAAAATGGATATTGAAATTGATTTTGAATGTATTTGCTATGAAAGATCTAGGAAACTGTAACATAACATGAATAGTTCCTTATCCTAGGATGTTGAATTCTAAGTCACATAATTGAAAATATGTAACAACATTATTCCTAATTGGTGAATATTTTTGGATTCGATTGTGTGAAATTTTTTTGCATCAACGTTTTGGATCACACTTCATGATCCATCATGATGATAGATCATAGAGTGTGATCCAAAACATTGATGCAAAAAAAATTCACACAATCGAATCTAGAAATATTCATCAATTATCATTATGCATTGTGGAAACTTGTTATCTTTAACATCATTCTTGTCACAACAAATTCTACCAATGATTCCTTATACCATTTATACCAAAAACTTAGCCAACAATACTTAATTATCCATGCATACATTCACATAAACCTTTATTCATTTCAGAACATATTTCACTCATTCTTTGAACAAGTGTACTAACAATGAATAAACATTCAAGGAAAAACAAGAAGATGAATAGAAATAATATTTGATTGATTTATATTCAAAATCAATGCAAAGTACACAATGGAGAACATTGTCCTTGAATATTTTTCCATTTATATTCCAAAATATAATAGTATTGTTATCACATTCACCATTACAAGATTCAAAAGACTCTTAGAACCTATAATAGACTCATAATTTCTATTATTTAGAATTGATTAAAAAAATTCTCTGAGATCAATCAGCTAACAACCCTGCAAAATTTACCTTAAATTCCCTTTTATAAGAACAAGGGAGCGAAACAAGCTTCAAGCCAAATTATAGACATGTCATGTTTTCATTTTGCATTCACATTTACATTGAAAGGCAGTTTTATTTTCCCAAACTTGAGGGAGATGTTCACATAAGACATAAACCATTTCTCATTTGTTGATGAAGATTCTCCCAACTTTCAAAAGGAATTTTAGTCAGTGTGGATTATTCCTTCCATGAGCTACAAACCCTTTTCCACATGCTCCAAAACTTGTAGATGAAAAACATAAAATAGAAAAGAAATAAATACACAAAAGCACTTCCATATCTGCATTGCATGTCATCAATTTTGAATTGGAGAAGATACAATATCTGAACATTGATTTATCTAAGGCCTAATTTGTACTAGTTTCAGGCCATGTATTGAATTTATCCTATTGTAACCTTTGTTGTTGTAGACATAAGATCAAAATTTCAATCATCAATTCAATAGTGTAGAAACCTACTCATCCAAGATGCCAACATTTTTTCTCTTCTAGAGTTCAAATTCTTCCTTAAAAGGCCAATCAAATGTTATAACTTCATCTACCTTTTTTTTGTATGGAGTGTACTTTACCACCACCTCATTAGCTTCCTTGGAAAAATATTCAAGGAAAATTCTTGTATGGGTGAGCTTATCCATACTATTCTTCAACATATCCATATCTACTCCATATTAAATGAATTTGGCTTGAGTGGATATAACTTTATTTTCTTGGTCCTTCCATTCTTGTAGAGGTTTAACGTCACCATTTTCATTTAAAATATCTGGAAGCAGACTAGAGCTCCACTCATCAAACCTCTTCACTAATTATTTGATTTTTGTTTCCAATTGTTCAATCAACACTTGGAATTCCTTGATTTCATTCAAAATCCTAAGGATTTGGGACAAGGCTTGAAGGTTTATTTGTATCACTTTTTGACCCAATGGCTAGATATCTCAATTATTGTGCTCTTGGGATCCATTTATCCATCAATGGGATGGAAATATCTTTATCCCTATAAAATTTCCTTATTGCACTAAACATAGAAGAATAGTTTGAATGAATTATAATCAGTCTCCTCTCAATTCCTTTACTTGATTCCTCTAGCACCACTGTCACCATTTTCAAATTTCTTACATGAATTAGCTCATAAGATTGCTAACATATCTCCTCAATACTTTTGAGATTTTATATTAACTCCTCCTTTTTAATCTCCTCAGTTGGAGGTGCATCTGATGTATCAAGAGCTGATGGTGCAATGGGAAAATCCTTAGAATTAGGAGGCATGACCTTAATTGGGATTGGAGCTGGTGAAAGAATGGGAGAAGGGGAAGGAAAAATTGTAGCTTATGATGATCCTGGTTGCATTGACTGAACCTTTCCTTCCATAAGGAAATTTATAACTATATTTTTGCTATCTTCTATTGGCCCACATTGTATTCAACCACTATCATGTTATATTGTGTTATGAACTTGTCCCTTTCTTCAGTCAAGGACTCAATTGTGGCTTTAGTGAACTGAGCTATATTCACATTCATAATAGCTTTTTCCATAGTCGATGTGTTTGATACTCTTTTTGTGATAATCCTTCCTCTAACTCTAGTAGTCAATTCTGCAACTTCTAGCTTCTTTGCGATTAGGGCTAAGGCCCAAATGGCCAATGTGTCCCTTTGAGAGCTAAAGGTCGATCCTTATAAGGCCAAGGTAACTTCCTCCTTTGTGTTGAATATGGGAGAATAATGTCTTCTGATTGTGTCAAATGTTGTAGCTGATGCCAAATCCTATTATGGTAATAGCAATACACTACTCTTTCTAACAAGTTCCGTACCTTCAGCTGCAATGATATTCAAATACTTGGCTCTCATCTCATTGCAGACCTTAGCCTCTATAATTGTATTTGGAAATTCATGGCTCTTACTTGCCTTCATCTCAACACTCATAACATACTCATCTTCCATTTCCCTCCACACATATTCTTGAAATGTTTGTTTTTACAAAGGCATCATCATCCATGAATCTCTCACAAGCTTCAGGCCTAAAATCCTCAAAACTATTTATCCCACTCAAGTCTTCCTTGCTCAGTCTGAGACTCAAATTTTGTGGCATTATGTCTCTTTAAGGGATGGCATACCTTTCCTTCTTTCATCTTTTGTAACAATAATTTCTTCATCTGATTCATCAGCAAGGAAATCAACAAGGTCAACTGGCTCAACCCTTTGCCTTTTTATTGGTGGCTCCTCAGGAGGAGATGTTCCTCTAGGAGGGGAATCAAACTCAATTATTTGTGGGGTGGAAGAATTTTGTGCTGACAATAGTGGTAGTTTCTACTAGGGAGAAGGTTCCCTTGACTCCTCTAACTATGTGGGAGTGGAAATTGTTAATTGTTTCTTTATAGTGCTTTTCTTCCTTGCATATATGTGCATCTTCTTGGGAGGCTAATAATCTAGTATTTATTATATCATGGGGGTTTTCCCCTTATCATGCTCTTAAATTATTGTAGCTTTAAACTTATCTTTCTCCACTCTTTCGTCTTTTAAATTTGCAAAAAAATTATCAAAATTTTGTATAATTATCTCCACTTTGAAAATTACATTATCAATATCAGACAAAGCTTTAAATTTATGGTCTTTCACACTTTTTTCTTTCTCCAACTTCTTGAATAAAATCCATTTTATCATCCTATCCTCCTAAGTTTGAAGTTCAAAACCATTTCCGATAAAGTCGTCAAGGAATGAAAAGTGATGAAAAAACTTCCCTCCTTTTATTCTATCCAAAAAACAAACCATGAAACACTATGGGTCATAGCTCTTGTATGCTCGAATTTTCATTTTGTAGGGCTTGGGATGATCAATGATTTTCTTCCATCCATTGGTTGTCATGAGAAAATCTGAGAATACTATGTAGGTAGGGAAAAAGGTTTCTTTCCTTTTCTCAAATAGGTAATTATCCTCTACATCACCTAGATACCTCATGACCTCAAGCAATCCAATCCTCAATGACACATTCCTAGGGAGTATATGGGGTTTGTTTATTGTTCCCTATACTCTGATAAATATGCAATCCTGATAAGGGATTAAATCCCCCCAATTGTGATTTATTTTCAAATCAAACCTCCTCTCTGCCAGTCTTAAGAAATCATGTAGCTCAATTGAGATCCTTGGCATATAAAAAATTAGAGCTCTTTTCAACTTGGAGGGAAATATATTTATGGCAACCACAAAACTAGTTTTCTGATCATGTATGTATAACAATGGAGAACATGATTGAACAACCATCTCTATACCATGCACCTTTCTTTTCAACTCCATATCTTTACCAAATAATTCTGCACCCTTCTATAGGAACATATGCATAAATAAAGGATACCAGAAAAACCTAACTACATATTTTCCATGCTTCAATGCTACTAGACCCTTATGTATCTCTTCTTAAAAGTAAGTAGAAAAATCATACAAGGTGTTGATGTTGGGGAGTTGAATACTAGTAGCCATATAAATTGGTGCAATTGTCATGCTTGAAGATGGATCATACCCTAGAATCTAACAAAGGGAATAAAAAGTTTTTTGAAAGTAGAGAACAAATTACTTGATTGAAAATTGTTCCTTATTAGATGGTCCAAGTACAATTCTACCTTTTCCCTTTCTTGTTGATTCCAAGAAGTGAGCCAAAACTGAGACTTTGAATGTAGGTCTCACTTTCTAATACTCTACCCTTAACTTCTTTTCATCAATCTCTACCATGTCTTTGTTCCATTTGTTCAATTTAAAGACTTTTACAATTTTCTCTTTTGCAACCCAAACCATCTCTTACCTAGAATGGGTTCTAACTACCCTAACAAGAGGGTCATAATTAGAAACAATGGCCTTGAGAAGGTCAATATTTCATGTTGGGGACAATCAATTTAGCCATATCCAACCTCTATGGGTTGTAGATTGGAATGTGGGAATTCTTGTTACCAAACCACCCTTGGAAAAGTTTCCATCTAGTGTACATTAGTGTAGCATCCTTGATAGTACATTGTTTGTTGACAATGACATATTTAACCCTATGGCCATGAAACATAGTTTTCCTTATACATTTTTCAATTGTTAAGGGTGGAAATTGGTCAATCAAATCTTAGACCAAGGATCTTACCTTTGGTTTAGAACTTGGGAGTTGGACCTTTGGTGCCATGTCTAATAATTATTTTTGACCTAAGGCTTTTGACTCATTAATACTAGGGATCTTAGGTTTCAGGTGATGACTTGATGCAAAGAGTGACTAAAATCACAAATTTACAACAATATAGATGAATGTCAAAACTTTAAAACAAACCATAACTAGAATTCAAATGAAAACAATTACCATCGAATGAAAACCTAAGTAATTTGTAGCTCAATAAATGTGAATTTTACTTACTGGTTCAATGATGCGAAAACCCTAGTTTGAAGATGCTAAGAACTTGAAATGTGCTATGACAATTCCTGGATGCCTTAAAATGACTTTTTAATCAACAAAAAGATTTAAATCTAGATTTCATGGTGAAAAAATCCCTCAATTCGGTAGAAAAATATCAAATCCACCATTAGTGCTCACTCACATGAGCTAGAATGGCCCCATGATGTCTTTTTTAGCAAATTTTAATTTGCACCATTGATCTCATGATGACCTAGATTAGTGTCTAGCTCAGATGAAGTTAAATAAGTTTGAATATTTTAATTTTCACTGACTCAACATACACTAGATCAAACTCTCACCATGTGTGCATCCTTTTCACTAGCCTAATGGTCCCATAACACTATGAAAGACATGAGACAATCCATGTGGAAGCTACATGCTAGCCCTTTGGATTCTATAAGGTTTAGATCTACGATCGTGGGCTAGTGGGAAATGACCCATATCTACCCAATGAACTTCAACATGTGTGTCCTTTAATCTCCAAGCCTAACTCTCAAACAATTATATCCCTTTTGTGATGAATTATCTAGATTAAAACATATCATGGAGAAATTTTGTGCATGCACTTATATCTCTTTAGTAGCACACCCTTTAATATTACCATATTTGCTCAAAGTATTTCAATAAATATTTCAATGCCTTCTATAGTCCTATGGATGGTGGTGATGATGCCATGTGGCGCTTTACCACCATCCCTCCAAGAGCTAAGTTCTGGCAGTGGGTCCCTCATGGGGTGGTACGAAATGATCAAGATTCATCTTTAAGACTACATCACACCCATTGATTTCAATGATTTTCATCACTGATGCTTTGAAGAAATGGTAGGACCCTTCAAAAGGGTGGAAAGATGTCTCCCACTTGCTGCCCCATTGGTTATTTTATTGTTGCATGATAGCGGGGAACTAATGGAAAAGATTTGGTGGGACCTGACCATGGCTCAAGCGTATTAATAAACATGTGCACTTATTTATGACTTAAGAAGGAGTTGTTTGCTAATTTAACAAGGTTAAAGGAATTAAGAATTTTACGGATCTAGACTTAGGATAAAGTGGAAAATATTTACAAGATTTTAAACCTACCTAATATTTGTCAAGATTAAAATAATTCAATGGTTAATGAATGGTAAGCTAGGCATAAGGGGCTGGTAAATAAATGAATTTGATAACTCAAGTTGTAACTTGAAAAAATGAGAATGGACTAGCACCAATCAACTGCAAATTAGACTTATGCAAGGGTTTTAACACTTAGGATTTTTCTAAGGGATTTAGGGCATAAAAAATAACCTAGAGGAAGGAAAAACCAAAACCCTAAACCATAGGACACATCTTAGACTAGAAAAGATAGTCAAATATGCATTAAATATCAATGGAACACAAATTTGTTTAGGGGTTCCACCATAGTGATTAATCATGAAATAAAGAGAAAAAATTGAAAAAACAACACCATACAGAAGAAAACACTAGATTTACGTGGAAAACCTAATGAGGTAAAAACCACAGAGAGGATTAGCTCACAATATAAGTAATTGCAAAATCGGTACAAGGGGTCACTGTCTAATAGGGCTCACAAGCAAAGCTCATTGCTAGAATATGAAAATAAGATAGAAGATGAATGTTACATAGAGAACACTATCTCAATGCAATAAGGAATCCACCATAATTACTCCAATAAATTTTTAGCCTTTTTTGAAAGATTACAGACACCTTTAGCTCACTACCATCAGAAGTCCAACACCATGAAGTTTACATTGATTTTCTCAAATTCACACCCTACAGTTCTACAATTTGCACCACATTCATCACTTATATCTCTTTTGCATCTACCTTTATATCTTCCAACAACACCACTCTTATTTATACCATCTTCAACCTTGAAAACCTTCTCCTTGAGTTCAGAAACACATCCTTTACATTTATAGTTTCAAATTAGGTTGGAACCCAAATATTCCCACAGAGGATAGGAATGAAGGTAACCCACATAAATCCTTAGTTAGGACCTAATTTTTCCTAACACACCTCAACACGCTTCCACAAACTTTGTAGTCGCTTCACATGTAGTGTTAACACCCATCAACTATTACCCATGCTAAACATCATAAAAGTATTAAGTAGACACTTCCCAATTGATCAATATGACACACATACCACACAAATATATTTTACATAATTTGTAACAATCCATAAGCCACCCAAGATCCAAAAAAGGATTTGTCCAATCTTGCATCATAGAAATGATTTAGCCTAAAACAACCAGTTAATATTATACACACACTAATGCATGAAACACACACTATACTACACCAAATCATGAGAAAACATGAATTTTGAAAGATATAATAAATATAAGAAACTTCCTAGATGTATACAAGCAAAAACCAAACTGTGGAGAAATGCAGAGAAAATACATTTCTCCTAGACCACAACAAAAAACACTAAAAACCTAGTTCACACATTGGTGAACATATCACATTTTGGAAAATGATCTAGAAATCAAAACTCTAGATATAGAAATTAATAACAACCTTGAACAACATATTAGATTCACTTTAGCATAGAATCAACAAAGAATAAACAAGGAGCACATCTTGGGGCATGTACTGAACATTTGCACAACACTATTTTTTTTGTTTATTAAATTTTCTAAAAAGCACTTGGAAACAAAGCACTAGACAAACCATCTCATCACATTAGATAATTCCAACACATCTCCAAACATTTCAACATAAATTCCTCAATATCTCAACTATACATGCACAAACTACAACAAACAGTTTCCCTCTTTTTCACAATTTTCTCAATATCCTTGACATCTTCACCATGCAACAACCTTCCTTAACACATATTTGAAATCAATGACAACACCATATTTTTGACATCTATAGGTTAATTAAATTCAAGGTTAGAATTCATTAATCAATAAAATCAAACCATAAATTCCTAAGCAACAATAAAACACAATCCAATTATGAAAACAAAAAATAATAGAATGATGTAACCCAAGTCTTCATGCAATGGTTGAAAAAACTCCATTAATCTTCTCCATTTTTCTATGAAGTAATTAGTACCCTCAGAATTATCAGTATGCACTAATAGCCTAAATATTATGACAATAAAATATCAAAGTAAGTATTGTCTCAACAATGTTGTAGCCTATATTCCCTAGATAGATGAAAATGATAGTGGCAATGCTATTTATAGAGAGGTGAGTGCAAAATGAATGGATGAGATTAACTGATTTTTGTTTTGATCAATGGTCAAAATTAAATGAGACAAGAGGAGATAATATTGAAATCAAAAGAACAAGAGGAAATTAAGTGATTTTTCAACAAAATAAGTTAGCTCAAAAAGGAAAATGCATAATTAAAAATAGAAATATTATTTAATTCGAAGAGGAAAAGGCGAGTTAACTTTTTGATTAAATAGAAATTTAATTCAAAACGTGGGAGAAAATATAAGTCATTTAATTAAAGAAAATTTAATTAATTTGCGTTAGAAAAAGCTAAAAGTGAATAATTCAATATTAACACAATTATTCAATTATAGTGGAAAATGATAAATAATTAAATAAATATATATCTATTTAATTGTAAAAATTAAAGATATTAGTGACACAATTAAATGAATATAATTTATTTAATTAATCAATAGTAATGGAGAAATTAATAATTTAAATTATTTAACTAATAGTAGAAATATTACCCTAGACAATGGAAAAATGGTGTTAGAAAGCTTAGGACATTTTTTAGTGTCTACATTAGCCCCTCTTTGATACAATGAATTTTATCGTGTTGTGTCAAAGAAAAAGATATGCCCTAATGCAAGGAAGAATGATGAGGAGGTAGTGGTATGCCCCCTCGAGAGGACATGCAAGTTGAAAGATCACGAGTGTTCTCTCAAAATGAATGAGAAGACTAAAGGATGAAGGAATAAAGGATAGAGGAAAATAGACAAGGATGATGAAAATATGGATGGAGAGGTAGGATAGAGGATCATCACACTGTAATCACTAGTGCAGAAACAACAATAAACTACTGAAAAACCTACTAAAAATTGCTTATAAATGACTATAATTGGTCATGTGACCACTAGTAGTTTATTGCTAGTCATATATAACACGATCAGATTGATGACTAAACCATTTTGAGTCATTTATTAGTTGTTTTGGTTGGTCTATTTGGTAGTATATTTAGTCATTGATTCAGTCATTCATTTATGTGATCTGGTCACTTACTTAGTCACTTTTTTTCCATTGATATATTTAGTCGTTGATTTTAGTCATTGATTGATGTAACCTGGTCACTTATTTAGTCATTTTTTATTCACTAATATATTTAATTGGTCACTTATTTATTTTTTGATTTATTCATCGATTGCTATAATCTACTCACTTATTAGTTGTTGATCTAGTCATTGTTTGTTGTAATTTGGTAGTATATTTAGTATTCACTGATTTCACTAGTCATATTTATTCACTGTTCACTATTTTTTGTCAATTAGTAGTATATTTAGTCAATTTAATTATTAATTAATGTCAAGTAGTAGTATATTTAGTCAATTTAATTGACTAATATTTGAGGATTTAAGCATAAAGCACAAAAATACATATTAATCATCAATTGCACACAATAAGACAACCGTTTAGAAGGAAAAATTGGTGAAATTTACTAGTAAAAGAAGGTGTTCTAGTTACAACATACAAATAGAGTATTACAATCATTATTTTTAGTCACAAGACTAAAAATATAAGTTACAATATTGTAGAAAAATGACTATAAGAAAGAAACTTCTCTGAAAGACTTCTGCAATGATGGAAACACATGCTTAGATCCCTTTAATGCGAGCACATGCCCCTTTCATCTCTTAAAACTTCTAAAACATGGGAAATCTTCCTGGAGAAAGTTCTAACATGTAGAATCCAAGGAGAGTATTGATCATGTCCCATAAATGAAGCTCTCTCCTTCAACGCAGTGAACAATAACCCAACTAGAATATTTCCTCCTTTATATGAAATGTTCCATTTGATATGAACAACATGGTGCTGCCTTTTTTGCCATGAATGAAGTTGTGCCTCAATACAACCAAAAAAATTAATATTAGTCTCAATTCAGAAAGAATAAAAGTGCATTATATGTTTCAAGTTTACAAAAGAAAGTCCAAATATTGTAGAAAGATAAATCAATTAAAAACTATAGCCTTGTCAACAAATACCTTAATCAGAGTGTGCAACATAGGCCTAAAACATGCATATTGAACCCTTGATTTTAGAACCTTGTTCAAAGTTTAAGGAAGGTGATATGCTAAGATTATAGAATGAGGTCTATCAACACTAACCAGACTGGAACAACATTATCAACACAAATTTCCTAGAAACCAAGCCCAAGAATGCCATCAAATGGAAGAATACATTTATACATAAATTCCAAATTAAGTTGATGAGAAAATATCTTTGATATCCAAATAGGAGGCCTTAACATCCAAAAATTACTAACCTGATGTTTCACAACAAGTTTCCCAACTGTGACATCATCTTTACTTAAGAAACCAAATATTGATCCACTAACATATTCAATCTCATAAGATTCTCCTTCATAAACAAAAAATAGTATATATTAATTTTTTACCAACTTCCTTAATATCCCCATGTAAGAAGACTAAACTAAGTGAGGTTGAGGGTTTGAAGTAGAGTAACATCTTCTTGATATGTGCTTGATTTTGATGACTCATCTTATTGGTATGTGCTTGACTTTGATGTCATTGTTAATCATTGTTACAAAAATGATCATAAAATCCTCTTTAATTAAATTAATCCTTCCAGATATTTTAGTTAATATCTAAGAGAGCTAATTTCACTATCCAAATAACCATCAATCTATTTACTATATATAATTTCCCAGAATTCATAATTTGAATGTAATAAAACTAACCATAATTACCAAAGATTTGACACCAAAATATAGTATAAAATGAATTGTTTTGAAAAAATGCCTCAAAGATATGTTATCTCATGGAATGAAATGATATGATTGTAGAATGTGCACAAAATGGATTTTGCAAGGAATATCTCAAAATCTTTGAATTAATGAATCACTCTAGAACACCAACATTGTAAGCTTTTCTTGTGTTCTAGATGCATGCAGTCATGCAGGTTTAGTGGATGAGGGTTGTACATACTTCACACATCACTAACCCTTATTGCATTACATATATAGTTTATCATTAAGTGTGCATGGTTGAATTTCATTCTCATGTTGGCTATCTTGAGGACACCCTAAACATTATTACTGAGATGCTAGTTAAAACTTTGGTTCCTATGGATCATATATGAATATAGGTGGATTATTCTAGCAACACTACTTTTTTAGCTGGATCCTAAAAATGTTGTAACTTATGTTCTTCTCTAAAAAATTTGTGCAAAAGTGGGCATGTGTGGTGAGGTTTGAATAGTAAGGAGATTGATGAAAGATAGAGGAATTAAAAAGATACCTGCATGAGCTAGATTGAAGGGCATAAATGGGTACATTCTTTTTGTGTAGGAGATAGATCACATCCACAAACATGGGAGATCTATGCAAAATTGGAGAAATTGGCTTGATAAATGAAGGAAACAAGGTATTTATAGATTCAATACTTTTACTCAATGTTATGGAATAGAAGAAAAAATAATCATTTATTTTCCACCGTAGTGAAAAGTTATCAATTACATTTGGTTTGTTAAACATGGCCCCTGGTACAACTATTAGAGTTGTTAACAACCTTCGAGTATGTTCTGATTTTCACATTGCATCTAAATTCATTTCCAATATTGTTGCAAGAGAAGTTGTTCTAAGAGATGTGAACCATTTCCATCATTTAAAATAGGGACAATGTTCTTGTGGAGAATATTTGTGATGCTAAATGAAATAATTTGAAAAATAGGTTTACACTATAATAATGTGCACTACATCAGATATCTAGTAATAACAAACATACATCCATTAAAGCATAACAACAAGGATTATTTTGTCATATGTTGTAGTTACAAGTGCCCTACTAGACATACATGAAAATTTGGAAGCATTATACACAAGGAAAGAAAACTATTTCAAAAAAATGCCTCAAAGAAATGTGATATTTATTTTTATAATTTAACTGTGATACCACACTTTTTTGACATGATCCTTGTAGTGATGTGAGATGTTACCACTACACCACACCATTATTTCTTGGAATTCATAGTAATGTGGGATGTTACCACTACACCATGCCATTATTGCTCAACCTTCGTGGTAATGCAGGATGTTACCGCTACACCACACCATTATTGCTCGGTGTTCAAGGTAATGTAGGATGCTACCGCTACATCGCACTATGTCTTCTTGGCTCTTGCAAGGATGTGGTAGAAGTATTTGAGTTACCTCCATACCACACATTTATTGATCGACCTTCCCAGTAATGTAGGATGCTAAAAACTACACTGTACCATGTCTTCTAGGCTCTTGAGGTATGATGATATTATGAAACTTTTCACAACATTCTTATGAAACTTGTCATGACCATATACTATCTTGAAAAAATAGTCTTATGAAACTATCCTATAGGGATGACAGTCCCAAGAAACATTGCAATGGTTACACCAATAAATAGTTAACTAGAAACCATGAATTTTCAATGCATAATGGAGAATATACAAAGAGTTAATTCGGTGAGAAAACATCCTTGGAGAATTATCATCAAAAGTATGACAATCTAAGAGTTTGGAGTAGAAAATCATATACCTTCAAAGACCTAACAATGATAATAGACCTAGTGATAGATTTCAGAGTCATAAGAATAAATTCATAACAAAATATATGCAAGAGCATGAAAAGATACTAAGATGAAAGGGAGAGTTGAAGAATCAGACCTGTAGTTAGAAGGTAGGGAGAACAAAGTAATTTACAGTCAAGAGCATCATGGCAGTTTCTTAGGTGACTATATTTGGGAAAGGTGAGAACTTAGGGACAACATTACCATCAAAACAATAAGGATACTCAAAACCCTACCAAACCCTAGGGCCATTTTTATCAAAGCCAAGTTGCAAACCTTTGGAGCTCTGGTACTTTATGTGGAACTTGGTTAGATTTATGCATTCGTTTGAAAGTTGTATAGGAGGAAATTTGCACCCCTAATGCAAATTCCTCTTTTACCCCTTTACACTTTAGAAAACAAAACTCGAAGGCTTAATTCCATAGAAACCCATTGTTCACATCACACTTGGCACCTATTTTGCATGTCGGTGGAGGCGTTTCTGTTGGGGACACTCATGCAACACGTAGGAATCCATGCTACATGCTTACGCCTCTGGCAGATTCCTATGGTTGGAGTCTGTAGAAATGTTACACTTGCTATTAGAGGTCAAAGTGTAAGGCCTTTCTTCGACTAGTCGACCCAAACATGGCCATTTTTCTTCCATTCCTTCTTCATATTCTCATTTCGTTCATCCATCTTCAAGTTTACAAGATCTCCTCAGCATCTCTTGACCATTCATTCACTCACTCCAAGATTTGTAGCAACATTTCACACTTCATAGAAACAATCTATCACTCCATCACTTTGATAGAGAAAGCACAAGACAAATCCATTCCAATAGAGGCTTGAATTCCTCTCATATTTCTCCTCCACTTGCCTTGAGCACTTTGGACAGAGGTGGTAAGATCCTCTCATCTTCTCTATTGTTTGGTTGAGTAAGCACGTACTGTTTTGTAGTGTTTTTGGTGTACTTTTATTGTATTCTTTATTTATCACTTAATTTCTATATCATTGAAATCTTGGTTGTCCATGGAGGTGGAAACACCAAAATGGGGGTCTGACTGAGGCAAATCCCTATAAAGCCCCCCCAACATTTTCTCTCATTTTTGTCTGTAGGTGGAGAGATCTTGGAGCAAGATCGTGAAAGTATTATTGTGTGAGATCATCTTCATCACAGTTGCGGTAATCTACCTTCTTTATTATGTCCGTCTTTATGTTTCATACTTTATTGTCTTAGTTTATACCTTTGGAAGCTCTTAAACTAGGTTGTTAGTCCATATTTAGAGGTTAGACCTTGTCTCTGTGGTTGTCTGGTTGTACGAATGCCATAGCACTTGAGAGACACTAGCGTGCCATGCTATCATCCTAGAACTGTGCTTTTGTCCTCTAATAGAGAGCCACCCGAGACATAGAGTTGACCCTAAAAATTGACTTTCCTAGTCTCCTTTCAACTCTCAGATTTGTAGAGTGGTCGAAGGACCTTATAGTCCTCATCATTCTCATCATGTCTATCCTAACACCCTTACAAATTGAGGTAAGTTTGGGCAGACATACTGCTCTCGACCTTTCATGATCTAGGGCCTTATAGTGGTTGGTCCCCCTCTCTTACATTTTTGGTGAACTCGACGTGAACCGTTTTGGTTCCATTTTGTGATACTAAAAGTTCCTTTTCTCGCATCCTAGGAGTGTTGTAGGTGCGAATGTTGTGAGGCTTCTTCCTTACAACCCAACTTGTGACCCCTAGTAGGCGTAGTTGGAAGGTTCCAAAGGTATGGCATGACGAAATCGAAACTAGGTCACTATCTTATCTTGTAAACCTCATGAGGCTCTATAGAAGTAGTACTCCATGTGTGTGATGGCTTCTTTCTTAAACCAACCTATTCCCTCTACGTAGACTATGAATAGTGGTACTAGCATAACCTTTACTTCATAGGACTTGCCGATGGCATTTAATAGGGAACCATCTACTCTTTACATTCCTACAAGGATAAATGGGAATACTGTAGCAGGTGTTCTCATTGATCTAACATCTCAAGTGAATATCATAACTGAGGAGATCATGTTAATCAAATTCCTACATAAGGATGTCTATGAGGCACTTGAAAGTACCTTCCACACACATGACATACTTTTCATACCTCCTATAAGGAGTATTTTCCTGTTGGTCCTCGTTAGACCTAAGTCTATGAACCTTAAGTTTGACATCATCCTACGGTTTGAACTCTTCAAAGTGAAGCTAGGCATCCCCTGGCTGGCAACTATGAATGCAATTCCCTCAGTTGTGCACAAGTATCTAAAATTCATTCATGGAGTTTTGTTACACGTTGTCCATGACACTAGTTATAGACCACTGGTTGCACGTGGCATCTATACCTTAGATTAATTTTGGCTTGCACTTATTAGTCCTCTCCCACCCAAGAAGGACCTCCTATATCGCATGTATAAAAACTATAAGAAAGGAGGTTCTAGGCCAAAATTAAGGTACCCTCCTTCACCTTATGATATTTCACATAGGTCTTGTGTGAAAGCTAACAGTGATGTTGCCAAGGCGTGTAGAAGAGAAGAAGAGAAGTGGTCTCAAGATCGTCCTTCTTCCTCTTCCATTGCTCAGACCGATGCTTCCTCTCACCCTATTATGGTACCATCTACTTTTGTCTCATGCTTGTAAGAGAATCCCATGGTACCCACTTGGCGAAAGGCCAAGTGCTCTACTTTTGAGCTTCTTGCCTTACCCACGGAGCCTAGGCCCATTTGGTATGGTAGGAAGAAATCCCCCTATGAAGAGTCCTCTACATCTCGGCCTCTATGGCCTCCCACTATTCCTACTCCTAAAATAGTGAATGGGAAGAGACCCATTGTCGAGGCACTAGAGTTGATTCCTCCTGCTGTCTCTAAACCTTCTCCTCCTACTCCCATCTAGAATCCTATCCCTCCACTGGAAAAAGCTATGGAGAGCACTCCCATGGCTGGGTAGGAGCCCTCTATTCCTTCACAACCCCCAGATTTTGGGTCGAAGAGTCACAGGAACCGTCATGCGCATGAGCACAAGCACCAACGAAAGGCTCTTCTAGCCAAGCAAACCTCCTTATAGAAGAAGGAAGTGGAAATTACTACTCCTGTATAGGACCTCTTGTTGTGTCCTCCTCTCTCCTCCCTTCTTCTTCTATCCAAACTAGCTTTGTATCTCTTTCGGCTTTCATTGTGAGCGCACATGCACCTAGAAAGGTGCAGGTGTTCATTGCTCCTTCTATGGAGCCACCTTTCTTGATGTTCATCCTAGATGTCTCACCTTTCCCGAGACCTGTAGATATGATTAACACTTTGGTTGTATCTATTGTGGTTATTTTCTCCTCTCCCTCTATCTGTCTCACTTCGTCTATGGGGAGTTTTCCTCCTCCAATGAAGAAAAAGGTACAGAATGGTCCCTCCAGAAATGAAGGACGTAAGAGGAGCCCACATTCCCTAAAAGGTGATTCCAGACTAACTTTCTTTGTCCTAGTGATAGAATCATTCCCAGCCTCCCCCAAGTTCATCACCGCAACTGAATCGCTTGACGAGCCTAGTAGTAAACCTCAGGTGCAAACCCCTTCATCTGTCGAGATGAAAAATGGAACTTCTGTCAAATGTATGTTTAACTTGATTGATGAAGTCTAGACCTTGTCAATGATCTTCACAAATTCATTGACCTTGTACCCACAAGATTTGAGCGACGGAGACCTCACAGGTCCTTCTTCCTTAGCCATTGTTGCAGGAGGATCAAAAGCTCCTCCCCTTAACATTACACCATTGCAAGCTCATCATCCTTCCCCCTACGATGATCTAGAGTGGGAAGCTGATGACCTCTTGGTTGACAAGTGTTAGGGGGAGACCCTCTTCTTGATCTTTAGATTAGATGTGTGTGTGTTTTGTGATATGTTCCCCCATGATTGTTCTATGTGTGCCTAGATGACCCTTTTCACCCCTGTGGGTGCTTGGATATAGGCGTGGCGTTTGTGTTGTAAACCTTATTCTATTCATACCATCATTCTTCCATGTTT
Source organism: Sequoiadendron giganteum (assembly GCA_007115665.2). Classification (NCBI taxonomy): domain Eukaryota; kingdom Viridiplantae; phylum Streptophyta; class Pinopsida; order Cupressales; family Cupressaceae; genus Sequoiadendron; species Sequoiadendron giganteum. The sequence goes on from CM021107.1 coordinate 353,684,260, forward strand.
GTGATTGAATTTTTGCAAATTGGGGATGATGCAAAGTGTTGGGGGAATTTAGGCTTCCTTCCATGTTGACCCAATTTTTTATTTTTACTTCGTCTTTCGTGCATTCTTCCTGATCTGGTTGGGGATTGATGATCTTTCGCCTTGCACCATAGTTACCTATCATATATAAATAAAGGCATATCTAACCCCATGAAACTAGATCCCCATGTGCCCTTTGTTTATATATGATCTCTTTTTCTTTCACTTTCCCTTTATCTTTCTCTCTTCTTTGCTTGAGTTGTCCCTTCCATGTGCGACAATGTCACTTCTACATTACTTGGTTTTTAGAAAAAGAATTTGTTGCAAATAAATCTTTCCTTAAAACCCCTTCACACACTTCTTTGTTAGAATTGCATTCTCAACTTGAAACCCTAATGGAACATGTTTCCTTCATCATGGGTTCGTAAAGAAAGGACTTGGGAAGCTTCCTCCGAAGAGGGAAAAAATTTGATCTTCACCTTGCGTGGGGGCATATCCTTCCTTTCAAATTCCTTGATGAAGTGAACATCTTTCAAAAGTATTCCTTGATGATGAATCGATTTGAGAAAGAAGGCATAGGATTTTGATTAGTGCATCCTTTTAGTGGATCCCCCTTTCTTCACAATGGGTTCCCAAGGGACCCCTTCAAAAGTTTTATCTCTAATAAGTTCTATGATGTCTAGCTCAGGGGCAGGTCAACTAGACCAACTTCACAACTTTATGTCTATCCCGGGGGAAACTTGACTAGACCTTACTTCACATCCTTGTGTCTAGCTCGTGGGAAACCCGACTAGACCTTACCTTTCTAATAGCGCGTCCCTTGAGTGGACTGCTCTTCCTTTTCAAGGGTTCTCAAGGTATCTCTTTTAAATTCCTCTAGCTTGGTGATGGTCTACCTGACTTTCCATTCACTGGCCTGCACGACCGCTTCCTGGCATGTTCTATCTATGGGCAAACATGTCATCATCCTTGACTCTACAGAGTCCCCTCTACCCAGTCTCCCTCATGTGAGAGTTCTTGGGGGATGCCTTCTATGCAGGTCTTCGGGTTTGTAAGGTGCTTTTCTAGTTTCTATCATGTGAGAGTTCTTGAAGGATACCTCCCTTGTAGGTTCGTAGGCTTGTGAGGTGATTTCGTTCTTCAAATTTATAGTTTTACGGAACTATGAAGCCCTTTCCTACACTTTCGGGTTCACTAGACTATGACCAGCTTCCTCGTCGGTATAGGTATACATCTCAAACCTTACTAATACTTTTTTGATCTACTTTACCAAAGCACTCACTAATATTCATGCTCGCTAAAGTGGGGGAAAAATGTATAGGAGAAAATTTGCACCCCTAACATAAATTCCCCTTTTACCCCTTTACACTTTAGAAAACCAAACTCAGAGGCTTAATTACATAGAAGCCCACTCTTCATATCACACTTGGATTCTATTTTGCGTGTCAGTGGAGGAATTTTTTTTAGTGACACTTGCACGATGCGCATATGTCCTCACAGTGCGCTTACGCCCTTGGCAGATTCATGTACTTCCAGTCTATAGAAACATTACACTTCCTATTGGAGGTCAAAGTGTAACGCCTTTCTTTGGCTAGCCGACCCAAATATGGTTGTTTTTCTTCAATTATTTCTTCATATTCTCAGTTCATTCATCCATCTTCAAGTTTACAAGATCTCTTTAGTATCTCTTGACCATTCATTCACTCACTCCAAGCTTTGTAGAAATAGCAGAGGCTTGATTTCCTCTCATATTTCTCCTCCACTAGCCTTGAGCGCTTTGGACAGAGGTGGTAAGCTCCTCTCATCTTCTCTATTGTTTGGTTGAGTAAGTACGTATTTTTTTGTAGTGATTTTGGTGTACTTTTCTTGTATTCTTTCTTTATCACTTTATTTCTATATCATTGCAATCTTGGTTGTTCGTGGAGATGGAAACACCAAAATGAGGGTCTGACTGAGGCAAACCCCTATACAACCCCCTCCAACATTTTCCCTCTTTTCTTTGTGTAGGTGGAGAGATCTTGGATCAAGATGGTGAAAGGATTGTTTTGGGAGATCATCTTCATCACACTTTTGGTAATATGCCTTCTTTATTAATTTTGTCTTTACGTTTCATACTTTATTGTCTTATTTTATACCATTCAAAGCTCTTAAACTAGGTCGTTAGTTCGTCTTTTAGAAATTAGACCTTGTCTATGTGGTTTTCTGGTCATATGGACACCAACATACTTGAGATACACTAGCGTGCCGCGCTATCATCCCAAAACTGCAATTTTGTCCTTTGACAGAGAGCCACCTGAGACACTGACCCTAAAAATCGACTCGCCTAGTCTCCTTTCAACTCTCGGGTTTGCAGAGTCATTCTCATCATGTCTATCCTAACACCCTTGCAAGTTGAGGTAATTTAGGGCAGCTATACTGCTCCCAAACTTTCATGACATGGGCCCTTGTAGTGGTTGGTCCCCCTCTCTTACAAAAGTATACATTGTTTGTATTTTTTTTGTATTTGATATCAAATGAGAAACAAGATACAAGGAGGAAAAAATCCATACTGTCACCAACTTCTACCATTTTACATCATATACAACAATCCCATTCCTAGAATATTAAATAGGGGTGTTACCCTGTTACAATGCCATAGTATCACCTGTACAAAATTTCCCATACCCCCATTACATTATATCAAACCCTTATATAAGTGGCTATATCACCTGTACAATATGAGAAATACATCATAAACTTGTCACAATGGTTGCTCATGTAAATTTTCCCAAAAAAAATTGGAGCTCATGGCTATCTAGATCACACAAGAATTGCTGCAAAAAGTCTGATATTGAATCACAAAAATGGATCTAGAAGAAAACATCAACACCGCTTTTACTACTGCTCTGCATCCCCTTTGTGACTAGGATCTTTCAACCGCAGTGGGGCACATTTTGCCTCTATCTCTTCTCTGGAAAAGTCTTCAACTTTTTTTGTATTTTTGAACTTGGCATGAGTATATGTTACCATTAAGATGTCATTTTAGTGAAACAATAATAGTGTGTCCCTAGTGAAATGTAACATAGTCAATAATTAACATAATTGTAACTTCCATGCATTATGAATCATGCATGTATAAGGAGTACAAATTTATTAAAGAAAAGAATTACAAGGCTAGAGTTGTCCAACCCTAAAATAAAAACTTGTGCTCATATGTTAATAAATGTAATTATTATTCCCTTTTGTAGCTTATAGTGGCTGATTGAGTATATGATTTTTTCTTTTATTAAAATAAATAAATAAATAAATTTTAACTCACCTTGTTATGTAAAAGATGATTTGGACCCTAGGGTGCTAAGAAAAATCATTCTTGTGGCAAACACTGAACCATTTTAGACATTAAGCCTTCCTTTCTTCTTTGCAATCTTACAATCACAATTAGATATGTTTACCTTAGAGATTCCCCTTCCCCCAGGGAAGGATGTTCTACGCAAACCATCCCTTAGTGAGCAATGGTGCTCGATTCAAATGATGCATAGTATTGCAACAAAAATTAATTAAAGTATAATATGTAAATAGGGTAGATGTCATGCAAGTTATTTAGTAGCATCAAAATAATATTCTAATACTCTTATTATATGATATATATTGAGTATAATTATTTTGTGTTCTATGGTAATAAAATAAAAACTAGATGGGATATGTGGAGATGCATGAATAATTATTTCTATTGGGATGCACTATGATAGGTGGGAAAATACAAGCACCTTAATAGCCATGTTTATGGTAACCTAAATATGTAACTTTGCACATCCATAGACTTGAAATGATATTGGTATCTTTTGTAGAATTTGATCTATTGATTTTTATGGATGTTGAAGCATATGCTTAGCAAATTAAATAAAATTATTGTTGATCGGACAGTTAAAATTGGGTAAGATTAACCATCTACATTAATCATAATAGAATTGATGAATTGTTGTAGAAGATTAATTGAAGGCTAGTTTGAAATAAATGGGTAGAGTTTATTCTATTAAAGGGGTAATAGTTCTAATGATTAGAATAGAAAAAACCATAGTTAATTAAGCAATCCTTAGTCATAATTGGAAATTTGGTATGAAGGAAATCAAGAATGTCACTTATGTAGTGAATTATCCTTTTTTCTTTTAAGGATAAAATTATATGCAACTTATGATCGTGACCTAGCTTATGAAGGAGCCTCATTATTAAGTGCTTAAAAAAAACCTCGAGAGAATTTACTCCTTTGTTGATAAGTAAAATTACATAATTATTAAAATCCACTATAGTTTGTGACCTTGTTTCATGTAGAAAATCTTATTTAGATAGATGAAAAAAGTTGTATCTTATCTTAGAGTTAGTGGTGAAACTATAACCTTTCTTAAGTACCTTCCTAAGTAAACAATGGTCTAAGAGATTTCAGAGGTCTATGTGTTTATGTATATATAGATATATGATGAATATTTAATAGACGTTAATTGACGTTGATTTATATATGATGATCATTTGGTTTAATTATATAATTATATGTTGTAACATGTATAATGATTATGATGTATATGTGATTCTACCCAACCTTTATGCTCTACTATTTAAAGACTAAAGTAGCAAGCAAAGGAACATGATTGTCTAGGTTCACGCTAAAGATGAAAATACTTGGAATGTCATAACTAGGATATGAGTGTGGTGATTTAGCTAATATGGGATCTAAATGAGTTCTTTGTTAGTGAATAAAATTTAAGATCCCACGAATGAGCATATTTAAGTTAGTTTATTACATGAAATTTATGGCCAAGATTCTAATAATAGACACATTTAGGTTAGCATATCGAAATTGAATTTACTTTTCCATAATTATTATCAACAACATTTGATGGACTATAATATTTTCAAATAATTTAATGTATTTAATGGCTAGTGATATTGTATTATACACTCCAATTTTAGAAATTAATATGGCCATTTAGAAACATATTTAGACATATAAAACAAAGGAAACAAAATAAAATAAGAATTATTGACACAACCATTCCTCATATTAATATTAATCTTGCGAAATAATCATAGCAATTCATTGATATACATCATTTTCAGGTTAATGTCGAGTAAATGCTGAAGTCAATAGGTAGTCATACTGGAGTCAAAATCAATGCAACATTGAATAGAAATTTGGAACCTCGTAATCAACGTTACCAGTAAAGAAGGATATTATTATGGGTAATATTAAGTTTAATATCATTTTTTTTTTTGAGAAAACCTAAAGTATATATAGTCAGTAATGATATTAATTCGTGATTTAAAGATAATAGATTTTATAATGTCTAACATTATAGTTCATAGATTAAATATTAGTGATGACATTAGTATCCATGAATGCAAATTTAATATTAATATTAATACTAATATTAGCCTCTCAACGAAACATGAATATCAATGATAAGTTAAAATTTGTATTGGATTTCTTTTAATAATTTAAATATTGACCTTTCAATATTAAAGCTTTTAGGTTAACACAAAAAATAATTAAATAATTTTAAAATTATTGGTATTTTCTTATTCCAAATTAATAATTATCAAGGGTGTCAATATCAATAGTTAAAAAAGGGGGTCAATATAACTTTAAATCATTTTAAATAACTATGTTGGTCTTGATGGCAACATTAATGATTGGTGTTTGGAAATTTTAGCAATATTATGAGAGTATAGTTTTTGATAGAGGAAAAAATGGGTTTTATAGGGACCCGAAACCACAGAGTTTATAAGCCATATAAAAATAAATGAGAAAGTATAGTTAAGATCAATTACTTCAGTGAGTATAACCACTAGTATGGGATTCAAAATTTTGGGAGATGGATTACAATAATATTTATAATAATAAAATTCAATATAAATATTAAGCAAAGGTAAGTATTATTGTTATCTATAGCATAAGTGCACATGATGTTTGAGAGTAGCTTCAGTGGGGATGGTGAGATTAGTAGTGCCATTATGAAAATAAGTGTTAAAAACCTTGTAATCATAAGTTATATCGAATGTGACATTAGAAAGGGAGATGAGAGGATTATTATTATTATTAAATATTATTAATTGGAAGCAACGAGTTTAGGAATTACCGTGTAGTAATTTACAACTATAACATGCATATTAGTAGGGAAAATTCACCAAAGTTTTCTTCTAAGGTCGGTGATGTGAATTTCAAAAGGGAAATAGTGATATGAACTCTAACTCATAACCATAACTCCTAGACATAATTAGAAAAATGTCATTTCAAGCTTATTTGTTGGCAATTAATGGTATTCTTCCTTAATGGTAAAAAAGTCATCAAAAATAATTGTTGTGTTATGTCTTTAGGTTGATAATATGGGTGTTATATTTAATATTAGTAGGTGATTGAGTATTCTTGAGAGTGCGGCCTCATAAGAGTCCAATCTGTTATGGAAAGGGGTCTAAGCTAGTGCCCCGATGAATGGGCCCCTTTGAGATTTGAGAGTGGATAGGATCAGTCACTTATCATCTAAGCCTTGCCACCTAGCCTATCATGTATCCATGACATTTTTCATGTTTTAGTTTTGTGACATTATGTGCATGACCCATCTCATGTTTTGGATTGGAAAGCCTTACAGGTGGATTCCAATGACTAGTTGGCGTTGGATCCCAATCACATATTTGGTCATTAGACATTGGCCCTTTGAGGGCAAGAGCTGGACCAAGTCAAGGTCCAATGGGACAATTATGATGAGGTTGCTGCTACTCGGGAGGATGCATCACAGATGAGGACATTATACCCTTACCTCTTTTGGGACTTCCACGAGGAAGTCCAACTCTAGGGGGAGGATGTAAGACCCATATTTTTAGTACCAAGGATTATATGATTTATGTCATTTAGTATGATATGCATAGATAGTTTTTGATTTTGGATATTTTGATATCATGGATTCTAGCTTTGACATACTGATGTTATCATAGAAACAATACACTTCTACATGTATGGTGATCTTTATCAATGTGGGTTTTGTGATGCTATGTAGTTGATTAAATTAATCTGATGATTTTGTTACTATTATCCTATGAGCATATGATAATATGATCAGATGGATTTGTGGACATCGTATGTAGTGCAATTGTGATTTATCTTGTTGAAATTGATTTTTGTTAATAATATAATCATTATGCCATGATGTGAATAAATATGATAAGCTTCTTAGTTCTTTGAAATGATTTTACATAGATATCATGTTGCAATATCATGCTTTGTTTTATTATGATGATGGATTAATATTTGTAGTTGAGTGTGCAAGTTAGTCATGACCAGTAGATTAGGGGAACATCAAGGTGGCTTATGTTGTGAGGCTTGTGATGTGATTATTTGGTATTGTGTCAATAAGCACCCTTGTTTTATTGTCTAGTGCCATGGTTAGTGTCAATGAATTGTGGAAACATTTTAAATCCATGTTTTGGTTCAATTAATGTGTTTTAGTTGTGTTATGTGGCATTTTCATGACCCTAGGTCATAAGGTCAAGTCTTAGGGGTAAATTTAAGAGTTTAAAAATTAATTTAGAAGCCTTGAACCCCCTTTTTGGAAGCACTTTCTACAAGTGACGAAATTCAAGGTTAAACATGTTTCAAGAGCTAACTCACCAAAAAGAGGGATGTGTGTTCAAAGGGGGAGGCAACACATGTCTCTTGCATAATTGATCATGGGTGTTTAGGGTCTTAAGTAAGATTTTGTTTTTGAAAACTATTTTTGGGATTCTATCATTCCTAAGTTCATGAAAATTTTCTACTATCCACATTGGAGAAAGAAGAAAGGAGGCTTGGAAGGAGGGATTTGAGGAAGGGTGTTGTTTTTTTTGTGATCTCCATCACCATTTGAAGATTTCATAGGTTAGTACTCCTCTTCCTCTTGTGTTTAATTTTTTGAAAATTGAATGTGTGCATTTGTCTTTGGGGAAATTTATTTGAATTGTTGTGGCTGCTTGTTGGGGGTGTGGTCATGTTGAATGGATCTCCATGTTTCTTGGAGGTTCATCTTGTGTGGGGTCTTGAGTGGGAGAGATGTCCAGGGAAATGGAGCTATTTTATATGTATGAGTACCTTGGTTAATAGCTTGAGCTATGTAAAAATTGATTAAATAATGTGTTAATGGGGCATGGAGAAGATTGGATGTGGGTAGGAGGTTGGAAGGAGGTTGGAATGAGAGTATGGTGGCAGTTTTATGGTATGATTTAAAGATGGTAGTGGTTTTAAAAGCCAAAATTATGTGTTTCCCTTCATCCTGTAGATGTCCCCACTCCCCCTTATTTGGGCTCATGAAGATGAGTACTGTGTGGGGTGTAATCTAGTGTTAAAAACCTATAATGTCTATTACTTTAATGAACATTATTTTCTATAAGTATGTTGTTGGTTTGTTTTCCCAGTGTTTTTAACTAAGGTTGTTGGTATATGTGTTGTGTCAAGCCTCTGTCACCTTGGTTCATGTTCTCCTATCTCAGGGGTGGGATATTTTTCGCCCTATGGTTGGGAGGTGAGCTCCCACTGGTTATGGAGTTATTGGTTGTCATTATTGTGTAGGTAGCTCAACTGTGATGAAACCCTTATTGTGGAAGGAAATTTTTGTCAAGAGAACCTATTATTGTCACTATGTAGGAATTCAATGTATACAACTATGGTTGTTTGCTATGTTTGTATGTGGAAATGAGTACAATTTTTGCTTGAGTAAATGGACATTGTTGGGAAATAAAAATTCTCCTATACATAGTAGGCCATTTCAAGTTGCTATAAGTTATCAAATGGGTGGAGAATTTTTTGGAAAAAAAATAGAGTAAGAGTTGAAATGCAATGATAATGGTTTCTCAAATATGTATTACTTCAATAGGATATATGTGAGTGATGTTTTAGGTGTGGGTAATTCTGGGTAGGCTTGGTACTAGTCATCTACATGCATCTTCCAATGTAAACCTTTCTATAGAAATGAAGACCTGCACTTAATATGTTATTAAGATATTTCAGTAATGGTTAAAAAGAAAATAAATATATATATGGTAAATGATGTAGTGGTTAATAACAAGGTTAATGTCTACCTAATCTTGTCTCGTGTAATTTATTTTAGTCTTGAAGGTATCTACAAGGGGTAATTTTGCTAAATACCTTTTGGAATACATGTATAAATATGCGACATAGTAATTAGATTTCAATATCTTCCTTACTATTTTTCATAATACAAATTTATGTATTCATATTTATTTTGTGAAATTTAGTGTTTGTATATTATTCTGAAGCACTCATACACATGATATTATGCTGAAAGTTTCACACAATAGACATCAGTCTAGTGTAGAAATTCCCTACTAAAGTTAAAGGGATAAAATAGATATATGAAAGTAAATATATAAAATAAGTAGATATGCAACATAACATATTTTTCTAACATTATAGTAGGGCACAACCATGTTCATGGGCACAATCTCCCCAATGAGGCTGAATGTTTTTTTGGCACCTTTGTCTTCTGCAAATATAAAAACATATATATATGTACATAACCCCATCTCAATCGTTCCCTCTTATGACTCTCACAATCGTCATGGTAGCAAACAAATATTTTGCATGACAATAGACCCCACAATCATCTAGAATTAGGCCTATAGAGCACATAACATTAGGTTACGATGTAAAGGAGGAAATACAAACATAAGAATAAATGGGGCATTTCGCCTCCCACATACCCTTCCCTTCCTACAAATAATAGATACATTGTAGCAACACATGCTCTCCTTGTTAATAGTCATTTGGGATCATAGTTGTTGCTTTCACCCCTCCAACTCAACCATATTAACAAGAGAAAAGAATAGGGTTTTACCTCTATTAGTGCCCGACACAAATTTCTTTTTTTAGTAAAATGTTTAGGGAAATAGAAGGTGATATCAACAGTTAGGGTTGATTAAATGCTGCACCCAGGTGTTTGTAACAATGCAAGATGATTAACGAATCTTAGTTGTTCATCATTTTCTCTTTGCTTTAATTTTCCATGACCGCTTTCACTGATTTGAGCTACCTTCTTGTTGCTTTTGGTTTTCACTTCTCCAACTTTTCCTCGCTAGCATCACCCTACCACTTCACCGAATTTGGCGAGTTGCAACGAAAAAAAGGGGTTTTGGCTAGGGTTTTAGTGTATGTATTTTAAAAAGAAAACATGAAGATAACGTTGACGAGGATTTTAGAATATTTTTTTTTTAAACAAAAGGCTTAAGTGCCTCATCTCTTTTGAAATGGATGTGAAATTAATTAAACTACAATGGATTCCATCGATGCAAAAGGAAGGTCATTAGTGATGCGATGATTGCTAAAAGATAGGGATTAATGAAATCATCAACATTCATGAAATAGATATTTAAAATTATGGTTAATAATCCAAGTATCAATACCCAATATTTAATAGTATTATTGGAAACTAGTATGGGAATATTTATATACTTATCTTAAAGTCAACAACAATATCAATAGATCTATTTTAATATATCATATGGAGAATATCGAGGTCGTTGTTACTGTGAGTAGAGGTAGTAAATAAGTTTGAGTCTTAATCCTCCATAGCAACCATTTAGTTGTATATAATTACTTAAACCTAAATATTCTTTTCTTGAAAGAATAGCCGAAAAAAAAGAACACATGAGAATCTTGAGTTGATAGAATTCAAAACTAATTACTTGGGAGAAATTTGTTGTGATGGGATTGTTGGTTCCTAAATCAAATAAATGCTAGGATCTAAAAGATACCCAAACTTTATACTCAACCCCAACACTAGACTTGGACAACTTAATAGGAAATAAGCAATTTCCCCTTCACTTCAGGCTCTACAGGACCTAGGCAGTTAGACCTTGGTAATACTCTTGGATTCCTACACTTTTCAGCAAAGTATTACATTTAAGAAGATTGCTCTCAACATATTTAATCAGAATGAAAATGATTCAAACCTAGAATTGGCTTAATTATGATTCCATATCACCTACTCATCCCTAAGAGCCAAATTAATGCAAAACCTACACCTAACTACAGGAGGGTATAGAAGGACTTTTATAATTTGATTTGTTTCTAGAAAAAAAAATCAAGCCTCCAATAGACCAATGCTTGATCATGAGTCCCAGAGTCAAACATGAAACTATAGTAGAAATAATATGAATAAATGGAACTAAATCAACACATTTGAAGATGTTAATGCATTACATTAACAAATTCACCTATATTGTCATCAAACTCTTCTTAGAATCCAATCTATGCACCCAAAACCACAAACATTTACTCAAAGGATTTTAATTCTTCCCTTGGAAGAAACCCATGACTAAACATTACTATCACATAAAACATTGTGAAGACAACTTTTAAATACCCTTGATATTCTAAAAATTGTATGGACTTGAATACAAAACTTGAGATTATAACTATTTGAACAGAGAGACTTAACTCTTTCCTTGAAAGAGACCAGTGAGTAAACAATACATTTATAGAAAACTTGTAAAACTGAATCAAAACCTCCTTAAAGTATTTAATTCATATAACTAGAAGTGTACAAAAATAGAGACAATTTCATGATAATAAAATTGCAATTCTAGACACTAATTCTCCTATTCATAAAACAAAACCACTTTAATGACATTTCTAATCTTCAACTTAAAACTCAACACTACCCTATTTACATGCTTGGAAAATGAAAATTCTAGAACCCTCTACAAAAGAGAAAGAAGGAGAATAAATAGAAAAAGATAGAGCTCTAGATTTAATCTGATTTTTCCACATGTCTTCTTCAAATCTGATTTGTATCTACCATTTTTCCTTCTTCTCTACTCTCTCTCTGCAACTGAAAAAAAATCATTTTGATCTACACTTTTCCCCATTTACTCTAACTGAAAATATTCCCCTGTCATTGTCGTGCAAGCACTCTTCACCTGGTGAGAATAATTTTCCCTACTAGAAATATCCCATGTATCCTTTTTGTCACTTTTCTACCCGACTACATGAAAACAATGCTCATTGTAAAAATATTTTTACCTCCTCTTTTCCCTTCAACAAATGAAAATAAAACCTCCCCTGAAAAAACTTTGTATTTTGTTCCTTTTAATCTTGGCTGCAAATTTTACTTTTATTTCCCAACAACTTTATAATGGAGGCCTTAACGTAAAATTTACATTGGGCTAATAAAGATCTATTTACCCAAGCTCTTACCCTTCTCCTCATTAAAACTTTACATTTAAAAATGAAGAGCCTTTTAAAACTATATGGTCGGGCATACACATCTAAAAATTCAAATCTTATTTGGGCCCACCACTTACATCACTTTAGCCCACACACACGTTGCATTTTATAAAATAATATTTTAGAGTGGCAGGCTAGTGGGAAAATATTCCATATTTCATAGCCTCCCGCCTCCCCGTTCTTCTCTCATGGACTTCACCCCATTCCTCATGGTTTCACGGGCTAGGATAGAGATCGATCCATGTAGCTTCCTTCGATATCGGCAGTTGATGATTCTTATTGTTCCCTAAATCATTTCTACAATCCTTCTTCAATCAACACAATGGTTGCTCTGTTAGTAGCTCACTACTATGTAAATGCACTGGATGTACTACTCGTAGTAACATTCTCCTTACAAGCTTGCTACTTTTCTATGCACTAGGCATCTAGAAGATTGCCTCTGGATTGGTCACCCTATATCCTCTGTAACATGCCCTCAAGTTGCGCAGCATATGAAAATTATTTGAGGTATTCTTATCTACCCTAGGTGCATCCTTTATCACAATCTTCACTTCATGTTCTTGACTTCAACATGTCACTACATAGTTCCTTTGTCTGCACCAACACCATGCCTTTTCAGGCCTTGTTGCCACGTCTTGTGGATTCTTCATCCTTTTGCCAAGAGATGTAAAAATATTTTGTATTTTAAGTGAAAGGCCATGATAAGGGTTGATCTCATTTGATTCACCTTGTACAACCCTGAAATTTGATATGCACTCACAAAATCAAGCAACCCTAACAAGATAAACCTACACAAAAGATTTTATTTTTTCAATATTACATGGTTGTTCTAACAACTAGTAGAGAATACATAATGTTGTGACTTTGTCTCATGGGGAATCCAAATTGCTACCTTCATATAAATCTATGTTAAAATGTGGGGAGTGAATCACATAAAATCATATTAGATCAACTACATCCTTTCAGTATGATGGTGCCCTAGCTATATTTTCATTTTTTAAAATTTTTGATGTCAACACTCCATATAGCCCTCGAGCTCCATCAAGATATATGACCATTTTATTTAAACCTCTTTGCGTCTGATCCACTTTCTGCAATCTGAACTATTTTTGTATGCTTCATCAAGGTGCATTTTTGCATCCTCTCGGGTCACTCCTTATATTGCAAAAAGTTGCTATAACAATCCCAATGTCCAAGTGTAATTTACTTACAAGAAACCTTTATATATAATTCGCCTTGTACACATTTAAAAGTTTCCTTGGCCTTTTCTTCCATGCTGACAAATATACGTGAAGCTTTTTGATGCGTCTTATTCACTTTGAAGGTCTTTCCAATCAAATCCAATGCAACCATGCTGTTAGAAAATTTGAACGATATTTTACTTTTAAAACTGATTTGCATTCTAAGTATTCTATAGCTATTCAAATAATCTAGCAAGATTAAATAGTGTTGTGACTTTATCTAGTAGTGGCTCGAGCCTGAAGCAACAATGCTACATTCTCTTTTCCTTCTAAAGCTACAATATACAAAGCATTTGATCTTTTATGTAATTGACCTTGCATCTATATTTTCAATAATTGAACTCAAAATCAACACATCAACTTAACATTTTTTTTGTAGATGCTAAGAAAATCAACCTGTTTTCCTTGGTTTTCATGATGTGGTCAAGCCTGTGAGCTCGTTGGAACCCTATGCAATATTTGAGCCTTGTTAGAATGTGATGTCACATTGTTTGGGAATACAAGTTTGCAATATTCGAATATATGTACAATAATCTCCAGAGGTTGTATGCAACAAACAAAATGTTCACTGCCTTCCTCAACAAAACATTGTGAGACTAGGACTAATTCTGAAGGGTTATTATATTATGATTATAATTGAAGCATGGAAATGCATAATATTTTCAGTCTATGCTTGGCACAATAACATAAATCTTCATATTCCCTCTCTTTCGATGACTTGTTTGAAGAATGATCCCATTATAAGTTTGTGATGTCACCAATGCGAAGATGCCGTTACTGCAAAGGAAGAAGTATTAATAAACATTCTGTCTGCTTGAAGTTACTCAATTTGTTCCATGACAACATGCTCTGGTCCCTTTTTTATTTTAATGTGCTCTTGTTCCTGAGTTTCTTTCATCAATAACATTGTTCTTGGATCTGGTCCAATACTATCAACATGTGACCCATCTATTCTATTGGTGAGATAAAAGGATTTTTATACTAATTTCTATTCTAGATTTGACCCCTGCTCCATGTTTACTCCTCAAAGATTTTCAAAAACCATAATTGTTGTTTAATAGAGCTTGTTTAAACAAATCAAATGCAATTATCAACTTTTCACTATAATGGCAGGGAAATAATTTCATAGATTTCATAAGACAATACCATATGTACTCCATTTCTAATGTTTTCACATCTTTAATTCACTTAAACAAGGCCATCTTGTAAAAAGGCTCGCTCCTTCAATGTCCTCCAACTCTTCAAACAACCTATCAAGATTAAAAATGTTGTGGCTCCATCCAATTTCTCCAATCATTTAAGATAAGTAAACCTTTCCCCATGCTAAAATACCCAACTTAAGATAATACTTACATATCACCCACCATTCCATCTTAATTAAGCTTATATATGTAGACTTGGAGATGGTATTTGCAACTTGTCAAACCACTATGGCTGCCTTTGTGAAATTGTATTTTAACATGGAATTTTACTCTATTAACTCATGGATTTCCCCTCAACAATGGTGTGACACATGTTGGGTCCCCTTGTGGGCCCAACTAAAAATAATTTCATTTTGAAACAACCTTCATCCTGAATCGATCTGATGTTGCTTTAGGCACTTTGCATTGTGGTCAAAACTGGCCAAGTGGGCTCTAGAACCGCCCCAAAAAAATAGTCAAACGACCTCCTAAAGTCACAAAAACTTGTAGGCATGTAGAATTTTGACCCAAGAATGGAGTGCAAAAGATGGCTTAGAAAAATAAGACATGGGGTGAAAGATATTGAGTGTCAAAGTAGCCTACTCAGAATTTTCTACAACTATTCCTATTTAAAACTAATTAAAACTCAACAAGTTGCTATTTTCAAAAATATTAAATCATCTTCTAAGGAACTACGATTGGAAAAACTAGGTCATTTTGGCACACTGAGTATGTGTGCAAGAGGGTTTTCCTTGAATTATTGTTCAACAAAAGATATTGAGTGTCAAACTTGACCACTTTGAAACAATTCTTAAAATGCAGGTGTGAGAACAAAGCCAATTGCATTTTCTTTTGACTTGGTAAAAATAGAAAATTTGTTCATGAGGCTTTGAAATCAGACCAGGGAGTACATTTATGTGGGGAGAATGGAGATAAGCAATCCTTTTGACATGAAAATCAACTGGCTCTGAATGGTGACCCTCCAAATTAGGTCACTTAGGTAGATTTTCCAAGTGTACTTTTGAGTGTGTAGAGGCAAATTTTTCAACATGGGCACTTCAAATTTAAAAATTTGAAGGTGGCATCAGTGGCTTCGACTAGGGATGTATGGCCCTTGTGGGCATATAAAGAATTTAGATCCTCTGGAGAAGCAGACTAGGTGCCTTATCCATTGGGTGATAGAGTCAAAAGATCATCTATGCCCCCTACTACTCTTGTCTGACAAGTCAAATCACATCTCATGGACCAAGGCCACCAAAAATTGTAGGCCTCTTCTTACCTCTATCATAAAAAATTTTATCATTACACTTCACTAAAACCAATCTGAAAATACTACTGCAATCTGCTTGATTAAACATGTTGGCATTTCCCAACAACCCATTATATATGACATTATCAACAAATTTACAAATACCAAGCATTTGAAAATCAGGCATACCCTTAAAATATTGATTTTCATGTGGCAATAACTTATAATATTTATCATGTAAATCATTCTCAAGTTGAAAAAAATATTCTTCAATATTTTGCACGTTGTCATACTTCATGAAAACTTCATCCAACTGAAAAAATTGGCACTCATATTATGTGACATAGCTAGTACCATCAGGTTCAATCCGATTATTAGTTTGCATGTCAAAGGTGAAATAGTCATAAGAACTAATAAAAATATCATGCACATCATGAAAACTATCTCTGAGTGTATGTGAAAAGATACACTCATACATTGGCACACACTATTTCTGTGCCCCATCATGCTAGTATAGAGAATCATCAAGAATCTCTAACCTATCCTCAACCTTTCTCACTTTGATATCTTCTGAACATAACATATCAATGTCTTTAGCATCCAAAGCTTGTTCAAAAGTGAGCAATTATAGTTTAATCTTTTTTTTTTTTGAAAACAACCTCCTCATCCACATGAAATGACTCATAACTAGGCTCATCTAATTCTGAAAAAAAAAACTTATCCAAATCTGCATTAAAGTTCTCAAAACTTGGCTCATTGGAAACACCAAGCTCATGGTCATCTGTTGTTTCTAATTCATCAAAACAGATTTATGAACTTGTATTAGTATTCATACTTTCATACTCATCACACAATGCATTATTACAATCAAATTGTTGCTTGTCCTTATCCACATTATCATTATGTTGGTCAAATGGTTGATAAATAGGAGGAAAATAAAAAACACATGCATCATACCTTGTACAGTGAAGATCATCAATATTGTCAATATCAAGATGGGTAGGACACAACAACTGAGAGTTATTAAAACATGTATATTCCTGATATTTAGTGGTCAACATTTATGAAATTTGTTCACTATTCAATAGATCATTGTTTTGATCCATTCTCTCAACCACTTTTTCTTCTTGACTTCCACTAGAACTAAATGCATTACCAAGTTGTAAATCAGGATATACTATGATTTCACCATCATCTAAATCTGAAAACTCAATGGACTAGGTGTCATAACAGCAATCCACATATTTTTGTATTTCATCATTGGACTGAGTGTCTTCATTGAGTTTCTCATTTAAATCCTCTTGAGGATAGTCACAAATATTTTCATGAACATGAACATCAATGGTATACATTGCATCACTCTTAAATTTTTCCTTCTCAAGCATGCACTTGTCTGTATTTGAAACTAAAAAAAATTGATCACTATCATTCACATAGCTACTAACTTCATTAGTATGTTTACCCATAATTGAAGACAACAAACTTTGCACATATTCATTTCTCATTTTCTCCATATTATCTAAGCATGTGTAAGCCATTTGCATACTCAATAATTTAAAATACTTCAACAATGCACTACATCCCTCCTCAAAAGCTTCAAGTATATATGAATACAATCTCAAGTACTAGGTCTGAAATTTTTAGGGATTAATGAAAGAGAAAAAACAAAGCTATGACTGAAAGAAATGCTTGGCTCTTCATATTGTTTCTTAAGTTGCTTCAACCTTGTGAGAAGGTCAGAAGGATATTTTGCAAATTATTTTCTATAAGAATCTATTAGTTCATCCCAGCAAGGAAAGTACTTCTCAGGAAAACTAAGTACCAGTCCCTAGCTTTAGCTTCAAGAGATCTGACAAAAAATCTCATCCACATATCCTGATTTCCAAAGGAATGTTTCACCATGAAGCTACAAAAACTTTGGATATGTGTATCTCCTTCACATATATTATAACCATTAAATCTAGGCATATTCTTATAGACTTGACCTGTCATACTTTTAACCTTGTAATCAACCCATGACAAGTCTAGTTGGTCATACAATGGATCAAAAGAATTGAAAAAAGGTGCAACAGTTTGGCTAGTAGACCTAGTATGATTATCTCTTAGCTAAGCTTGTATAGACATCTGGTGCCTTTTCTTCATCTCTCTAATTCCCCTTTCAAACAAAGCTTCCCATTCCTAGCTAAACCTAGGCTTGTTCACACTTGATTTTATGCACTTTGTGGTGTAAATTGTTTGAGGATTATCAGACTTCTGAAGCTTCTTGAAAATATGCATTAAGGTTTCTAATGGCATGGTTATTTCCCTTTGGTAATCCATGGATACATACAAATTTGGGTTTAACTAATTGTGCATAATCATAACCATGACAATATGAAGGATCACTAGGATGGTGGTAACCTGGGACTAAAACATATGATAATGCAAACCATCCATACTAGAAAATTTGTGAATACCTAGAAAAATTCTTTAAATGGAATAGTAATTGCATTCAATATGACAGGTTCAACAAATGAAATTATATAGAAAACCATGTACCTTCACATCTCCAACTACTTCAACTTTGAATAAAGCAATTTCAGGTCACAATAACAAAAAAACAACCCTTTGTAGAGAAGAGTTGCCACCTCTTCAATCAGAGGAAAAACTATGAAGTAAGGATATATTCAACAATCAAAATAAATTCTCTGAGTTCTCCCAGCAGAGTCACTTTTCAGTATTTTGAATTTGAGGCTACTACAAATCAATTTGAAGATTTGGAACTTCTTCAACATCTGAACCAGTCACTTATTTCTTTTTGACTGGAGATTCAAATTTTTCCCCAACGGAGTCGCCATTTTTGTTGGTTCCCAAATCAACAAAATGCTAGGATCTAAAAGATAGCCAAACTTTATACTCAACCCCAACAATGGACTTGGCCAAATTAACAAGAAATAAGCAATTTCCCCTTCACTTCAGGCTCTATAGGACCTAGGCGGGTAGACCTTGATAATACTCTTGGATTCCCACACTTTTCAGCAGAGTATTACATTTAAGTAGATTTCTCTCAACATATTTAATCATAATGCAAATGATTCAAACCTAGAATTGGCTTAATTATGATTCCATATCAACTACTCATCCCTGAGAGAAAAAGTAATGTAAAACCTACTGTTGATGGTTAAAATGACACAAACAACATTAAAATAGAATATTTCTACTCTATTTCTCCTGAAAGAGAAAGACAACATGTAGTGGCCTAACTCCCAAGGTCTTGGTAGTTGGTTCTCAACTGTCTGATGTCACTCAATTGGTTCATGCAACTATAATATTCAAGGAGCCTATGCTGGTAACGAAGGATTCAAGCTATGACTCTCTTTATCAAAATAGTTCCTGTAAATCAATGGGTTTTTAAATAAAAGAAAAAGATAGATCAAAGGGGTAAATCAGCAAGTATGAATTAAATTTATCTAATATCCAGACATATACTTCTAACAATGAATGTTTTCTCAGCCGATCACAAAAACTATAGCATGACACAACCCACAGTATAACTGTACCATCATATACATCTTAAGTGCTTAATTCAATTCCACTATTTGCATATCACAAGTATATCCAAGATTTCAAAACAACACACATTCATTCATCATCAAAACTATAGATCAACCGACTTCAATAACTTTAATTCAATGACAATTTAACAAGATAATCTTTAAACCTGGTTTCTTCTAATGAATTTCATCACATAAGAAACTATCATGCTTCAACACAATCACTGGCATTCAGGTGGATTATAACTCATTAACCTTATCAAACAACACAATTCAATGTAAACTCCATATTTCATAAACCTGCAATTCTATTAACTGTCAAAAGATCTAGTACAATGTATCTATGCAAAACTCTCTAAAATTCTATCTCCTAGCACTAGGTAAGCCAATCCAATTCTCAATTAGCCAACCAACCCTTACAATGTGATACCCATCTGGTATTTATAGATATACAAAAGAAGTTCGAACTTCACTTCTATCTTAGGCTTTCCACCTTTTTAGGAACAATCAACTTTCTTGGAAACTCAGATCAACTTTGATCTTGAGTTCTTACATTATACATTCAGTTTGATCTAACAATAGAAGATAGAAATAGAAGAAAAGAAGTCATGCGCCCTTAACACTGTCGGTGTTGCATGCATGCAACATGCAAGGAAGAAGATCATCATGTGACATGCAAGGAAGAAGAACATCATGCATGCAAGATTTTATGCATGTGAAGCTAGATCCGCTATGAACTCATCATAACTAGTGAAGACTTGTTGTAGCATATCCATATCTGGCCCATCAATCCAATCATCTTCAAATTTGATGCGATCCAACTCAACTGCAGCAAACTCTTTCATACTTTTCACCTTGATCAACTCTCTCCCTGCAGCTTTTATTTCTTATTTGACTTCTACAAGCCGATCTATCACTAAGTCTCCTCCATCATATTTCTCCTACATGAGTCCTTGGAATCTTTCATTCCATTTCTCTCTAACCTGACTCAACGGCATGCCATCTTTAGTCATTACATTCACATCTACAATTATAGCCATAACAAATTCCAACTCTTCTAACTGCTCAGTCAAATTATTAACTACTTCCTGAATCTCATCCTTGTGCTTGCTCAAAAAGCCAGTCCTAAACTTAAGTATATGAGAAGTCTTTTCTACAAAATATTTGTTATCATCTTCGAGTATAGATTCTTCTAGAAGAGTAGTTAGAGGAAATGTATTTATCTTCTCTAACTTTTCAATATACTCCTTATACTCTTCTTCTAGTTTTTCGGATGCCTCAATGTATTGATGCATCTCTTATATTACTCCTTCTCCTTCTTTGTAAGTTTCAAACCCTTTTTCCAAAACCTCACCTACCTCCTGGTTCACTTTGTCTATCCATTTTTCAACCATCTCTGCTTTACCTCTAATGTGCACCAAATCATCAACCTCCTTTTTGCTTAGAAAAACAAGAGTCTCAATTACTGCAACCTGTTGTGACCTTGGAGAGGAGACACTCTTCAAGAATGAATTTAACTGATCCAATTGAGCCTTAAGCTCATCTTTCTTTTGTTTGTCCTTGATCATTCTTGATTTAGTCATTGAAGCCACCACATCAATCAGATTCATTTGTTGATTTCTAGTGGGTCTTCCCAAATTAACCATACTTAATTGGTAGTCTTTGAGCTGTATATCCCCTACCTCCTTTTCAGTCATAGGCACAACACATTCAACAACTATCTCCCCTTTATCTGTGAGTCTGGTAGAATACAAAACTTTAGCCCTCTTCTTAGGCCTTTCCTGTTCAATCTCCTTCATCATGTCCTCCCATTTAAGAGGTTGAGGAGGTGTTCTAGCTCTCTTCTGAAAATCTAATTTCAACCATGTAGGAGCACTAGGATCAGTCATCATCATTGAAGAAGAAGCAACAACTGTAGAGGATGCCTGAACATTTACCTCAGGTTCAGAATCAACCTTTGATTTCTCTTGTTGTTCCTGCAGCACATGCATCTACACCAACTTCTCAGCCTCTTCTCTATCCCTTTGTTCCTCCACTTTCTTTTCTTCTTCTTCTTTTCTCAATCTCTCCTCTTCCATCTGATCCTCCTCTAAAGCTTTAAGTTTTGCAGCTTCGGCCTCTTCTTCTTTTTGCTTCCTAATTAGCTCTTCGGCCTCTTTTCCTTTTCTTATCCTTTCTGATTCTTCCTTTTCTATTCTTTCCATTTCTAAGGCTATGAGTTTCTCTGCCTTTTCCCTTTCTTCTTCAGCTTAATATTTCTTCATTAACTATTTAGCATCTCTCTCCTTTCTTAGAGCTTCAACTTCTTGTTCTTTCTGTCGAGTTTGCTCTGCAGCTTCAGTCTAGCAACCAGGGCTACCTTTTCCCTTCTATTTCTTGCTTTCTCCTCCTTGAGATCATGGATCTTCTGTATTAGTTCCAGCTTGTCATTTTCTACCTTGACCTTGATCTCATCCTCTCATAGCCTCATTTGCTCCTCTATTTAATCAACTGATGTCCTTGTTTCAACTTCTTTTACCTTTAATTGCTGCTCTTGAAGTAGAGCATCAGCGTGTAACTTTGCCTCCATTTCCTTTTGTTTTTTCGTAGCAGCCCTTGTATCAGATTCTCTAGTAGCATCTTCAAATTCTTTCCATTATTCTTCCTGTGTAAGAATCTGCTCAATAGTATGATCTAGAGGCACATTTTCTTGCAAGTCCTTCTCTGACAGAGTTTCATCTAAGTCTATCTCAATTTCTACAAATTCTTCATCCACTTCTTTTCCTTTAGCAGCTTCAGCCATGGCATAAAGTACTCCTTGAATTTCTTTACTTTTCTTTCTTGTGAGTGGGGCTTGTCCAGATGACTCACCCAATGCGGGCGCAGAAACAACAGATTCAATTGGAACATCTCCCTCTGGTGTCTCTTCTTCTTCATCGACCACCTCAAGTTCTATTTCGTCAACAACAAGAGGAAAGAATTCCAATGGCTCTTTGGGAGGTGTCTTCCTTTTAATCCTCTTGTACCCTTTACCTTTCTTGAGGATTGATCCTTGAGGAGCTTGAGTTCTCATCATCAACCATTGCACACTTCTATCTAATACTGTTTTTCCAATTTTCTTAATATCAATTATTTCTTCCTCATTCCAGTCTATTGGATCTAGGATTTTAGTGCCAATATCCAAAGCTTCATATGAGGGATCTAATACAATTCCATCATCCACCAAAGTGTTAGGAATATTTTCTTTAATACCAAGTTCTGACATGAATGAGACTCATAATCTCTCATAATTCTTCTTCCTCAAGTCATACTCATCCTACCGATCACACCAAAAATCCTCTAACAAATTAAAATGCCTAGTAAACACTGAAGGTAATAAAGCATACATCTTCTTCTTTGGATCAAAATACTTACGAGCTGTATACAATCCCAATTTCAATTGTATCAACTCATTACAAACCACCTTTGCTCCCTTCAAGTGTTGACAACCATATTCCCCCAACTTCATGGGAAACTTATGGCATCCTGTCTTGTGCTTGATCCAAAACCTAGCATTAACTCCAATGGCTTGATATACAAATTCCATAAGCACTATTCTATTGCTGCAACATTTTGGAAGTAAATGGGGATGACCCTCAAAACCAAACAATCTCAAGTATGTAAATTTGGGGTATTGGATGTACCAACTTCCCCATTTAGAAATGAATGCCAAAGCTTCTTGACTTAATCTATATCCTACATCTCCACTCAACTGGTTGATAACCACATCTAAAAATGCATCATTGACTCTTCTGAAGTGAGTCTCAGCAACCTAAAGAGATAATTGATCGTAGTGTTCCCATACCTTACTTTGTCCATCCAAGACTCCCATTATACCTACTCTGTTTAATCTTGGGAAAATCCCCAATCTTACTGCAGCATATACCACATATGAAGTCATGAAGAAAGATTTGGTCTGTCTAACCCTTGTAAGTTGATCATGTATAGCATTAGAAACAATCATTGACCAATCAAACTGGTAATCACCATGAAAAATTACTTGAAGAAAATGAAACATCCATTCCTTGAAATGGAAGGCATCCCTCTTTCCAAACACTCTGGACAACATTAATATCAAATCAGATATCTCCTTCTTGAAATCTGCCCTCTTTGGCTGGTCTGCCAGCTTGCTTAAAGACTTCTTCTCGGTGCTTAACCATCTTTTGTTTAAATGAGACTTATTGGAGTCTTTATGCTTGCTGTATTTCTCCAATGCCTCTGCCTCAGTTAGCTGCACCAAATTCTTGGGATCAGGAACATTAAATATGCTTTGGAACATCTGCGGAGTAAGATCTATAATCACATTATTCTGTGAATCCATACATAATCTTGTAGCTGGATTATAAGTACTAGCCACTATCAATATCAACTCCGAACACTGAACTGATAAAGGAAACATAGTGATATGTGCAAGACCGGAGTCAACAATCCTTTGTGTTCTCCCTATCAAGTTTACTCTTTCTACAAAGGTCTCCTCATGTCATTATTCAAAGTTATACTAGCCCAGATTAGTATCTGTGATATCTGACCCGTCTGATTCCACCTTGCTCACCTTCACCATGGGATTCCTATGATCATACCTCAATGTATAAGGTATCTGTTCTGGTTTTACCTTCTTGATTTTCGGTGCTATCTTTGATGTTCCAACCAGTTGATTCCTTCGAGCAGCCTCTCCTGACGTTCCTGACATCTCTCAAATCTCTTGCAAGCAAACCTTTAATTAGAGCTTTAGATAAATCATCATAAAACATGCTTTTAAAACATACCTGTTACACATACATCGGAGTCGGAACCAGACAAAAGCTCAAAACAATCGCTTTTACAAAACTGGCGGACTCGGAGCAAAAATCGATATAGGAACTTCACCAAATAAGAAACGGGCTCGGAGTCGGAGTCGGAGAAGTTATCGGAACCGGGATCGGAACAAAAATCAGATTTGGTTTCCTTCGAATTCTCCTTTTTTCATATTTTATTCCCATTCCCCCTCCACCTCTGATTTGGTTATCATTACTTTGACAAAAGACTTTTCCACTATATGCGGAGCTGGACACGGGATGAAAATGGAACTGATACCCTTCGGAAACAAAATTCTTAAGTTCAAGATCAATTTTGATCCCGCCTCCACCAATTTATTCTATACTTCAAGAAAACTTTTTAAAACTCAGAATCGAAAACAGAATAAAAATGGAATTGATAACCTTTGTAAAACAAAAATCTTATGTCCATAATCCATTGCAATCCCGGCTCTGCCTATGCTAATCATGACATCATCAAATTTATTCATTTTCAACATAACTTCATGATTAAACCTAGGTCACTATAAAATGGAAAAGGAGCTTAAAAACTCTACCCTCATATGACCGTGGGGAACAATTGCATTTTAGGGCCATTTATTTAAATCTTATTTAAAGTAATTGCAGAGACCAATGAAACCCTAATCTAACAAACCTAATAAAACTAGGGCATGGGTTTAAAACCCTGCCATTCTACTAAACGATGAAACCCTAATTTAAACAATAAATCTAATCTACCCTAACTCACTGTAAAATATATAACCTACCTCACTATAAATACTTAATCTAACTCATGCCATTAAAAACCTTTAATCTAATCTAATCTACTACAAATTGAAAATGACATGATGCAATCACGATTAAGGCGTGAAAGCGACGGTGCCCTAAAATAGAAAGAAACGACATGATAAAACAAGACAACAAAGGTTTAAAGCAAAACAAACAAGCCGAAACAAGAACCTGCTCATTCAATCACGTCGATGATCATAAAATTACTTTAAAACACAATGATTGAACACATGAGCAGATACAAAGCAAAGCACAACGAACACAACAAAGATAAAAGACCTACCTCAAACGCAAACAAAGCGAAGCCAACTTTCTGAATCAATTCGCACACAATATCCCTTCTCTATCTCGATCAATTTGCTCAAACAAACTCTACTATTGCTCTTCGCACTCTCAGACTTGTAATAATAACAATAATTATCGGCTTTAACCCTTAATAAATAAAAATATGTGAATTTCTACCTACACCGGCAACCACCATTAATGCATTAAAATGCAGTAAAGGCAGAGTCAGGACTATAAGAGAACGAACACTAGTCTGCAATGCAACTTCAGTCAAAAATTCAACGACAAAAATTGGTGGGGGCAGAACTAAAATGGAAACAAGATCTTAAAATCATTAAATTTCCAAACCTTATTCCTATTCCGACTCCGTGTCCGACAATTAAAAAAAAAACAAAAACAAAAACAAAAAGTTAAGCAAAAGACCAACCTAATAAAACAAAACACAAAAACTGAGACAAAACAAACATTAAAAAGTAGCGGAGGCGGGATCGGAATTCAATTTTATTTTGCAAATTTGGATAACAACCATCCCAATTCCCACTCTGGCTCCACTTCCGCCGAAGACCAAAAACAAAGGCAAAGAAAAGACCATCGGGATAAAACCAAAAACAAGCCTCAAAAGAACTTTTAGAACCCGACTCAGTTCCGGTTCCGATTCTGACAGAGAAACCAAAGAAAAACAATATATTGGCAAAACTAGACTCCAAACTTTGTTTCAAAAACAACTAAGTAAAAAAAACACAAAGGGGGACCCATTTTGACCAAGGCAAAGATGGGGTGGTTATGCAAGGCATAACAAATGGCGACTCAGCTGGGAAAATGGTTTACCTATTTTCAAAATACCCAAAGAAAATTTTGGTCACCCAAAAAATACTTGGCTTATAAACACCTTACCTTGAATGAGATCAGATATTTGTAGGATAATCTTGAGTTTGAATCTCAGATGTTATATGCTCATGAGTTATTTCTGAATCTGAGTGTGTGCCTATATTGTGCATCATTATTTGTAGATACTTTCCCTGCTTGTAAACAACTATATCTAAGTTTCAAGCTACATAAGTTGAGTCCTTTAACTATCGTGCAGAAAAATCCTAGGTATTGCTCCGCTGCCAGACAGGCATCCATAGCCCCGATGGAGATACCTCTATTCCTCTCAAAGCATTGCTCTACTACCAGACAGGCGTCCATAGCCCCGATAGAGATACTTGGTTGCCCACTTGATATTGAGCTTGCTTTTCTTTCTTTCTTTCCCTTTCTTCTTTTCTTTTATGGATGGATATTCTTTTATGCATCTCTCAATACTTAGATTCAATGAATCTAAAATGTGGGTTGAGTACTACAATGGATTTCATGATAGTTTTGGAATCTGATTTTTCACTTGCAACATAGATAGAGTCATTCTAAAACAAATAGGTAATTACTTAGGCAGATGTTTTTCTAATTTGGTGACAGATCTTTGATCACAATTCACAAGATATTCACATTTACATCTTCTATCCTTAATAACTTTTCCAACCCAAACTAGAATGATCATAAAACATAAGTTTTAGAATGAAATCCTTTTCAATGATTATAATGAGAATACCTAAACCAATTTCTCCCCTAGTACCCAATAGTATACTTTGAATAACAACCCCCAAACTTGAGATGAGAAAAATAAGAATCCCCAATGAAACAAGACAAAACAAAACAAAACAAACAAAAACAAAGAAAGAAAAATAGAACAAAACAAAACAAAAAAAGAAAAAGAAAAACTAAAAACTAAAAACTAAAACGAAAACTTAATTACATATGATACAATATAGTACATTCCTTTTTAGAACACTAGACTTTCTATGCACCAAAATAGTGTTTGAGAAACTGACCATTAACTGGTAATGGAACAGGCTCTCCTGTTAATGTACTCAAATGAAAGGCATTCTCTCCTAAGATTTCAGCTATTTGGTAGGGACCTAACCAAAGTCTATCAAATTAATGATGATCTCCCTTCCTTTCTCTAGCCTTATCCCATAATAGCATAAGGTCTGATATTCTAAAAGATTTCACTTTGGCTCTTTTGTCAAACCAGTGCTTGACAATAGCCTGATGTTTAGAGAATTGCTGCAAACCAACATCTCTTTGTTCTTCCATGTTCAATAAGTTAAGCAATCTAACCTCAATCCTATCATCCCTATTATAAAACTCTTGCATAAATTTCAGAATAGGTATTTGTAAATGTATGGGGAAGATTGGATCCTGGCCATAAACTAACTTAAAGGGTGAATTCCCTAAGGCTGCTTTAATTCTAGTTCGATCTGCCCATAAAGCAAATCTCAGCTGGGTATGCCAGTCCCTAGGGTTACTTGCTAACAACTTTTTTATTACCTTCAATAAATTCTTATTTGTGGTTTCAGCCACTCCATTCCCCTGAGGGTAATAATTGGAAGAATATTTTAACACAATCTTATGCTCATAAGCCCATGAAATAAATTTAGCGGAAGAAAAAACAGGGCCGTTATCACATACCAGAGCAAATGGAACTCCAAACCTGGTTGTGATGTTCTCTGTCAAAAACTTAATAACCACCTCTATGGTGCTATTCTTGCAAGGCAAAGCCTCCGTCCAACGTGTGCAATAATCCATCACAGTCAAGATGAATTTGTGACCTGCAGAAGAATTTGGATTAATCACTCCTACAAAATCAAGTGCCCATTGGGCAAATGGCTTTACCTCTTAAACCGGTTGTAGGGGCACCGCATGATTTCTTTCTCTTGATGCAGAAGTTTGACATACATGACAAGTCCTACAATGTTGATGCACATCCCTAAACACATAAGGCCAATAGTAACCTGACCTTAAAATCTGATGAGCCAACGCATCAGCAGATCCATGTCATGTTCCATGCCTACCATGAAATTCACTTATAGCATGTTTAACTTCTTGCTGATCCAGACAACACAAGTAGATTCCTTGGAAATTCTTCCTGTAGATTGATCCTCCTTTAAGCATATAATGGGTGCTTTTCATCCTTAGTGCTCTTCTTTGAGTTGCATTCATCCCTTCTGGACACTTGTTACTGAGGAGGAAAAAGACTAAGTCTGTATACCAAGGATCATTTGTGAATGATTGAACAGTGTATTGTTGACAAGTTATACTTTTGTCCACTTCAGCCATTGCTTTTGACAAACCTTGACCTCTTACAAGCTTCATTGGGTGAATCTCCAAGTCAAATTCCTGTAAAATGGCCATCCATTTCCCTCTTCTTTCTCCTAGTTCACTTTGCATTAGGAGGGACTTTACAGCTGGATCTGGGACTATAGCCATCACTTGACTTCGGATTATGTAGTGTCTGAACTTTTTCACTGCTCGGACCAATGCAAAAGCCTATTTTTCTATTGATGAATATCTTACCTCTGCATTCTTAAATGGAGAGCTCATAAAAGTAATAGGCCTCTCCTCATTCTCTTCTCTTCTCTGTGTCAAGACTACTGCACATGAATGTTCAGAAGCAAAAGAAGAGATGTAAAAGGGTTTTAGATAATCCGGGCTTGTTAAAATAGGTGCCTTAGATATAGCTTGTTTAATCTACATGAAAGCAGATTTAGCCTCTTTAATCCATTCAATCTTTGCATCCTTCTTCATCATTTTATTAAGTGGTTAAACAATTTCTACAAACCCTGTTATAAATTTCTTGACAAAATTAACCCTTCCAAAGAAAGATCTCATCTCCTTTTTACTTCCTGGCCTTGTCAACTTCAAAATGGCTTCTACTCGATTAGGATCTATGGAAATTCCCTCCTTTGATATAATGTGACCCAAAAGCTTCCCTTCAGAAACTCCAAATACACATTTCTTTGGATCGAGAGAAACACCATAAATGATACATTTCTTCATTACTTTCTCTCTAAATCAGCAGCATGATCTTCTCTACTCTTAGAGAAGATGGTCAGATCATCAACATAGATTATTATACACTTTCCTATCAGGTCTTTAAATGCTACATCCATCGTTCTTTGAAAAGTAGCACCAGCATTAATTAGACCGAATGGCATCCTCCTGTAGGCAAATGTGCCCCACTTTGTAGTGAAAGCAGTCTTCATCCCATCCTCATGACTTACCAGTACTTGATTATATCCTGAATATCCATCCAAGAACGACATCATTTGAGATCCATTAACCTTTTGCAATACTTCATCAAGAGAATGTAATGGATAATTGTCCTTCTCAGAGGCTTTGTTTAAATTTCTGAAATCCACACATAACCTGATTTCCCCATTCTTCTTCCTCACAGGAACTAGATTAGCCACCCAAGTAGAGTGTCTAACTGGAAAAATTATTATTGCAGCCAAAAGCTTCTATACTTCTCTCTGGATCAAAGGCTCGATTAATGCATTGACTAGGTGTTGCTTTTGGTGAAACGGCTTGGCTTCTGGCTTAAGAGGAATTTTATGTGTGATGACAGATGTATCAAAAGTTTTCAAATCATCGTAGCTCCAAGCAATTGCTTCAATATTCTGCTTCAAAACTTTGATTATCTCATCCTTTATTTTCTAAGGACAAGTCTTTCCTATAAGAACATTCCTTTCTACCCCTGAGTGAGTCAAATTAATGGATTCATACTTTCCCCCCTCACTCTTTGTAGGCATTCTCCGATAAGCTCGTGGATTCGAATCAAATATCCTTTCCAATGCTATCATCCCTTTTGGGATGTTATTGCTCTTTAAATCCATTATCCCTTCTGGATTGTCACTTTCTGAATTCCAGTCTCCTTGATCCCTATCAACATCATCAATTATCTGTCCTTGAAATACATCAAAACTCTCCAAAAAGGCCAAAATATGTTGATCATCATTAAACACCCGGAAGTGTCTAACATTATCAGGAATTGCAAGAACTGAAATCAATTCCATAGAAAACCTTTTCAAATTTGAATCCTACATGGGTTCTAATGTACTTGCTGCAACGGCAAGAGCATCTGCTATTTGATTTGCTTCCCTTGGAATAAGAGTAATCCATAAGGCATCAAAATCTTCTATTAAATTCTAGACCCTATTCGTATAAGCAGCCAATCTTTTATTATGGCAAGTGTATTGGCTACGTACCTATTTCACAATTACCTCAGAGTCTCCCATCACTGTAAGAGCAATTACTTTCTTCTTATGAGCAAACATAAGTCCTCTTGCAAGTGCCTCATATTCAGCCACATTGTTAGTGCAACCAAACTGCAATCTGTAAGAAGCAAAATAAGTTTTCCCTTTCGGGTTAGTTAGTTCAATTCAAGCTCCACTTCTTGCTTTAGATTTAGAACCATCAAATTTAAGAGTCCATAACTGGTCTTTAGCCGGAAACTCTTTCTTTTTAGAAACTACAGGGATTTTGTCACTAGTGACATGTGGCAGCTCGGACTTTTGCTGTTTATCAAAATTCGTGTTGAGCAGAAGCTCAGTTAACGATTTTCCTAGTTCCTTAATTTGTTCAACAACTACCTCCTGAGTGATTTCTTGGGCTGAGTCAGGATCTAACTCATCTTCTATTAACTCCTTTAGTATTGGCAAAGCATCTGGAATAGGGGTATTAAAATGAAACTGAGATACTTCCACTTCCTCTTTTTGACTAAAAATCCTAAGACCTAAGTCTGTTCTACTAGTAAAGGAACCTCTTCTTGAGAAAGACTAATCTGTGTAAGAATAGTTGCATCCTTAGCTTGGAAAGAGAACTCATTGATGGGAGTCTCAGTTACCTCTTGAGATTCTTGCTTGGGTAGATCTACATGCCTTAGAATATCTATGCATGACTGACATGTCAACTTCGAATGGTTATGATAGTGTATTCTACACCAATTAGGAAGCAATAGATTACTCAAATCAGTTTCTGTTCCTAGAACCAGCCTATCTTATTGCAATTTTCTTATTAGAACTTACTGGTTGATGTGAATCATTGAATCCGTGTGATCTAAGGATAGTGTATCCTTGGAACTAACTACAGAGAAAGTAAGGACTTCCTCTTGCTTGTACACACCCATCTCTGTCTCAAAGAATGCTACTTCATTTGGAGTATCATACTCTGTAATCATGTGTTTGAGCCTAGGTTCACTTTCAATTCTTATCTGAGTGGCAACCCCTTTCCATGGTAACCACATGTGCGAGAAGTCCAATGACAGATATCCACCTATGCTTTTCATTAGCTCTCAACTTAAAAGCATCCCATATGTTTCTAGGATGTCAGCAACTTGAATATCTATATAGGTCTGGATCCTTGGGTCTGATCCAACCTGTACATGCATATTCTTCAACTCACCTACAACATTAAATTTGGTTTTATCCAATTGAATCACCTTTTTATTGGTTAGAATAGGACTCAATCCTAACTTTTTACAAATCGAAAAAGGCATGACATTCCCTGATGCTCCAGAATCTAATAAGCAATTGTGTAGATTCTTTCCAAAGATCCTCAAACTTAACAAGAAAGGTGGGGTACTGGTCTTACCTTTATACATAGTAGCATTTGTCTCCTTTGTGGGAGTCGCTTTAACTTTCCCTTTCAAGTGATCTATTTCTTCCAAAGCTTTTAATACCACCTCCCTTTGAGTTGGGCACCACTTCATGATATCAAAGAAAGACAGTGATGTTTTCTGCCTTTGCAATTCTGCAACAAAATCAAACTCTGAATCATTCCTCAATTGATATTTAGGAAAAGAAGGTTGATTACCTCTATTCTGAGTATCAGAAGGTCCTTTTGGTGGGGGTGGATTGTTATTTGCATTCTGATTTGGTGGAACCATGTTGTTAGGGGGTGCAGATGTAGTGAATGGCCCTTTATTCTGGTTCCTCAGAAAATGAGCACCCTTAGATTGGAAGGCTTGCATCATAGACATCTTCTTCTAGCTCATTATCCCCTTGCATAGGGAATTGATACTTTTCTTCAATGGTTTCATAAGTCATGGTGGTGCTGGCTGGCCCATTGTCTTGATTAGAATTTTCTGCTTGAGGATGGGCATCAGCCTGTGTAATTTTCACCATCTTCTCCATTTCTAGGCAATTGACCTCAGAATGGGCTGCTGTATCATGCAACCTACACCAATTTGTCATAAAATTTAAATCAGCAACATTAGCAGTATTTGATCTCTCTTCAACTGCTTGATAATTATGGGGAACTCCTCCATTGTTAGGTCCAGTGTTCCACTGCCTATTGTTGTTATTGTTGTTATTGAATCTCTGATTGTATCCTCTGTTTTGATTTTGATAATTTTGGTTTGAGGAATTTTCATTCTGGAAGTTCCTATTGGTGTTTTGATTAGAGTAATTGCCCTGATTGTTGTAATTTTGGTTTTGATTATTGGGAGCGTTTTGTCTAAGCTGTGCCATATCATTTGACATCTGAGAGAGAGTCTTTTTGAGAGTCTCTACTTCACTTGTAAGTTGAATAATTTGATCATTCTAGACATTTTGAACTATGGCTGGGGAATGGACATGGGTTGGTCCTCCCCCTTGTTGCGATTGATTTTGAGGTTGATGTTGAGGTTGCTATTGTGGGGATTGATGTGAGGAATCATGCATGCTATTGCCAAAGAAGGGCACAGTTGGTGGAGCTTACAACTTAGATACAAGTCCATAATGGGAATAAGACATCCTTGGGATAGTTTTGTATAACAGTAGATTAGGCATCTGATAATTCATTGGAGATAAAGGTACTCCCAACCCTCCAGGTTGTAGATTTTTCTACTATTGCAATTTGATAGCCAAATGATAAATATTAGATAGTGAGTCAATCTCATCAGGTTGATAAGTTCTTTGTAAGAACAGACTAATCAAAGGATCAACAGCTCTCAGATATGCCTATATGGCCATGGCTTCCGACACTAGGTAAGGCTCTTGTAGCCTACGATACATTCTATGGAACCTAGTGTTGAACAAGGGCAATGGTTCATGATTCTCCTTTCTAATAGTGGAAAATTGGTGATATAGTATTGCAGGGTCCACATAAACCCTGAATTGATTAATGAAAGCATTCTCTAAATCTATCCAACCCATAATAGATCCTTCGGGCAGATTTAGATACCAATTATATGCCATATCTCCTAAACACTAAGGAAATAGTCTACATACCACATCTTCATGAGCAACTTGAGCTCGTGTGCAAGCATCTTTGAATGCTTGTATATGTTCCTCTGCACTTCTTGATTCTCCATGCATGTATTTTAGACAAAACTTCTTTGGGTTCTTTGGTAAATCATGGAATCCGCTTGGAATAGTCCCTAACGGGGAGGGATTACCCACAAAATAAGCCATTGGTGGGATTGCTTGGGTAGGTGGTGGTGACAAAGGCTGAATTGGTGGTGACAAAGGCCTACTTGGTGGTGGTGTGGATGGAATCCGTGGAAATCCTAGTGGAGTAAGTGGTGGTGGTAATGTAGGTATTTCTACCCTACGAGCATGAGGTCTTGATCTAATCGAGGTTTGAAGTTCTTCGAATAGTTCACGATTAGTAGAGGATCTAAGAACCCTCTTGTATCCCTCTGGAAAAAAAGATCTTCCACGAGCCAGCTTGTCCTTTCAGGCCCTCCTTCTACCGCCAACTTCTGTTGATGGTTAAAATGACACAAACAACATTAAAATAGAATATTTCTACTCTGTTTCTCCTGAAAGAGAAAGACAACATGTAGTGGCCTAACTCCCAAGGTCCTAGTAGTTGTTTCTCAACTGTCTAATGTCACTCAATTGGTTCATGCAACTATAATATTCAAGGGGCCTATGCTGGTAACGAAGGATTCAAGCTATGACTCTCTTTATCAAAATAGTTCCTGTAAATCAATGGGTTTTTAAATAAAAGAAAAAGATAGATCAAAGGGGTGAATTAGCAAGTATGAATTAAATTTATCTAATATCCAGACATATACTTCTAACAATGAATGTTTTCTCAACCAATCACAAAAACCATAGCATGACACAACCCACAGTATAACTGTACCATCGTATACATCTTAGGTGCTTAATTCAATTCCACTATTCACATATAACAAGTATTTCCAAGATTTCAAAACAACACACATTCATTCATCATCAAAACTATAGATCAACAGACTTCAATAACTTTAATTCAATGACAATTTAACAAGATAATCTTTAAACCTGGTTTCTTCTAATGATTTTCATCACATAAGAAACTATCATGCTTCAGCACAATCACTGGCATTCAGGTGGATTATAACTCATTAACCTTATCAAACAACACAATTCAATGTAAACTCCATATTTCATAAACCTGCAATTTTATTAATTGTCAAAAGATCTAGTACAATGTATCTCTGCAAAACTCTCTAAAATTCTATCTCCTAGCACTAGGTAAGCCAATCCAATTCTCAATTAGCTGACCCTTACAATGTGATACCCATCTGGTATTTGTAGATATACAAAAGAAGTTCGAACTTCACTTCTATCTTAGGCTTTCCACCTTTTTAGGAACAATCAACTTTCTTGGAAACTCAGATCAACTTTGATCTTGATTTCTTACATTATACATTCAGTTTGATCTAACAATAGAAGATAGAAATAGAAGAAAAGAATTCATGCGCCCTTAAGACTGTCAATGTTGCATGCATGCAACATGCAAGGAAGAAGATCATCATGCGACATGCAAGGAAGAAGAACATCATGCGTGCAAGATTTTATGCATGTGAAGCTGGATCTGCTATGAAATCATCATAACTAGTGAAGACTTGTTGTAGCATATCCATATCTGGCCCATCAATCCAATCATCTTCAAATTTGATGCTATCCAACTCAACTGCAGCAAACCCTTTCATACTTTTTACCTTGATCAACTCTCTCCCTATAGCTTTTATTTCTTCTTTGACTTCTACAAGCCGATCTATCACTAAGTCTCCTCCATCATCTTTCTCCTACATAAGTCCTTGGAATCTTTCATTCCATTTCTCTCTAACCTGACTCAACAGCATGCCATCTTTAGTCATTACATTCACATCTACAATTATAGCCATAACCACTTCCAACTCTTCTAACTGCTCAGTTAAATTATTAACTGCTTCCTGAATCTCATCCTTATGCTTGTGCAAAAAGCCAGTCCTAAACTTAAGTATACGAGAAGTCTTTTCTACAAATCTTTGTTATCATCTTCGAGTATAGATTCTTCTAGAAGAGTAGTTAGAGGCAATCTATTTATCTTCTCTAACTTTTCAATATACTCCTTATACTCTTCTTCTAGTTTTTTGGATGCCTCAATGTATTGATGCATCTTTTTTATTACTCCTTCTGCTTCTTTGTAAGTTTCAAACCCTTTTTCCAAAACCTCACCTACCTCCCAGTTCACTTTGTCTATCCATTTGTCAACCATCTCCGCTTTACCTCTAATCTGCACCAAATCATCAACCTCCTTTTTGCTTAGCAAAACAAGAGTCTCAATTGCTGCAACCTGTTGTGACCTTGGAGAGGAGACACTCTTCAAGAATGAATTTAACTGATCCAATTGAGCCTTAAGCTCATCTTTCGTTTGTTTGTCCTTGATCATTCTTGATTTAGTCATTGAAGCCACCACATCAATCAGATTCATTTGTTGATTTCTAGTGGGTCTTCCCAAATTAACCATACTTAATTGGTAGTCTTTGAGCTGTATATCCCCTACCTCCTTTTCAGTCATAGGCACAACACATTCAACAACTATCTCCCCTTTATCTGTGAGTCTGGTAGAATACAAAACTTTAGCCCTCTTCTTAGGCCTTTCCTGTTCAATCTCCTTCATCATGTCCTCCCATTTAAGAGGTTGAGGAGGTGTTCTAGCTCTCTTCTGCAAATCTAATTTCAACCATGTAGGAGCACTAGGATCAGTCATCATCATTGAAGAAGAAGCAACAACTGTAGAGGATGCCTGAACATTTACCTCAGGTTCAGAATCAACCTTTGATTTCTCTTGTTGTTCCTGCAGCACATGCATCTACACCAACTTCTCAGCCTCTTCTCTATCCCTTTGTTCCTCCACTTTCTTGTCTTCTTCTTCTTTTCTCAATCTCTCCTCTTCCATCTGATCCTCCTCTAAAGCTTTAAGTTTTGCAGCTTCGGCCTCTTCTTCTTTTTGCTTCCTAATTAGCTCTTCGGCCTCTTTTCCTTTTCTTATCCTTTCTGATTCTTCCTTTTCTATTCTTTCCATTTCTAAGGCTATGAGTTTCTCTGCCTTTTCCCTTTCTTCTTCAGCTTAATATTTCTTCATTAACTATTTAGCATCTCTCTCCTTTCTTAGAGCTTCAACTTCTTGTTCTTTCTGTCGAGTTTGCTCTGCAAGCTTCAGTCTAGCAACCAGGGCTACCTTTTCCCTTCTATTTCTTGCTTTCTCCTCCTTGAGATCATGGATCTTCTGTATCAGTTCCAGCTTGTCATTTTCTACCTTGACCTTGATCTCATCCTCTCATAGCCTCATTTGCTCCTCTATTTAATCAACTGATGTCCTTGTTTCAACTTCTTTTACCTTTAATTGCTGCTCTTGAAGTAGAGCATCAGCGTGTAACTTTGCCTCCATTTCCTTTTGTTTTTTCGTAGCAGCCCTTGTATCAGATTCTCTAGTAGCATCTTCAAATTCTTTCCATTATTCTTCCTGTGTAAGAATCTGCTCAATAGTATGATCTAGAGGCACATTTTCTTGCAAGTCCTTCTCTGACAGAGTTTCATCTAAGTCTATCTCAATTTCTACAAATTCTTCATCCACTTCTTTTCCTTTAGCAGCTTCAGCCATGGCATAAAGTACTCCTTGAATTTCTTTACTTTTCTTTCTTGTGAGTGGGGCTTGTCCAGATGACTCACCCAATGCGGGCGCAGAAACAACAGATTCAATTGGAACATCTCCCTCTGGTGTCTCTTCTTCTTCATCGACCACCTCAAGTTCTATTTCGTCAACAACAAGAGGAAAGAATTCCAATGGCTCTTTGGGAGGTGTCTTCCTTTTAATCCTCTTGTACCCTTTACCTTTCTTGAGGATTGGTCCCTGAGTTGCTTGAGTTCTCATCATCAACCATTGCACACTTCTATCCAAGACTGTTCTTCCAATTTTCTTAATATCAATTGTTTCTTCCTCATTCTAGTCTATTGGATCTAAGCTTTTAGTGCCAATATCCAAAGCTTCATATGAGGGATCTAATAAAATTCCATCATCCACCAAAGTGTCAGGAATATTTTCTTTAATACCAAGTTCTGATATGAATGAGACTCATAATCTCTCATAATTCTTCTTCCTCAAGTCATACTCATCCTGCCGATCACACCAAAAATCCTCTAACAAATTAAAATGTCTAGTAAACACTGAAGGTACTAAAGCATACATCTTATTTGGATCAAAATACTTACGAGCTGTATACAATCCCAATTTCAATTGTATCAACTCATTACAAACCACCTTTGCTCCCTTCAAGTGTTGACAACCATATTCCCCCAACTTCATGGGAAACTTATGGCATCCTGTCTTGTGCTTGATCCCAAACCTAGCATTAACTCCAATGGCTTGATATACAAATTCCATAAGCACTATTCTATTGCTGCAGCATCTTGGAAGTAAATGGGGATCAGCCTCAAAACCAAACAATCTCAAGTATGTAAATTTGGGGTATTGGATGTACCAACTTCCCCATTCAGAAATAAATGCCATAGCTTCTTGACTTAATCTGTATCCTGCATCTCCACTCAACTGGTTGATAACCACATCTAAAAATGCATCATTGACTCTTCTGAAGTGAGTCTCAGCAACCTGAAGAGATAATTGATCATAGTGTTCCCATACCTTCCTTTGTCCATCCAAGACTCCCATTATACATACTCTATTTAATCCTGGGAAAATCCCCAATCTTGCTATAGCATAGACCACATATGAAGTCATGAAGAAAGATTTGGTCTATCTAACTCTTGTAAGCTGATCATGTATAGCATCAGAAACAATCATTGACCAATCAAATTGGTAATCACTCTAAAAAATTACTTGAATAAAATGAAACATCCATTCCTTGAAATGGAAGGCATCCCTCTTTCCAAACACTCTGGACAGCATCAATATCATATCAGATATCTCCTTCTTGAAATCTGCCCTCTTTGGCTAGTCTGCTAGCTTCCTTAAAGTCTTCTTCTCGGTGCTTAACAATCTTTTGTTTAAATGAGACTTATTGGAGTCTTTATGCTTGCTGTATTTCTCCAATGCCTCTGCCTCAGTTAGCTGCACCAAATTCTTGGGATTAGGAACATTAAATATGCTTTGGAACATCTGCGGAGTAAGATCTATAATCACATTATTCTGTGAATCCATGCATAATCTTGTAGCTAGATTATAAGTACTGGCCACTGTCAATATCAACTTTGGACACTGAACTAATACAGGAAACACAGTGATATGTGCAAAATCGGAGTCAACAATCCTTTGTGTTCTCCCTGTCGAGTTTACTCTTTCTGCAAAGGTCTCTTCATGTAATTGTTCAAAGTTATATTGACCCAGATTAGTAGCTATGATATCTGACCAGTCTGATTCCACCTTGCTCACCTTCACTAAGGGATTCCTATGATCATACCTCAATGTATAAGGTAGCTGTTTTGGTTTCAGCTTCTTGATTTTTGGTGTTGTCTTTTATGTTCCAACCGGTTGATTCCTTCGAGCAGCCTCTCTTGACGTTCCTGACATCTCTCAAATCTCCTACAAGCAAACCTCTAATTAGACCTTTAGATAAATCATCATAAAACATGCTTTTAAAACATACTTGTTACACATACATCGGAGTCGGAACCAGACAAAAGCTCAAAACAATCGCTTTTACAAAACTGGTGGATTCGGAGCAAAAACCCATATAGGAACTTCACCAAATAACAAACAGGCTTGAAGTCGGAGTCGGAGAAGTTATCGAAACCGGGATCGGAACAAAAATCAGATTTGGTTTCCTTCGAATTCTCCTTTTTTCATATTTTATTCCCATTCCTCCTCCGCCTCCGATTTGGTTATCATTACTTTGACAAAAGACTTTCCCACTATATGCGGAGCTAGACACGGGATGAAAATGGAACTAATACCCTTCACAAACAAAATTCTTAAGTTCAAGATTAGTTCTGATCCCGCCTCCGCCAATTTATCCTATACTTCAAGAAAACCTTTTAAAACTCAGAATCGGAAAAAGAATAAAAATGGAATCGATAACCTTTGTAAAACAAAAATCTTATGTCCATAATCCATTCCAATCCCGGCTCCACCTATGCTAATCATGACATCATCAAATTTATTCATTTTCAACATAACTTCATGATTAAACCTAGGTCGCTATAAAATGGAAAAGGAGCTTAAAAACTCTACCCTCATATGACCATGGGGAACAATCGCATTTTAGGGCCATTTATTTAAATCTTATTTAAAGTAATTGCAGAGACCAATGAAACCCTAATCTAACAAACCTAATAAAACTAGGGCACGAGTTTAAAACCCTGCCATTCTACCAAATGACGAAACCCTAATTTAAACAATAAATCTAATCTACCCTAACTCACTGTAAAATCTATAACCTCCCTCACTGTAAATTCTGTAACCTACCTCACTATAAATTCTTAATCTAACTCACGCCATTAAAAACCTTTAATCTAATCTAATCTACTGCAAATCGAAAAGGACACGACACAATCATGATTAAGGCGTGAAAGCGATGGTGCCCTAAAATACAAAGAAACGACAAGATAAAACAAGACAACAATAATTTAAAGCAAAACAAACAAGCTGAAACAAGAACCTGCTCATTCAATCACATCGATGATCATAAAATTGCTTGAAAACACAATGAAAGAACATGTGAACAGATACAAAGCAAAACACAATGAACACAACAAAGATAAAAGACCTACCTCAAATGCAAACAAAGCCAAGCCAACTTTCTGAGTCAATTCGCACACAATATCCCTTCTCTATCTCGATCAATTTGCTCAAATGAACTCTGCTATTGCTCTTCGCGCTCTAAGACTTGTAATAATAACAATAATGATCGACTTTCACCCTTAATAAAGAAAAATATGTTTATTTCTACCTACACCGACAACCACCATTAATGCATTAAAATGCAGTAAAGGCAGAGTCGGAACTGTAAGAGAACGAACACTGGTCTGCAATGCAACTTCAGTCAAAAAGTCAACGACAAAAATTGGCAGAGGCGGAAATAAAATGGAAACAGAATCTTAAAATCATAAAATTTCCAAACCTTATTCCTATTCTGACTCCGCGTCTGACAACTTAAAACAAAACGAAAACAAA
This sequence comes from Sequoiadendron giganteum, assembly GCA_007115665.2. Lineage (NCBI taxonomy): Eukaryota > Viridiplantae > Streptophyta > Pinopsida > Cupressales > Cupressaceae > Sequoiadendron > Sequoiadendron giganteum. Next base: position 353,724,854 of record CM021107.1, read on the forward strand.
AATAAAAAGTTAAGTAAAAGACCAACCTAATAAAACAAAACACCAAAACCGAGACAAAACAAACATTAAAAAGTAGCGGAGGCGGGATCGGAATTCAATTTTATTTTGCAAATTTGGATAACAACCATCCCAATTCACACTCCAGCTCCACTTCCGCCGAAGACCAAAAACAAAGGCAAAGAAAAGACCGTCGAGATAAAACCAAAAACAAGCCTCAAAAGAACTTTTAGAACCCGATTAAGTTCCGGTTCCGATTCCGATAGAGAAACCAAAGAAAAACAAAGTATTGGCAAAACTAGACTCCAAACTTTGTTTCAAAAACAACTTAGTACAAAAAACACAAAGGGGGACCCATTTTGACCAAGGCAAAAGATGGTGTGGTTATGCAAGGCATTACACCTACACCTAAAAGAAAGAGGGTATAGAAGGACTTTTATAATTTGATTTGTTTCTAGAAAAAAACATCAAGCCTCCAATAGACTAGTGCCTGATCCTGAGTCACATAGTCAAACATGAAACTATAGTAGAAATAATATGAAGAAATGGAACTAAATCAATGCATTTCAAGATGTTAATGCCTTACATTAACAAATTAACTTATATTGTCATCAAAATCTTCTTATAAATCCAATATGTGTACCCAAAACCACAAACATTTACTCAAAGGCTTTTAATTCTTCCCTTGGAAGAGACCCATGACTAAAAATTACTATCACATTAAACACTATGAAGACAACATTTAAATACCCTTGATATTCTAAAAATTGTATGGACTTGAATACAAAACTTGAGATTATAACTATTTGAACAAAGAGATTTAATTCTTCCCTTGAAAGAGACTAGTGAGAAAACAATACATTTACAGAATACCCTGTAAAGATGAATTGAAACCTCCTTAAAGTATTTAATTCATATAACCAGAAGTGTACAAAAATGAAGACAATTCATGAAAATAACATCGCAATTCTAGACACTGATTCTCCTATTCATAAAATAGAACCACTGTAATAACATTTTTAATCTGCAACTTAAAACTCAACACTACCCTATTTACATGCTTGGAAAATGAAAATTCTAGAACCCTCTACAAAAGAGAAAGAAGGAGAATAAATGGAAAAATATAGAGCTCCAGATTTAATCTTATTTTTCCACATGTCTTCTTCAAAATTGATTTGTATCTACCATGTGTCCTTCTTCTCTCCTCTCTCTTTGCAACTAAAAACCATTCCTTCTGATCTGCACTTTTCCCCATTTACTCTAATTGAAAATATTCCTTTGTCATTCTCATGCAAGCACTCTGCACCTGGTGAGAATAATTTTCCCCACTGGAAAATATCCCATGTATCCTCTTTGTCACTTTTCTACCTAGCTATGTGAAAATAGTGCTCATTGTAAAAACAAATTACCTCCTCTTTTCCCTTCCACAACTGAAAAATAAACCTCCCCTGAAAAATATTTGTATTTTATTCCTTTTAATCTTGGCTAAAATTTTAAATTTTATTTCCCAACAACTTTATAATGGAGGCCTTAACGTAAAATTTACATCAGACAAATAAATATCTATTTAGCCAAGATTTTACCCTTCTCCTCATTAAAACTTTACATTTAAAAATGAAAAGCCTTTTAAAACTATATGCTCGGGCAAACACATCTAAAAATTAAAATATTATTTGGGCCCACCACTTATAGGACTTTAGCCCACACACCCGTTGCATTTTATAAAATAATATTTTAAAGTAGCGGGCTAGCGAGAAAATATTCCCTATCTCATAGCCTCCTACCTCCCCGTTCTTCTCTCATTGACTTCACCCCATTCCTCATGGGTTCACAAGTTAGGGTAGAGATCGATCCACATAGCTTCCTTCAATACAGACAGTTGATGATTCTTATTGTTCCCTAAATCATTTCTACAATCCTTCTTCAATTAGCACGATGGTTTCTTTGTTAGTAGCTCACTACTATATAAATGCATTGGATGTACTACCCATGGTAACATTCTCCTTACAAGCTTTCTAGTGTTCTATGCACTAGGCATCTGAAAGATTTCCTCTACATTGGTCACCCTATATCCTTTGTTCCATGCCCTCAAGTTGTGTGGCATATGCAAATTATTTGAGGTATTCTTATCTATCATAGGTGTGTCCTTTATCACAATCTTCACTTACTATTCTTGACTTCAACATGTCACTATATAGTTCCTTTGTTTGCACCAAAACCATGCCTTCTCAAGCCATGTTTCCACATTCTATAGATTCTTCATCCTTTTGCCAAGAGCTCTAAAAAGATTATGCATTTTAAGTGAAAGGCCACGATAAGGGTTGATCTCATTTGGTTCACCTTGTATAGTCATGAAATTTGATATGCACTCACAAAATCAAGAAACCGTAACAAGATAAACCTACACAAAAGATTTTCCTTTTTCAGCATTACATGGTTGTTCAAACAACAAAGTAGAGAATAAATAATTTTGTGACTTTGTCTCATGGTGAATCCAAATTGCTGCCTTCATATCAATCTATGTTAAAATATGGGGAGTGAATGCCATAAAATGATATTAGATAAACTACCTCCTTTCAGTATGATTGTGCCCGAACTATATTTTTATTTTTTGATTTTGATGTCAACACTCCCTACAGCCCTCGAGCTCCATCAAGATATACGATCATTTTCTTTGAACCTCTTTTTGTCTGATCCACTTTGTGCAATCTTAACTATTTTTGTATGCTTCTTCAAGGTGTATTGTTGCATCCTCTCGGGTCACTCCTTATATTGCAAAAAGCTACTATAACAATCCCAATTTTCAAGTGTAATTTACTTACAAGAAACCTTTACATATAATTTGCCTTGTACACATTTAAAAGTTTCTTTGGCCTTTTGTTCCATGCTGAAAAATGTACATGAAGATTTTTGTTGTGTCTTATATTCACTTTGAAGTTCTTTCCAATCGAATCCAATGCAACCATGCTGTTAGAAAATTTGAACAATATTTTCCTTTTAAAACTGATTTGCATTCTCAGTATTCTATAGTTATTTAAATAATCTAGCAAGATTAAATAGTGTTGTGACTTTATTTAGTAGTGGTTCAAGCCTAAAGCAAAAATGTTGCATTCTCTTTGCTTTCTGAAGCTACAATATAGAGAGCATTTAATATTTTATGTAATTGACCTTGCCTCTATATTTTCAATAGCTAAATTAGCACATCAACCTAACATTTTTTTGTAGATGCTAAGAAAATCAGCATGTTTTCCTTTGTTTTCATGATGTGGTCAAGCCTGTGAGCTCGTTGGCACCCTATGCAGTACTCGAGCCTTGTCAGAATGTGATGTCACATTTTTTGGGAATGCAATTTTGCAATAGTCGAATAGATGTAGAGTAATCTCTAGAGGTTGTATGCAGCCAAAAAAATGTGCACTGCCTTCCTCAACAAAACATTGTGATACTAGGACTAATGCTAGAGGGTCATTATATTTTGATTGTAATTGAAGCATGGAAATGCATGATTTTTTTAGTCTATGCTTGGCACAATAACAAAAATATTCATATTCCCTCTCTTTCGCTGACTTGTTTGAAGAATGATCCCATTAGAAGTTTGTGATGTCACCAATGCGAAGATGCCATTACTGCAAAGGAAGAAGTATTAATAAACATTCTATCTACTTGAAGTTACTCAATTTGTTCCATGACAACATGCTTTGGTCCCTTTTTAATTTTAATGTGCTTTACATGCCTCTAAAGCCTATTTCCGATCCATCCTTTCATCATGGAAGTCTTGTTCCTAAGTTTCTTTCATCAATAACATTGTTCTTGGCTCTGGTCCAATACTATCAACATGTGACCCATCTATTCTATTGGTGAGATAAAAGGCTTTTGATACTGATTTATATTCTAGATTTGACCCCTACTCCATGTTTACTCCTCAAAAATTCTCAACAACCATAATTGTTGTTTAATAGAGCTTTTTTAAACAATTCAAATGCAATTGTCAACTTTTCACTATAATGGCAGGTAAATAATTTCATAGATTTCACAAGACAATACCATATGTACTCCATTTCTAATGTTTTCACATCTTCAAGTCACTTAAACAAGGCCATCTTGTAAAAATGCTTGCTCCTTCAATGTCCTCCAACTCTTCAAACAACCTATCAAGATTAAAAATGTTGTGGCTCCATCCAATTTCTCCAACCATTTAAGATAAGTAAACCTTTCCCCATGCTAAAATATCCAACTTAAGATAATATTTACATATCACCCACCATTCCATCTTACTTAAGCTTATATATGTAGACTTGGAGATGGTATTTGCAACCTGTCAAACCACTATGGTTGCCTTTGTGAAATTGTATTTTAACATGGAAGTTCACTATATTAACTCATGGATGCCTCCTCAACAATGGTTTTACACATGTCGGGTCCCCTTGTGGGCCTGATTAAACTTTTTAATTTTGAAACAACCTTCATCTTGAGTGGATCTGATGTTGTTTTTGAAGACATCTAAGGTGAGAAAATGAACTGGGTTGTCATTAGAATTTTCTTTTTAGGCACTTTGCATTGTGGTCAAAATCGGCCAAGTGGGCTCGAACCGCCTTGGAAAAATAGTCAAATGACCTCCTGGAGTCACAAAAACTTGTAGGCACGTAGAATTTTTACCCAAGAATGGAGTGAAATAGATGGCTCAGAAAAAAAAGACACGGGGTGAAATATATTCAGTGTCAAAGTAGCGTACTCAGAATTTTCTGCAACTGTTCCTGTTTACAACTAATTAAATCTCAAAAAGTTTCTATTTTGAAATTTTTTTATATCATCTTCTGAGGAACTGCCATTGGACACACTAGGTCATTTGGGCACACTGAGTATGTGTGCAAGAGGGTTTTCCTTGAATCATTGTTCGACAAAAGATATTGTGTGTCAAACTTGACCATTTTGAAACAGTTCTAAAAATGTAGGTGTGAGAACAGAGCAAACTGCATTCACTTTTGGCGTAGTAAAAATAGAAAATATGATCATGAGGCTTTGAATTAAGACCAAGGAGTACATTTATGTGGGGAGAATGGAGAGCAACAATCCTTTTGACATGAAAATCAACGGGCTCTGAATGGTGACCCTCCAAAGTAGGTCACTTAGGCAGATTGTGAGGTGCACTTTTGAGTGTGTAGAGGAAATTTTTTCAACATGTACACTTCAAATTTGAAAATTTGAAGGTTCCATCAGGGAGAAGGAATAAATCCCTTAAGTATTATCATTTTATCCTCAAGTGATATTCTTAGCCTAAAGTGAGGTTAAAAAAAGCATGACTTAGTTTCCATATGTTAGATATCTAAAGTGGGTCCACCAAACTATTTATAATCTCAATAATCAAGCTAGCTAGATATTAACAAGTTTGAAAAAAAATAACATGGTGCTAATGTTTCTTAGTTTTATTAGCCATCAATTCTTTAATTTAATTAGCAAGATACAATTAAAATAGTAGTTAAGATAAATGTGATTAAATTACTAAAGTTTCATTAAAGTAAAATAATATTGGTTTTTTTTGGTTTATTTATTTCCTAGGAGGAGGATATATTTTTTTGGGGGGAAATATTTTGGTGAAATGCATATCTATGTATATATATGAAATCTTGAGGCTTAGAGCACTATTTGGGTTGCGTCTTAAAGTTTAGATTGGAAAAATTATTGTAAATTATTATTTGCAAATTGTAGCTATATCAAACACAAGAGATAATGGAATTCAAAAATATAGCATAGGTTAATGTACAATGAAATTGTAAAATAATTATTTTTTTGTGTACCTCCTCGAGGGAGGGGGGCTTACACTATTGATTTAGGGATTTATCGTGTAACAAAAAAAAAATGTATTAGAGGTGAACCATAGATAGGATTGATGTCAGTACCTCACCTTATGAATCTCAGCCTAGTGTAAGTATGCTTTAAGATGATCATCTACAGAATTTTACAAGTAAGGAATTTTTAAGGAGGAAGGACCCAATATAAGGTGTATTATTTTAACATGTGACCCAATTAATTTAGCCTTCATTCAAGTATAGATGAAACAGTCTCATCATACTCACCTTACCTACCCACTTTTTGCCTTTTGGGAAATGTGCTTGTAGTGGTTGTTGTATGAGAAAGATCTCTAAGTCCCACGTTAGCTATCTTGTTAAACATGATGTTGATGAAAATAGAGTAAATAAAAAAAAATTGAGTTATGAGTTATGTCCATAGGTTAAATTTATGGGCATGACAATTTTCATCACCTTGTAGAGATCTCAAACATGCATGAAAATATTTCACAAAGACTAAAATCATCTTTTTTTTTGTTGATCACAAAAAGTAACAAAAAGTAACAAAAATTTAGATTTACAAGTGATGAAAATAAGTACATGGAAAGTATATTATGCTAAATTTATTTTTAAAAAAACTTAACCATTAACTATCCAATACAATCTAACAAAATACAAATATACAAAGAAATATTATGATTAAAAAAATGACAATTTTAATAGTTATCTTAAGGTAGAAAAAAAAAATTTGTGCAAGGGAAAAATAACACCCTTAGATGATTTTGAACAAATAACATTTTCATATACATCATTTTCAAGCAACAATTTTGTAGATCTGTCCAACTATACAAAAATCAAATCAAATTTGCAACGATCTCAAAGATCTAAAGGTTTAAAAATCTAATATTTTTGGATCTATTCTTGGGTGTATCCTGCAAACTTCATCATTAAAGGATGGGTCATCACCTCATTTAGACCTAGATGTGGAACTACCTTTGTTGTTTCCATAGAATCCAAAATAGGCCTAACAAATGTTGGAAGAAATAACCTTGTAAACATGCAAAAGGAAAAGCTAAATCAATAGTAATTTACTAATTTTCATTCAACTTCTTTATAATCATTTTAAGTACCTGATTCTATTTTACTTTAAAGATTTATAATATGAAGTTTAGCTATTCAAATAGATTAAATAATTTTAAGTTATAAAACTGATAAATAGGCTTTAACAATTCAAAAAAAAATCCACTTCGAAAATTTTAAATATCTTTACTTTATCTATTTATCATTGTTAGAGAGTTGCAAACTATGAATTTTCCTCTGTCCTATAGGATTGAGAAAGGAAGAACATTGTCAAATAGTGATTGAATCATAAAAAATAGTCCAAAAATAATGAAATTTACTGTCAAATGGTGACAAAGATCTACCGTCTAAGTCATTTGCACATGGTGATTGAGAACATAGTGAGTAAGAAGTAAAAGAGCACTGGATCATAGCACTACAAAATGGTTATGATTTATGCAATGAACTTCACTGTTCTTTTGATCACAAAGGAGATCGAGATAATAACCAACATACTGATGTGCACAAAGAATGTTCATGGAATGAAAAATTCCTTACAAAGAAATTACCACAACAGAGTTTGAAAGGAATTGCACCTGCTATTTTATGTTGATATGGATATGTTCTAACATGTAGTTAATTGTTGTAGCATAATAGATAGGCTAAATAGTGGTTCATAAACCATTGTATCAAATTCTAAATTGTTATACCTTATTCTAGGAGTAAATCACAGGGGGAGTCTATACATAAGACACCATTGTTTCAAATTCAAAATTCTTGGCTCTTTCACAATTGTTTGCTTCATTTATTTGATCTAAGAAAGCCTGCTATATAGAAGATGCTCTCAAAATCATAGTAAAATCCTTTATTCCAGGATGATTGTTCATAATATTTCCCATCATAACAATGAACAAAAGCTTCAAACATTAACCTAAAATTTGCAAGAGTTTCATCAAATTCTACTTTTCCACTCTCTTTTCCATTCTGAATTGTATTCCCAATTTCATCCATGAAGAACTTTCTCAGCCTGTAGATCCTTCTATTAGTCATAACTTTACCAAGTTTCAAGGATAGCTTCGAGTTTTTACCCAAGCAACAATTGAAAAAAAATGGATTTACCAGATTCTAATCTAGTAAGGACTTGGGTAAAAACTTGAAGCTATCCTCGAAACTTGGTAAAGTTATGGCTAACAACAGGATCTACAGGCTGAGGAAGTTCTTTATGAATGAAATTGGGAATAACATTTAGAATGGAAAAGAGAGTGGAAAAGTAGAATTTAATGAAACTCTTGCAAAGTTCAGGTTAATGACCGATGATTTTGTTCATTGTTATGATGGGAAAGATTTTGAACAATCATCTTAGAATAAAGGATTTTACTATGATTTTGAGAGCATCTTCTATACAATAGGTTGTTAGATCAAATAAATGAAGCAAAAATTTGTGAAAGAGCTAACAATTTTGAATTTGAAACAATGGTGTCTTATGTATAGACTCCCCCCTATAATTTACTCATAGAATAAGGTATAGCAATTTAAATTTTTAAACAGTGGTACATGAACAACTATTTAGCCTATATTTTATGCTACAACAATTAACTATGGGTTAGAACATATCCATATCAACATAAAATACTAAGTGTAATTCACCTCAAACTCTATTGTACCTGAGTATGATAGTACCTAAGCTTTTGGTGTTTCTAGATGAAATCTATAGTGGAAAGTGTAGTCTCCATCTGAAGGAGCCATCTTAAGAGCTCTTCCTTGAAATGAGGGTTGAAACATTAGAAGAAAAGAAATACCATAATTCTAGTAACAATTTGTATCAAGCCAAATGTGAGAAAGTATAATTAAAAAGACAAATCATTACAATTGGACCTCAAATTGGACCAAGTAGATTTATGATTTTATCTTTAAAATGTAGAAAATTTCTCAGTCAAAGCTTCACGACCTCAAATTAGATCTCAAAATCGACCAATAAAATTTATGATTTTGTCTTTATAATTTAGGAACTTCCTTTGTTGAAGTTTCGCAACATCGAATTGGATCTGATATTAGGCCGACATATTTATGATTTTATCTTTAGAATGTATGAACTTTCTCTATCAAATATTAAAGATCTCGGGTTGGATGTGGAATTGGACCAGTAGATTTATGATTTTATCTTTATAATGTAGGAACTTCCTCTATTGGATATTCAAAAATTCCTATACTCAGGTTCTTCTCCTGAGCGAAAAACACACATAAATGTTTCAAGCCAATTGAGAGTACTCTCCAACTTGGTTATGTCACTGATAGCGATCCATATTTTCCTAAACCATCCATACCCAAATGTTGCATCACAATATATTTTTCTTGCACATAAAAATACCACATATTAACCTCTTCTAAATAAAAATTTTTATCATCATTAAAACATAATTAATAAATCATTTCAGTTTCAGAAAGAATCTGATGTCATTTACTATTTTAAAAAAGTTGTATAAATCACAAAAAATCTATGAAGCCTCCTAAATGTAGCTTAAAGAAAGTTTATAGGATGGGTTTCAGCATAAGAAGCTTTCTACTAAAGCTCTCAATGAATGTATTATAAGAAAAAAAAAAAATTCTTCACACTCAAAGTAATGCAGTCAAACATTTATTCCAAAAGTATGTTAGCGGGAGTTAACTAGAAGCAGTTACCTCTTGCTACAATAAAGAGCCTATAACTCTGGTTGATATGTAGAGTGCTTGTGTTATATCAATTATGCATTACATTCAAGCACAACCCATGTTTAATGGGATATTCTAGAGAGTGATCAAGATTTTCTAAACCTTATGAATGTTACTTAAAAGTGTAAAGCTTAAACTACAAACCAAGTTTGTTACATACTTGAATGACATCTTGGGTTACCACAAACTATAATAATGTGATTTACTAATAACCATTATGGAAAGTATTAAAGAAAGACCCATGCTATATATGATACATTTCCTTGATCAAGATTACATACCTTAATGATCAAACATAAGCTTCCCACACACTCTAGGATACAATACAAGATCATACTGCAACCCTGTCAAGACAACTAATTTTTTGACCTAATATTTAAGGTTGTTTTTTAATACCAATAGAAGAATTGGTAAGAGCTTGAATAGGGTACAAACCCTAGGCCTTGGTAGAAACATTAATCATATCTCTATCAGATTAGTGAGGTTGTAATACCAGAAATATTGAGAAATTGTAGCCAATAACAAAATCTTGCAATCTAAAGATTGTAGCCAATAACAAGCACACTATGTAGCTCACTGACATTTGTAAATGGAATCTATGGTAAGAAGAATGAAATTCACTTGAGGTGTGACATTCAAAAAGAGGTTGAGCAGTGACAAGATAATAAAGTGGATATTTTAACAATGAGTTTCCTTACCCCCTTGCTGACCTTATGGGTTTTTCAAATTCTATTGGCAGTGTTAGACAAGGAAAATGTAATTAGGGTATGACCGTCCAAATGAAGTAATAGTGGTAATCACAGGTTCAATGTTTCTTCGTAGTCATTGTATACCGGAGGTAAAGGATTGCATGTTTGAGCAGTGTTTTGAGACTCATCAAATATGGGAGAATAGTGAATAATACCTTGTGGACTATGAAGTAGTGGCAATAAGGTTGAAGGATCTTAAGACCCACAAGACCATGAAACAATGAGTCCCCAATAGTAAGTAAGTAGGCAGTCTATAGGGCATAGTTTTATTTTATAGAAGGATGATCATGAAAGGAATCTTCAAGTGATAGTGAGAGATATGTTTGAGATTGCAATTGAGGGTGCAATATCCAGTCTTAAAGGTAGTTAGAAAAGAAGTAAATGTGCAAGAAAATCAAATCGTACACAACAAAAAATTCATAATGTTATATTGCATAATTCCTTGAGTTTGAAGACAAAAATCTCATTGTACTTGATGAAAGTAGTAACCTTAATGGTTAATCAATGGAAACCATTATTTAAAAAAATGTTATTGTGCTTATGGATGCAATATTTTAACCAAGGTAGTGAGTGGTGGTTTGAAACAATGAAATGTATGAAGGACTTGATTTATATGCATACTATGTAGTTTAGCTTAAGACATCATTCTTAGAAGAGATTGAAGGTGGATTATGGAACTCAAGGGTTACCATGATAAGGATTAAAGAAGAGACTAAGATCTATTTAAAATCCACTGTCATGAAGATATTAAAGATGTCACATGCAAAAACCTAGTAGCTAGAGTAATGAATACAATGCTAGAGAGGACAGTGTGCTGGGGAAGATTCAGGAGATCTCCACATTATCTAATCACAAGAAAATAGATCATTTATTTACTTTTTTAACTTAAAAGAAAACATTCTAAACCCTATATAGGATACATTGATACTTCAAAAGAATCTGATTTATTTATTTTAACTAAAAGAAACCATTCTAAACTGTATATAGGATACATTGATACTTCAAAAGCATATGATTTATTTTTTTAAATTAAAAGAAATTATTTTAAACCCTATATAGGATACATTGATACTTCAAAAGTATCTTATTTATTTTTTTAAATTAAAAGAAATCATTCTAAACCCTATATAGGATACACTAATATTTCAAAAGCATCTGAAAAAATTTGAGATTATACAAATATATGTCAATTAAATACCTAGATTACAAATAGTAGTGCGAACAATGTAACCCTTGTTAAGAAAAATGAGAATGAGATAAGAAACAATGAATCCTATGCCTCCTATCACACACATCTCCTTACCATTCTCTATCATTATTTACTAAAACACTTATCCATTTTGGTGGGCTACGCCTAAAAATAAGGTTTTGACGAAGGTTTTAGAGTATGTTTATTAAAATGAAAACTCCATTTTAGCAGGATACGCTTGAAAATAAGATTTCAACGAAAGTTTTAGAGTATGTTTATTAAAAAATTAGAGTATTTTGGCCGGATCTATTCTTGATTCCTTAAATGATTTATTCAAATAGATTGTGACTAAATAAATGACTAACTATTTAGTCATTTTTATTTGTGTGACTAAATAATTTTTATTCAACAACCAAATTAGTCATTTATTTTATAGTTGAGTTACAAACAATTAGTAGAATTTAGTCATTTTAAAAAGTTGTGACTAAAATTTTTAGTCACCTAGTTATTTATTTGCCAAATTATACTAGTGAATGATATGAGCAACCTAGATTTGATATTGTACTTGACATTATCCACCAAGGTATAAGGAACCCAGATGACAATGTGCTAAGTATGTGATTGTAGACACCTAAAAATGTCCTAGTTCATGAAATGGCATTTTAGCACTCATATTTATCTATTAATTAAGTGATTTAATATTATTTAATTAATTCATCATCAAACAACATTGAACAACATCGAACAACATCAAAAAACATCAAACAACACTAAACAACATCAAACAACATTGAAAAACATCAAACACCATTGAACAACATCGAGCATCATCCTGAAACATCTTATAACATCTCAGAATGACTTGAAATTATCTTGTAACATCTCAAAATAAATTAGAATTATCCTATAATATCTCAAAATGACTTAAAACTATCCCATAACATCTTGAAATGACTTGGATTTTTCTAAAAATATCTCATAATATCTTGGAATCATCTCGAAACCATCCTGAAACAGATCAAAATCATCCCGTAATGTCTCAAAACATCTCATAATCACCCTGAAATGACTCGAAATCATCTTGTAATGTCTCAGACCATCTCTAAATCACCCTGGAACATCACTTAATCATCTCGTAATGTCTTAGATCATCTCGAAATCATACTTCAACATTCTCACATCGCACCACATCAAAACGACATCAAAAACCCGAATTCCTCTATTGATTAAATAAAAAAAATGTTATTTGATTAATTCACATTTCATCATTTTGACCAATTAAATAAATCATATTTATTTAATAAATTCCTAATCTCAATTTATTTCATCTTGATTGATTAAGTAATGCCAATTATTTAATTATGTCACTAAATCACCTTATTCCTCTAACTCGATTAAATTATTAAATAACAATTTAGTTACGACACTTTCCCTCAAAAAATTGAATAATTAAATCAAATTATTCAAATCAATTATCGGAAATCAAATCAAACTAATGCAAATTTGTTTGCAAAAGTCAAACTTGGTTTGCACATTCAACTCCAAAAAGGAATTAATTAATTAAAGCAATTAATTCATATTCCCCACCCACTTTCTAATTGAGAAAATTACGATTGTTGACTGAGCAATCTAATATGTTAACTGATCAATCAAAATTGTTAACTGAACAATCTATTTTGTTAACTAAGCCATCACATTCCTAACTAGGCCATCAAATATTGACTGATCAATCTAAATCTATTAACTGATCAATCACATCCCTAACTAGCCAATCTATTTCTCAATCATCCAAATTGTTCAATTGAATTTTCCCAATTTTCTCATGTCCAAATCCTCTCAACACACACTCTGACTATTGATCTGCATATTCTTCAACACGATCTTGATCATCCATTTCAAATCACATATTCTATATAACAAATCCCTTTCCTCACAAATAAGGATTGGAGAATCAACATACATTGAGCAACATAGTGTTGTCAAGAACACCATTGATAGAGATTCACATTTCTTCGATCAACCAACCAAAATAGTCACTCATCAAGCTTTTGCACATGAACTTTGGAGGCTTTGTAGTGATAAGAACAACCCAACATCAAGAGAATACACTCCACTATATGATGGTAAGACTGTGTTATTCATGTTCATTCATTTATGTAGTCATAGATTCATTTATTCATGTTAGAATAGCTTAGTTTCATTATGTATGTGTAGGTTTAGATCTTAGATTAATGTGTTTAATCTTAGTTTAGATTCTTAGATTAACATGTTTCGATTAGTCTTTTGGTCTAACATTCTCCCCCTCACACATTTTGGCATGCCCGATGGGACCCTTGTCCCCTCCTCTAATGTTCGTTTGAGTTGTTTTTGAAGTTGCAGGTCCCAGAAACACATTTGACAGAGTTTTCACGTGCTTGTGCAGAAAACTTGCACACTTCACTGTCAAGAAAATTGTGCTATTGTGTATCAAGAAAACTATGCTATTGTCTAAGAACTGTGTTATTGTCATGGGAATGGATCTATTGTCTAAAACTTGTGCGCTTGTTGTTTGATAGTGTTATCTTTCTGATTTGAGCATATGTTTCTGGAACTGATTAGTTATATTTTTCTGTGCATTTGCATTTTTTTTCCCAAGTAGTTGTTCTGACAGACAAGTGCACAGATCCCGGACTATTGTAACTAGTTTTTCGACTAGATTTTTTTTTTTTTTGGATGTGTAAACAAGTATTGATAGATCTAAGGTAGGATTCAATTAATATTAACATGTTTATTGTAGGAAAGGCGATTGGTCCCAGTTTTTGATTTATAGTTAATTAACTTAGGAATATAAATTTAGTGTTCTAAAATGAACAAACACAAAATTAATTTTGATTTAGTCTTCAAAAATTGAACAAATTCATGCTTTTTTAACTTAGGAATCTGAATTTGGTGCTCTAAAATGAACAAACACAAAATCACTTTTGACTCAGTGTTTAAAATTGAATAAAGTCATGCTTTCTTGACTTAGAAATCTAAATTTGGTGCTCTTAAAAAGAACAAAAACAAAAATAAAAACACTTCAAATTTGGTATCTAAAAATGAACCAATTTCATGTTTCTTAACGTAGGAACTTTAAATTTGGTGCATAAAAAGAGTGCAAATGATTTCTATTTGTCGAAGTACACACAATTTTCATTTGTTGACCAATTAGAGACACAAAATGTTTTCTTAGAAACACCCAAATTTAGATCTTAAAATGAACAATTTTTTTGTTTTGTATTGCACCATTATTGTTTTTGAATGATATCCTAAACACTTCCTATTGGTTCAAGTAAAAAGAACAATTTTTTAATGTTATTCACATATTTATGGGGATAACATCACTCGAGGTGTTTAAAATGAATCAATTTTCTATGGATTTTTCACTATGCATTCATTGATTGGCAAAGCTAAAGTGTTTTATCTTCTCCCCTCACACCTTTTGGTGATCTTGGGTGAGTGAAATATTTTTTTGAGCATTTCACTTTATTTTAAGTTTACCTTAAAGAGGGGGCTTGCCTTGAGATACATCCTGCATTGGAGAACCCATTGCAAGGTCTCAAAGAACATTTATTGGAAGGCTATATTAAAGGTTACAAAATCATAAGAAAGTAGCTTCAAGCCATTCTAACAACAGAATGCACCTAATCCCATGCCTTAAGTAGAATGGGAATGGTTAAAGAGCCTTAAGTGGCGCCAACGGGTGAGTGTTAGATTTTTGCATTCATAGTTACCACTAAGAACCAAATTGCTTTAGAGGCCACCCTATTATCCAAAAACATTCTCTAAATGTGGCACATGATAAT
The DNA here is from genome assembly GCA_007115665.2 of Sequoiadendron giganteum. NCBI lineage: Eukaryota > Viridiplantae > Streptophyta > Pinopsida > Cupressales > Cupressaceae > Sequoiadendron > Sequoiadendron giganteum. Next base: position 353,740,164 of record CM021107.1, read on the forward strand.
TTACTTCTGAGAAGTTACTTTCTGTGTCTGACTACATACCCACACCATAAGTTGAATATAAAATTCTCTTTGGAGCATGATGGAAGCCTACCTAAGAGAATGGTGTCTATCCCCTAGGGTTGTAATTATTGGTTTATGTTAAACTTGGCTCATTACATTTAAAACAATTTGATATCAAATTTTATGATTGGTTTAATAAAAAGAATACATTCAAAACAAACACTAGATGATATGGTTGAACCAAAAACCCTTTGATTTAGTGCATAGTTGTGAAAGAAGCCTTATGTTAGGACCCCTTTGAAAGGATATTTCCTTAAAGGTTTTTGAACAATCTAGCTTGATTTCGAGGTACATTAAACAAAGTAAACATTTGGGAACTATGTCTTGGGTGTTTTGATTTAACAACCTAAGTTATAGACATGAAGGTCACATAAGTCCATGCTTGTTGTGTCAGTCCAAGTGTTGTTTTATCACTTGTCATACTTCAAACATAGATAGAAACTTGAGAGAGAGTTGTTTATAAGATCATTGTTTGAACCAAAACAATTGGAAAGCTAGATGATCAGATAGTCCCACATTAATTATTTCCATCCTACCCATTTGAAATCAAAATCAAACAAACCATTAAGGTCATTCCTCCACTCAGACATCCATGATATCAATAGTTAATTGGGACTCATAGATAGTACAAGTAAGCTTTTCCACAACATATCCTTTGGACAAGGAAGTGGAATATAGACCTTATTTCTTCAACATTTTGATTTCCAAGTAGTATCATTCCAAAACAATTCTCAAACCCTAGGGTCTTGAGCTTCACAATAACCATCCCATAACACCATCAAAATTTATGACCATCTAGCGACCAAATTCCCTGGTTCAACAACCAAATCTTATAGCATTGATCCTTCAACCTAGTCTTACATATATTGAAGGTGAAACAAACTGACATCATAAGAAGCTTGAGAACTTTCATTTTTCAAAAGAATGAAACACCCCACTAGTTTCTCACCGCATCAATTGTCTTAGACGAAGATGAAGAAAAATATGACATAGCAACAAAGAGACTTGTACTACCACCACCCGTGTGGCAATAAATATCCCCTTCATGATCTCATGCAAGGTCAAGATCCCTAAGGTAAAGTCCACAAGTCATCATTTCAGACTTAGGCATCTTAGTCCAAAAGCTCTCAAGAAACACCTTTGGGCACTTCACGAAACCAAAACTAGGCTAGTATATAACTTTTACAAATGGGCTTCTAGGAACAATCCAACCTTGTATTCCTTCTACTATTGTCAGAATTTGGGTATGTTTCAATAGTTCCAGTATCTTACACAATCTATAGGAAAAAAATGATTCTTCAGGATTTGAGTCACCTAGAGAGTACACCAATCTCCTTTAGGAGACCCAAGTTGTTTATGAAAACCACAAGATCACAACATAGGAAGAAAATGGAAGCAAGCAAGAATATCACCATTATCCCACCAAAAAATTTCATGAACGATGAGAGTGGCCCATGAGGATATAAACCAAGTGACCTTTTGATATGGTATTGAATATCAAAACATCCCCAAAATATGTCAACCTAATACCCAAATCACTCTTATCAAGGGTCACAACATCAAGTGGGAAACAATAGAAAGGTTTTCAAAACCCCCATCAAGGAATAAGTTCAAAACATCAAATTTCCCTAAATAAAATTTAGAGAGATCTTGATGAAATTAATCAAAATCAAAATTTGACATATCACCAATGCCATGTGCAAATTTGAAACATTACGAATTAACGTCTTGACAATCCTTAAACACCTCAATATCCACACAAATAACACTTCCAATATCTATAGTATCCAAAAGTTTCACACCACCAAGGTGTACCTCAAGTGCAATATCAAAATTTACCTCAAACATAGTATCAATGAGTTCCAAAAAATCAAGAGAAAAACAATCAAGAAAAGCCACATAGGAAAGATTACCAATCGGGAAGGAAATTCACCCCTTTGGGAAGGACTTTAGAGGTAATCATGCATGAACTAGTACAATAGGAACTTATCAAAATCAATAATATTCTAGATTATGGTGAACCAAGCTATAAAATCCCTTGGTATAACTAGCATGAACAATGTGAGTTCCAAAAAAACAAGGGTCACCCAACGAACAAATGTGATACACTCAAAAACCTCATCCAAGACCTCATTGATTAAGGATAAATAGCTATTAAAAATGATGTTCAAGGGCCATCTACCAATGACAACAATGATAATGTCTCAACCACAAAATTTGAAAGCAATGATCAAGAGCTATCTATCATTGATCACATTGACAATGTCTCTACATCATCTAGTGATCAAGACATACATCAAGAAATTATTCCCAAGCACGATCAAAATCAATCACCCAAGTCTAGAAATGATTCAGTCCAAGATATATTGACATCATCCAAACTCATGGAAATACATATTGATGATCAAGAGACTCTTGATCCAAATCTTATACCCAATGTAGAAGATCTAAGCCAATAGTCATTACCCATATGTCCACATTTTGAGGAAAGTAAAGGGATTTTTCAAGCAATCCCTTCTTTGAAATTGATCCATGTCAGAATGTGATCTAAATCATGTCAAATATAATACCACACAAAGTCAAGATCAAGAATACCTATCATCAAAATACTATATTGACTTGGCAGATATCTTCCAAGACATCCCATGTTTTTCAAAGGAAAAAAAATCCATATACCGAGCACACATACATCTGCCCATGAGATTCTTACTCCTAATTGACATGTAGATGATCTTTATCCAAGAAAAGAGTATCAAACTCTTGAAATCATTACCAAGGAACAAGAGTCTTGTACACTTAACATCTGTACACAAGATCAAGACATAGCAGAAGCTAGAGGCATATCAGAAAGGGATCATGAAAAAGACTTATACATAATTTGTGAATCAAAAAAATATTGTGGAGACATATAAAAAATGGATCTTAAAGAAGACTTATATATAAGTTGTGAATCAGAAACATCCTATGAAGACATATCAAAAATGAATCATGAGGAAGAATTTTGTGTGGATAGTAAATCATAAACACCTCTAGAAGAAGTATTAAAATCTAATATTTTAAAGGATCAGGCTGAAGATATCAATCATGAAGTTATACCACATTTGAAGGATCTTATAAGTGAAGAATCTATCACATTTAAAGACCCACAACAGAGCAGAGAAGGACTAACACCTTGTTTCCAAGGTAAGACATATCCTATTGCAAATGAAAATTTTCAATGGACCAATTATCAAGATAAAGGAATAGGCCTACATGAATAAGGTATCCTAGAACCAATGCAAATTACTGGAAATCCTAAGAATCAAGGTCTTGGTTATTCAAAGGAATCTAAACATATCAATGATACCTCCATAATAGTAGGGATAACTTTATCTAATGCAAGCATCAACATAGAGACCAAAAAGAGTCCTTATGATGAAATTACTACCAAAATGGATACAAAAGAAAAAGCACGAAAATCATCCCTATCAAAGTCTACTAGCCAAAGAAACTATGGGGAAAATCAAAAAGTGAAGTTCATCCATCAAAGATGTCCAACAATGAAAAATAAAGCTTCAAGAGTGACTTACAAGGTATATCAAGATGTTGGTCCCAATCAAATCTCCATATCCACCCATCATTGCTCATCATCCCAAGTTTGGAGAGTCAAAGATTCTAAACTATCAACCAATCCATCTAAATATCATATCCCTCAACAAATTTTACCATCCATGATATCCAAATATCACATTGACCATGTGTTGGCAACAAATATTTATCATAAGAACTCTAAGAGCACTCTATCCTGATGTGCGCATCAAGGTTAGGTTAACTCCGGTATCAACAGGGAAGATAAGAATTTCCAGGGGTTACATTCAAGCGCTCGTATCCTAGAAAAACAACTCCTCCAAGAAAGATATCATTTGCACATCATGATAGCAACAATGACCATATTAGTAATAGAAACATCTATATCAGCACCATTAGGTGGTTCAACATGAGAAAAATGGTCACCATGACAAAAACCTGGTAAACATGCATCTTTGTGTGACATCAAAAAAATTAAGAAAATAAAAAAATCAAGAAAAAAAAATCATCCTTTAGTGAAAACCACTATGGTGGCACTTTGGACAAGTACCATGATGAAAAACTAGAAAATAGGTGTCATGTGTAGAATCGAGCATCTACGTGCACCATTTTAGGTGGAAGCATCTCAAATTATCCATAATGAATCCAATCCATTTTTATCCAAATCCAACTTATCTTAATCTTGAAAAATGTTTGGTATACACTTTACACTTGCTTATGGAAAACATCTTGACATGGGCCCCGATCATTGATCCTATCTTATCCATCATCATCTGAGCCATAAGGCATACTCTATCCAAACATGTTATCCTATCATAAGATAATCTATCACCTACATTGCTAGACACTAGGGGAAAATGCTTGCATCTTGCTTTAGAATAAATCTTGATCTATGTCTTCTAGCTTATGTTGTGATATAGGAATTTATCCCAACAACAAGGTGTACCACTAATGCACTATTAGGGTAACCTTTGAAATAATTCATCCCATCAACAAGGTATACCACCAACGCACTATCAGGGTAACCTTCAAAATAGTTCATCCCCAGAACAAAGGTGTACCACCAACGCACTACCAAGGTAACCTTTAAAGATGACAACAACATGATTATTCCTTCACTTAACACTTCTAAGATATCAACAGTTTCTTGAACCCTACAGGTAGTTCAAGTAAGCTTTTCTACAACATATCCTCTAGAAAAAACAAAGTGAAGTACCAATGAAAGTTTTCAACATTTTACACCCCAAGAAAGAGGGTAAAAATCCACCAACAACAAGGTATACTCACCAATGCACCACCAGGGTAACCTTCAAAACAATTCATCCCAACAACAAGGTGTACCACCAACACACTACCAAGGTAACCTTCAAAGTTGACAACAACATGGATATTCCTTTCCTTTAAAATTCTAAGATATCAATAGTTGCTTGAACCTCGTAGCTAGTTCAAGTAAGCTTTTCCACAACATATATTCTAGAAAAATAATGTGAAGTACCAATCCAAGTTTTCAACATCTTACACCCCAGGAAAATGGATAAAAATTGAAAAAAAATCAAAACATAAAAAAAAGAACATTGTTGGATTATTCCATCACTCAAATAGTCTAAGATATCAAAATTTTCTTGAATCCCACAACTAGTTCAAGCAGATTTCCCACAACATATCCTCTAGACATGAAAGTGGAATATCAATTCGAGAATTGTTTAGCCCAAAAAATAGTTTATGCTTTGACTCAAATGGTCAAACTATGTGGTCTCTGTGTGTAAAACGTAAGAAAGGATTTTGAGCCCCCTAGGCCTTAGGTCAGTCCCATTAGGTTTTTATCAGGCTTTCTTCCAACTTATTCAAAAAACAAAAAATCCAAACAAATTGAAAAAAAAATCTAAAATCCGAAAACATTCACAAAATAATAAAACCAATGAAACCGATAATACAGATCTCAAAGTCATCTCTTCCTCAGCTACAGTAGTTTGAGGACCACTTGCAATAATTTTAACCCATGATGTTGGGGTTTCACTCTAAACATACAAAAAAATAGAAAACGACATGAGCATGACGATGAACAAAATTTATGATGACAAATAGACACATGCTAGGGTTTAGAACAAATGTTAAAAGCAACTAAAAAAAGGATAAGTCAACTACTAGGTTCTAGGAAAAATTCTCAACAAAAACCAAACAAGAGCGTTGTTTTTAAACAATAGCATAGTTTTAGAACAAAAGAACAGAAACAAGGGTGCAAGTTTAGAACAATAACACAATTTTAGAACAATAGCACAATTTTAGAACAATAGCACAATTTTAGAACAATAGCATAGTTTTTAGACAATAGCATAGTTTCAGGACAACAACATAGATACAAGAGCACGGGTTTAACAGTAGAGTAGTCTTAGAACAATAGTGCAATTTTTAGACAATAGCATAGTTTCAAGACAAAAGCATAGAAAAATAGCACAATTTTTAGACAATAGCATAGTTTCAGGATAAAAGCATATAACAACAACACAATTTTTAGACAATAGCACAATTTTCAAGAAACTACGTAGTTTTCACATTACAAAAGCGCCAAAACTGATGTAGATGCTCAGAAAACACCAAAACTTTACTATTGACTCAAGAAACTTTGTACACATAATACAATAACGTAACAAAATAAAAACGAGAAGCGACAAGATACATACTATGAAACCAATGCCTAAAGGACATCCAAACTCTTGAAACATGTCCATGCAATATGAGGCTCCCTAAATCCTCACCATAGCTCCTTGACAATTGACAAAAAAAAAACATTTAGATAACTTTAAAATACAATAAAAACAACATAAAATAAAATAAAAAAGCACAAAAACATTTGAAAAATCTCAAAAATCCTATTTCCACCATCACCTATTAGCAATAAAGTTTCATCCATAATAAACAGATTGTCACACTCACACTTTGACAAAATAGAAAAACAAACAAAGCAACATCAAAAGCTAGAACTTTTAAGTAGACAATCACAAGGATTTGAACACAAGAAAACAAAAACAAAGGCAAGTATAACTTCCTATCTATTGAAAATTTCCAACAACATCCTGAGATATGTCTTAATGGATCTGTTCCTATGATAGGCATGATCAACACCAAATAATAGTCCCATAAATAGATAGAGAAAGTGATACAACAACATTGTTTTTATCTTTTTAGTAGTCTTATATTTTTGATATACATTATTGACTCATTCCCAGGATCTCTCAAGGATGTCCATAAGGATTTAGAGAAGAATGAGGGAAATTGAGTGTCATTTCAATTTCTTGTTTGTTGGATATTTTTGTCATACTACCATAATGAATACTTGCTTTATTGAGTGTATGAAATTTGTGTTGAAATAATTTGTGTAGCAATTGCACGTTAGGTATTTCATACCTTTTTGCATAAATGGTCTAAAATTTGTATAGCAATTGCATGTTAGGTATTTCATACCTCTCTGTGTAAATGGTCTAAAATTAGTGTAGCATTTTAATGTTAAGTGTCCTATACCTCTTTGTGTGACTAGTAAATTTTTTTTTTAACACAACCCAACTATATACTTTAAACAAAGTTTTTGTATGTCTAGTATGAAGAAGAATAATCCTTGTTTGTAGAGTCAAAGTCCACACAATGGATACAAAGTCACCTTTTTCATTAATGCCCTAGTGCATTGTATTTTTTTACTACATAACACAAGATTGTTCAAACAATGAAGCCTCTAAGTAAAGCAAAAAAAACTCATCAATGGCATCACATTCTTACTAACAATTTTTTCTAATATTATCCACTTTCTTCTATCTTCTCAATATTACTAAAATTTTCTTTTAGTCAAACATTTCTTCTGTCAGTCCTTGCACTTAATGCATCACATCAGTTTATCAAAAAAATTGGTTCATTATCTAGAATTTTCATCAAATTTCTCGAGGGGGCACCATCCATGCTATCCTTTTTGGGGCATACCAGGGCAATGTTCTTTGAAACAAAGCAACCAATATTTTGTATCAAAGTGGGGAAAAATGTAGACACCTAAAAATTTCCTTGCTCATGAACTAGCATTTTGGCACTCATATTCATCTATTAATTAAGTGATTTAACATTGTTTAATTAATTCATCATTGAACAACATCAAACAACATCAAAAAACATCGAACAACATCAAAAAACATCAAAAAACATCAAACAACATCAAACAACATAGAACAATATTGAACAACATCAAAAAACATTGAACAACATCAAACAACATCAAACAACATTGAACAACATTGAACAACATTGAACATCATCTCAAAACATCTCATAACATCTCAAAATGATAAAATTGTCCTGCAACATCTCATAATGACTCGTAACTATCCCATAACATCTCAAAATGACTTAGATTTATCTCAAAATATCTCATGATATCTTAGAATCATCTTGTAACATCTCAGAACATCTCAAAAACCATCCTGAAACACCTTAAAATCATCATATAATGTCTTGGAACATCTTAGACTCACCCCAAAATAGCTCAGAATCATCCCGTAATATCTTAGAGTATCTTGAATCATCTCGAAATCACCCTAGAACATCTCAAAATCATCTCATAATGTCTTAGATCATATCAGAATCATACCGCAATGTTCCCACATTGCGCCACATTAAAATGACATCAAAAATCTTAATTTCTCTATTAATTGAATAATACAAGATTATTTAATTAATTCAAATTTTCATCATTTCGAACAAATTAAATAAATTTCATTTATTTAGTAAAGTCCTAAAAACCATAATTCCTTTATTGATTAAATAAAACAATGTTATTTGATTAATTCACATTTCATCATTTCGACCAATTAAATAAATCACATTTATTTAATAAAGTCATAATCTCAATTTATTTTGTCCTGATTGATTAAACAACACCAATTATTTAATTACGTCACTAAATCACCTTATTCCTCTGAGTGGATTAAATTATTAAATAATAATTTAATTACGACACTTTCCCTCAAAAATTTGAATAATTAAATCAAACTATTTAAATCAATTATCAAAAATCAAATTAAACTAATGCAACTTTGTTTGCAAAAGTCGAACTTATTTTGCATGTTCAACTCCAGAAAGGAATTAATCAATTGAATCAATTAATCCATATTCCCCACCCACTTTCTGATTCAGCAAATTACGATTGTTGATTGAGAAATCTAATATGTTAACTAATCAATCCAAATTGTTAACTAAAAAATCTATTTTGTTAACTAAGCCATCACATTCCTAACTAACCCATCACATTCCTAACTAGGTCATCAAAATCCTGACTGATCAATTTAAATCTATTAACTGATCAATCACATCCCTGACTAGCCAATCTATTTCTCAATCACCCAAATTATGCAATCAACTTTGCCCAATTTTCTCATGTCCAAATCCTCTCAACACACTCCAAACGTTGATTTGGATATTCTTCAACACAATCTTGATTGCCCAATTCAAATCAAATCTTCTATATTAACAAAACCCCTTACCTCACAAAGAAGAATCATAGAATCAACATACATTGAGAAATGACATGCTATCAAGAACACCATTGATAGAGCTTCACTATTTCTTCAATCAACCAACCAAAATAGTCACTCATCAAGCTTTTTCACATGAACTTTGGAGGTTTTGTGGTGATAATAACAACTCAACATTAGGTGAATACACTCCACTACGGGATGGTAAGACTGTGCTATTCATGTTCATTCATTTATGTAGTCATTAATTCATTTATGCATGTTAGAATATCTTAGTTTCATTTCGTATGTGTAGGTTTATATCTTAGATTAATGTGTTTAATCTTAGTTTAGATTCTTATGTTAGCATGTTTCGATCTTTCTTCCAAGCTAGAGTTATCCCCCTCACACATTCATCCATGCTATCATTTTTGGGGCATACCGGGGCAATGTTCTTTGAAAAAAAGAAACCAGTACTTTGTATCGAGGAGGGGCAAAAATGTAGACACCTAAAAAATGTCTTGGCTCATGAACTAGAATTTTGGCACTTATATTCATCTATTAATTAAGTGATTTAACATCATTTAATTAATTCATCATCGAACAACATCAAACAACATCAAACAACATAAAACAACATAGAACATCATCAAAAAACATCGAACAACATCAAACAACTATTAGAAACCAAGAACAGACATGCAAACTAGAAAAACCCTTCCACGAGAGAAAAACAAAAAAACAAAGCAGTTTACATTAAGATGTGCAAATAAATTATATTCAGGAATTTAGAAATAAAAGAGATGAATTTCTTTATAAAAGAAATGTATGCATAACCCTAAAGGTAAAACCTAATGTTGACCTAAAATCAACTCAACTAAATAAAGCTTACTTATTAATTAAGTAAACTTAATAAAGTGTAATTAAATAATTAATTACACCAACACCCTCCCTTAAGTGCAACTTAGGGAGACTAAAAGACATGCACCTAATGCTAGGATGAATACATTAATGAGTCTCAAAAACTAGTCCATGTTAGGTACCCATGTACAAATGCAATGAATGGGAAAGAGGAGAAAACCCAGTGGGACAAAACCCCCCCCTCAATAAGATGACCTACTGAAAAGAAGCACTAGAAGAACACTGGTGGAGTAACACTGGAATCCTAAATTTGACAAGCAAGGAAAGATACCTTTGTTTACAAGAAACCATATGAGAGTCAATGAAGGACTCAGGCGGAATCGTGATAATGCAACATCAGACCCAATGCTAAGGAACATTGGAAAAATTACAAATTGGAATAGCCTTGAAATCTATGAAGCAATAGTAGATGAATAAATGATGCCCCCATAAGAGGGAATAATATGATGAAAGAATCTAGAAGCTATGTGTATCTCAATGTCGATGCCAAATTGTGACTAAAACCGATCCATAGGAGCAAGTACCATGAAGATTCTAGAACATCAACCATAAAATGATTTACCCTCAAACTAAGATGTGACCTGATCTGAATCTGATGTGATTCAAGATCATTAACCATAGGCTCTCAATCTGAGATGTGAACCGATGCGAACCAAAATGTGTTAAGCTATGAACAAGATGTGGCCAAAAGAAACTACAGAATCCAGATACAACTCATGTGAATTTTCATCAATATGAAGATGAGATCAAAGTAAAACTACACTTTAATCAAATTATTATGCAAGAAGCCCCCCTGATGAAACTTTATAGAAGTTCATTTATTACAATACCCCATGATTGTAAAAGGAGAACATGCAAAACATGCATAAATCAAAGAGAAAATACAAACCTAATGCCTAAAAACAAGAAAGAGTGCATGCACAAATAAATGTTTATTCACCCATGAGGTCTGTTCTGCACTAGTATGCATATTTTAAGAGATCAATGTCAAATTTTTTTAAAAAATGATGGAAAAACCCTCTGATCTAGTAAAAAAATTTCGTAGCTTCAATCCCTCACATATATGATAAACGGAGATGAAAATCAACAAAAAAATAAGCTCAAGGTATGAAACCCTCGAGGAACCCTGAACGTGCTCTGTAATGAATTTCTCCAAAAAATGAGAAGGGGCTGTAAATCAAGGCTTTGATACCATGTTAGAAACCAAAATCTGACATGCAAACTAGAAAAAACCTTCCACAAGAGAAAAAAAGAAGGAAAGAAAATTCCATTAAGATGTGCAAATGAATTGTATTCAGAAATTTAGAAATTACAAGAGATGAATTATTTTATAAAAGCAATGTATGCATAACCCTAAAGGTAAAACCTAATGTTGACCTAAAATTAGCTCAACTAAAGAAAGATTACTTATTAATTAAGTAAACTAATTATTACCTAAGTAAAATTAATAAAGTGTAATTAAATAATTAATTACACCATCAACAACATCGAACAACATCAAACAACATCAAACAACATCGAACAACATTGAGCATCATCATAGAACATCTCATAACATCTCAAAATGACTCAGAATTATCCTATAACATCTTAGAATAACTCGGAATTATCCCATAACATCTCAAAATGACTTAGAATTGTCCCATAACATCTTGAAATGACTTGAATTTGTCTTGGAAAATCTCATAATATCTCAGAATCAAGTCGTAACATCTCAAAACAGCTTCAAATCATCCCGTAATGTCTCAGATCATCTCAAATCATCTTGAAATCACCCCAAAACATCTTGGAATCATCCCATAATGTCTCAGATCATCTCAGAATCATATTGCAACGTTCCCACATCGCACCACATCAAAATAACATCAAAAACCATAATTCCTCTATTAATTGAATAATACAAGACTATTTAATTAATTCTTTTTCATCATTTCAGACAAATTAAATAAATTTCATTTTTTTAATAAAGTCCTTAAAATCCTAATTCCTCTATTGATTAAATAAAATAATGTTATTTAATTAATTCACGTTTCATCATTCCAACCAATTAAATAAATCACATTTATTTAATAAAGTCCTAATCTCAATTTATTTCATCTTGATTGATTAAATAATGCCAATTATTAAATTGCGTCACTAAATCACTTTATTCCTCTAAGTGGATTAAATTATTAAATAATAATTTAATTACAACACTTTCCCTCAAAAAATTGAATAATTAAATCAAACTATTCAAATAAACTATCAAAAATCAAATCAAACTAATGCAACTTTCTTTGCAAAACTCAAACTTGATTTGCACATTCAACTCCAAAAAGGAATTAATTAATTAAATCAATTAATTTATATTCCCCATCCACTTTCTGATTGAGGAAATTATGATTGTTGATTGAGCAATCTAATCTGTTAATTGATCAATCCAAATTGTTAACTAAACAATCTATTTTGTTAACTAATCCATCACATTCCTAACTAAGCCATCACATTCCTAACTAGGCCATCAAAATCCCGACTGATCAATCTAAATCTGTTAATTGATCAATCACATCCCTGACTGGCCAATCTATTTCTCAATCACCCAAATTGTGCAATCAAATTTGCCCATATTTCTCATGTCCAAACCCTCTCAACACACTTCAATAATTGATCTGGATATTCTTCAACACGATCTTGATCGTCCATTTTAAATCACATCTTCTATATAAAAAGCCACTTTCCTTAAAAATAAGGATCAAAGAATCAACATACATTAAGAAATGAAGTGTTGTCAAGAACACCATTGATAGAGCTTCACCATTTCTTCGATCAACCAACCAAAATAGTCACTCATCAAGCTTTGCGCATGAACTTTGGAGGATTCACGGTGATAAGAACAAACCAAAATCAGGTAAATACACTCCACCACAAGATGGTAAGACTATGGTATTCATGTTCATCCATTTATATAGTCATAGATTCATTTATGCATGTTAGAATAGCTTAGTTTTATTTCATACGTGTAGGTTTAGATCTTAGATTAGTGGGTTTAATCTTAATTTAGATTCTTATTGGTGGAACCCCCTAAAATTTTCTTGGTTCCGGGTATGTGCAACATCATCATGGAAAAAACAGGCCCTTAAGTGGCAATAAAAAGACAGAAAATCAGAGTTAGACAACTTGACGTAAAAATTTGAATAAGTTATCTATATTATTTCAAAAAAATGTAAAAATATAATATTTAGAAAATTGAATGTAGTTTTTAAATTACTAGACCTTTATTTTAAAAAAAAATCTATTTGGTGAAATTTGAAATTTCAATGCAGTAGTATTTAAATTTCAGGATAAAAATAAGAAGTAGGTGTTTGTCTGACCACCCTAACCACAATAAAATGCTAATATTTTTCTATAAGATTTTAGACGTAAGTAGAGGACTCATGTCCCGATGTGATGCATATTTTTTTATAATTTTTTTCCAAGTAAATAATTAATTATGAATTTTTTATTACAACTTTTAAAAAATATAAAAACTCGTTTGTCTAACCACCTTAACTTGGTCAAAAATTCATGAAATTCATTTTTTTTTTTAATCCTATAGTATGCAAAGCATAGAATGTGACACATGTTTTAGATTCAAAAAATGTGACACCGTTTGAAAGTTATAGATGTTTTTCAATCAGCCTATCAATTAGGACTTTATTCGTAATTCTAATAGAAAATGAATAATTATTATTTATTAAATTCAAAGTAAAGCATAATTTATATTGGTGGAAAGCTGAGAATCTCCTTTAAAAACCCTTTTCATTTCATCAATTTTGTGTAAAAAAAATGTCATCAGCCACATGGGCCATCATATGGCTTACATATCGCCACTTTTTGGCCCATCATGATCCTGCACATACCCTTCCACTAAATTTTTTATGCTCAAACCCTAAAAATTATTGTCTTGTTTGTCACTAGGGTTGGGGTTTTACAAGTTATTCATGCTTACAACCTTGTTTAGTCTTGGTGCTTCTAATTTTGAGTCCCATGCTCTTACCGGACCTCTCATCTCCTTTCCCATCGTGGCTAGGTGGTCACCTTTTTAAAACAGCTTTTTCCCACGTGCTTCAAACATTCCTTAAGTTGGGACTTGAATGTTGTATCACCCATCCTCAGTTCAATTTCAAGTTTCCATGTGCAACCCCTGATGAGCGATACCTTTTCTTTCCTTTTGGTTGGCCGCCCTTGGTCCCTCATGTGTTTGTTTACTACCGCTACGAAGTAACAACTGATGAGTGATGTGGTTAAGCATTTAACCCATCACTACCATTCTAACTATCATCAGTTGTCTTGTGTAGATTATAGGGGAACCCACAACCACCGATATAAAAGTGATTTCATATCGCTAGGAAACATGGCTTCACTAGTTGGCACTGGTATGAGGAGGATGAACACGCGACGTGCGACAAAGGATGTCTGTGGCGGCCAAATTATTTGTTGTGGTTGGCATTGCTGGCATCCCTATTATCACTTGTTGTCCTTTGCATTTTGAGGGTGAACCTACAATCGCCGATGGGATGAGCTCCTCCCCATCGCACAAGCTTGTTTTGTTGCGGGTTAGGATTGTTTAGATGGATATCAAAATGCGATGGGTGATGTGGGTGGTCACTTATGGTCAGGATCCTTCTAAGCTCAGAGTCGATGGATGGTGTCTCATCATTGGCATTGATACTATCGCGTGATGGCTTTTATGAGAAGGATGAAAACGTGATGGGTGATGAATTCTAGTTTGTTACCTAGATTTTCCCATGATTGTCAGGATAGATGGCGCGCATGTCAAGGATGATGGAATTAGGATGCAGTTGAGTATGTGGCATTTTTAAAGCACCTCCTCACTATTTCTAAGTATGACTGATAAAGAAAGTGGTGATCCTTAATGATCCTTGTTAATCAAGTTTCAAATCCTTGGTGATTAACAGCTGAGATGTGACATGCAGATGATTTAGTTTTTATGCATGCGAGTGAACCAATATGGCCATTAATTGTAGTATGCCTTCATTTCGTCTATTTAATGAGGATTTTTCTGCAGTTCATTTTCTCATCTACATCTCATCAGTGCCTATGGTTAATTATCATGGGTGCTAAGATGAAAAACTTGTTGCCTAAGAGTTTCTTACTAATGTGGCATACTGGTGTAGTGATGCATATGGTGTTCTTGCTACGTTTTGGTGATCTCTTCTATGTCTAGTGCTTGTGGTGTTCATAGTGTTTGCACATAGGGGTATTTTGGGGATTGTAGCTATTTTTCTCCTTATATAATTAGTGTTGGGTTGGTGTCAAATGTAAAATGAGTCGACTAAGTTCCTTTGTTGCATCAGTTCACAGGTCACAAAGGTTAATTTTGTAGGCACCATTGGCTTATGAGCCAGAGGTGAAACCTATGGTGGTGGAAGCACCAGTTATTCTGAAGGCCAAGAGGGGAATGTCATCAAAAGTGCTTAAAATCATTGGAAGAGGAATTTATCTAAAGAATTGATCAAAGTTAAAGGGAAAGGGTTTGTTGTGTTTGTGAAAGAATTAACGAGACTAGATGCAGACCCTAGGGTTTGTTCAGAGAAGCCTAAATCTCTAGTCATAATTACTGATAGCTCTTCAGAAGAAGGTGAAGGATTCAGCCGTGATACTGGCTATTTCCCTTTCTCGCTAGTGCCATATACTGACTCAAATGATGATGTGGTAGTTGCAACTCCACTCTCTCTAAAGAGGCATGGTGAGTGTGTTCACTCAACAACTGACAAGATTGGGTGACACCTATGTCACATGTCACTTTTCTTTCTTGTGTTTGGTCCCTGGGTGTTGTGATGTGTATTTCCTCCATGGTTGCTCAAAGGGTTTTGGTTGTTGGCGGTGATGGTGACTCTTCTCAGTTTTGGGCGACGTGCAAATTCTGGTAATGGTGCCTTTTGGAAGGCTTGCATGGAATCTTCGACAAAGTGGTTTGGTGCTTCTTTTCCTTTTTTCTTTTTGTTTTCCTGTGGTGTAAACGATGAAATGTAACGGTTCGGGAACAAAACCTGACAAAATGAAATTACATCGAAATTATCAAAATGTAACTATAATGAGCCCTTTGCTTGTTGCTCCCTTGGTCTATAAAAGGGATTTCAAGGCTCATTGCAAAAGGTTAGATTTTGAGTCTAGATGGACTTAGGTAGAATACAAAGAACTAAAAAGAAAATACAGAAGGTAGGATGAACAAGCTAGAATATTGTCTTGGGTACCAATTTTGTATATGATGATTCTTAAAAGGGTTTGTATGAATTTCTTATATCATTTTTTTTTTTGCAAAACTGAAGCATGTACTCTCCTGTATATGACTATTACATATTATAAATGGAGAAAACAAGTGTTTCTTCATTTGTCTTCAGTGGTTATTTGAATGTATGATTTTATTCTTGTTTTAGCTCAAAGGATTAATTAAAATACTTGAAAGGAATTGTAGGTATGTAAGTAATTGCTCAAGATTCTGATAAGAAGTCTTGTTTTAGGAATTGTGGGTCTTCATAATGTAAGGCATTATGAAGATAGACCACTTATTTTATGGTTAATTAATTCATGCATTATTGATTGTCATATACTAGACATCGTTCCCAAATTTACAAGAAATTGGATTGTTTGTTGTAAATTCTTACAATCCCATGTATCTAAAGTACCTATCCATGGTTTTGTAATGATGAAAATGTTAAAACAAATTATATCAGTTATGAGATACAAGTCTGAAATGTACCCTTGTTCCTAGAAAATTAATGATTGTTTGTGTAAAGGTCAGCCATAATTTTGCTAAATGATGCGTTTTTGCATGAGAAACGAATAGATTTGTGTAGAAGTGTTCATCGTTGTGGTATAATTCCCTGAACACAATCGGGAAATACCCTCCCTAGTTCCATAAAGCCTAAAGTGCAGGGGTTAGAGGTTTGACGACCTCTACTAGTCAAGTTGGCCATTCATCTTTAGGAATCTTAGTGATGAAGGTTGGCTACCTTGTAGAGTCTTCCTAAGGTGTACTGGAATAAAAAAAACACCAACACCTAGTAGACTATCTTATTGGAGGGTATTTTTTGATGATGTTATAGATTTCACATGGAACCCATATAGGGATTGTGAGGTTGGCCAGATGATCAGGATTAGCTAGTCTACTATAGGAAGACTCATTTCTTGATTGGTCATTCAAATATCTTGTTTGAGTGATATTTACTAGAGAGAGTATTAAGACAATTTGGTGAGCACCAAACTTGGCCTACTGATGATTATATGGCCATTTTTGGATGTACTACTTAGATGGAGTACACTTGGGAGGCTCATGAGGATTCAAGTGTGGTAACGGTAGCATTCAGAGCATTGAGACCTTTACCATGGGGTTGGGTAGTTGGTCCCATGGATCCTAGGATGACTCATGAGTTTGATGGTTAGTGATCCCATCACAACATCTTGGGTGCCAAGAGGATCGAAAACATCTTTGGATTTCCCATGCAAATATGTGACATGTTAAGGATCAACAAGATTAGAAGCATGATGTGTTGCAGGTATGAATGAGTATGGTGGTATTGTCATTAATGTTTTCATTGATGTCAAAATAGTTCAGGTTGCTGCAGAGAAAGAAATCAAGTGATTGTAGGTGGTACATGCATGGTTGAGATACTATAGAGATGTTGTGAGTACATGGATCTATCTTTATGATGTTGAAGGTGTGCTAATATGATGAGTTATCAAGTTATTTTGAGAATATTAATAAACAGTGAAGACAAAGTTATGTGTGTGTTCTAAATGTGCTACGGTAATGTGCTTTTCATTTATTTTGTGTTGATCTTATGCTTGTGTGTATTTGTAGTGTTGTTTATGGGCATATTAGGTTGATATATCCCAAGTTATGGATTTTGGGCTGATGAAGAGAGGAAGTTGTGTTCACCAGTTTATGAATTGATCTAGAAGAGTTGTTTGTCTGTGGACTGGGAGAAATGTTTCTATTTTGTAGTCCTCTAATAGTTTGTCTCAAATCTAGTGGATCTGGAAGAAGGCTAATAATGATATTATCTGTGTTCTATAAAAAAGTGTTTGTGGTTTGGTGCTTTAGAAGGCTTGTTCTAGAAATATTGTGTGTGTCTACACAGTCTGATTGGACTGTTGGAAAGAGTTATGTATATGAAGTTGTTGCAGTTGCTACATATGTTTCTAAAGGTATCTAAGAAGTGTTCCAATGTATGGTGAAGCATGTTATGTTATCCACATGTTATCATCTTGTTGTGGATGTGTGTACTTCAAAGTTCATTGGTGTTTTCCTTAGGTTTGGCTGAATCGGTGTCTACATGTTACCTGAAGGATAAGTATCAATTAAGGAAGCATTTGATTGATCCAAGATGTTTTTTGGGTCTTGGTTAACTATTAATTTGGTCCACTCTCATTCTTATTCACCATGAGAATGTTTGAGTCATCAACCTATTTTGAATTTGTAAAATAAAGAATGTGTAGCCGACCTTGGAGAATTTTTCTAAGATCAAAGATGGTATAAATACAAGTCAAGATGTTGTGAACTAGAAGTGAGAAAAGTGTGATAAGTTTGAAACAATTGCAAGAAGCAGAGTGTGTGAAAGTGAATCAAGGCAGCAATACTTTAATGTGTTTGACTCTTAAAAGTAGTGAGCTATTGGTGTCTGCAATTCTCTGATCAAGGCTACGAATGTGAGGAAATTGTTGTGTTGGATTTTATGCTATCTATAGTTATATGTAAGAAGTAAGCCTCCCTTCAGGACAATGAGTCCTATCTCTAGGTGGTGAGTCGTGTATCTAGACAATGAGTCCTATCTTAGGCAGTTAGCCCTTTGGCAGTGAGCCTTTGTATCCAGTTTTGCATTACTATTATTGTTAGCAATCAGATATGCACCCCTTATCAGATTTGCACAAAATCAGACTATCTGTTGCAACATGGAAACTCTTTCTAGATGTGGGTAGTCTATGTGAAAAGAGAATCTCCAAAGCAAGCTAGTTCTTTGTATGATGATCCTATTCTAAAGATCTTTCTTGGGAAAAGGGATCTAGAGTAACATAAATTAAAATTTCTGATTTGAAATGACCTTCAATACTTGATAATAACCTAATGATGACTCTAGTTTTTTCTCACAAATAGTTTTCCATGAAAACAACAAAATCTCACAACCTCTCATGAACAATTTTACATAAATGATTTGCATGAATATTTGATTTTTTCAAATACAACATGCAACCTGTATCTTGAACTTTTCTACATCAAAATTATAGCCTTAGGACATATAAGGACTCTGTAAACAAAAAATCACAACATAACATCAAATAAAACTACAAGTAGACACCCAAAAAATGATAAGTAGGAATGCTGTTTTTTTTATTTCAACTATAGGAGTATGCCCCAAAATCGCAAAACTGAGTGCAAAGCAGTTTACAAGCTCAAAAATGTGTAAGAGAAAGAAACTAGAACTGAACTAGAAAACCCTAATTTTTCCTCAAATATATATCTCTCAAAACCCTAATCCGAGCTCTACAAAAAATCTCAAGGAAAGGTCTCAAAAACTGCTCCAAAAGTCAGCACAAAAGTGGAAAAGTCTCACTTTTTGCATGCACATACTCTCAGGCTTCTAAAATAAGATAAAAACTAATTTTAAAGCAAAGAAAGCACCTTATCTCTCCAGCTGGAATCTCAAATCCGACCAAGAGGAAAAGTCAATGTTCAACTGCTAAAAATAGCAAGAAAAACATAAAATAATTTATAAAGTATTATTTTATGCTTCTGCTTTACAAGGTTTGCAGATTTTACAATTTGCCCTATTTTTGCAATTAAAGATTAAAAATATTTTGCAAAATCATACTTAGGCAAATAATATTAAAAAAAAAGGTGAAGGTCTCCAAAATGCTCGACCTAGGGCATGTATAAGGCATCAATGAATAACCTTTAAGGCATTAAACTTAATGAAAAGCCCATTTTGAACTAGGGAAAATAGAAAAAAAAAGAGGAAAAAACCCTAATATCATTTCAATTCTCACTTACAACTTTGAGAATGAAACTTGTTGGAGAAGAGAGGCCGCCACCATGAAAGCTCGATTTGCAGCTTAGAAAGCTTTGGAAACTTCAACTTGTCTTCAGATTTTTGATTCTGCTCACTGCAACTCATGGTAAGTTTCTTCTCATGGTTTTCGTGGCTCCATTTTTATTTTGAAAGGCAAGAAGCTAGCAAGGCCGCGACCTTTACATGTATCATTTTCTGACTTTTGTTCCACCACTATAGGTTTGACTTATCACTAGTCGCCATGGGAGAACTCGACCCTCATTCTTGAGAGCTCTAATGAGCTTGGCCATGGCACCTCTACTCCTCTACAGGAATCACAAGGTAAACTTCACTCTCTCTATTATCTCTTCTGGTCGAACTAAAGCTTTAGAAGCTTAAATGCAAAGAAATTATTTTCTGCTCTTTACCACATGAAATGTAGACCAACAACTAGCTACGCCATGAAATTATTTCTAACTTGAGTTTTTTGTTGATCCCACCATCAAAATTAGAGCTTATGAAGCTTTATCTATACAAATAGTCACTTCTATTTTGGTAAACTTTGCAGGCCATCACAGAGGCCGCGCTAGTACTTGTTCTGATAATGATTTTTTGAATAAATCTGCATTGTATATCTCTATATTTTATAAATGGAAGACTCTTAAAAGTTTAAACATAAGAGCCATGATGCTTCAAATGATACTTGAGTTGAAATCCCTTCTTAGTCGTGGCCTGTCCTGCACACAGTTGGCTTCCCTTGTAATTTTCTGGGCTCGACCCATGACTTCTGTATGTAACTTGCATTTCTTGCAAGACCCCCTCATGGGTATGCTGAAAATAGTGAAAAAGCCTCATTTCGTTCCAAACCCCCATGTGGGTTCTCAAAATTTTGGAAGAAATTTACTTACTTTTGCATTTTTATGTAAAACTCCATGTGGGTATTTGATATTATGAATAAAAATGATCCTTTGCCTTTTTGTTGAAAACCCTCACATGGGTATCCTCTATTTGAAGTACAAACTGCATTTTAATAAAAAATGCTCATATGGGTATCCATTGTTCTGAAGGAAATGTATTTTAGAATTAAAATTATCATATGGGCTTCTTGCATTTCAAAATACAGCACTCTTGTCAAGAACCCTATCCATTATAATGAATAAATGTGTACTTTAATAAAAATGCTCACATGGAATTCTAGAAACCATAATAAATCTGTATTTGTATCTAAACCCATCATGTGGGGATGCCTGAAACAATGAAAATCTTGAAGAAGACCACACTCTAAAATAAAATTCATATGGTTATTGAAATTTTTGTTCAAATTGTATTTCTGCACTCTGGCTATTTTCTTTCATTTATGAGAATCCTACTTCATTTTCTGAAAATGATTAAACATGAACCTTGCTCCATTCTATTTTTAGTTTACTATATCTCCTTTGACTATATCTTGATTCACAAGTCATTTTATATTGTTTCAGCTTGCATCTGTAAGCTACGTCATCCTTTGTCTTTCTTTGCTCATTCTGGAAACAAACTCTTCATATTGCAATCCTTGTGTAATCCACCTATGCTTGTCTGCCTAATACTTGTCCCCCTTCATTCAATATGAGAAACTGGAACTCTTCACTTGCTTGTCATGTCCTTACCTATTCTTTGTCTCTATACCTGGCACTCTCCATGGATAATGCATATGCAAACATGAAACTCTTACGAATAACCTCGTTATTTTTTAAATACTATGTTGATGAGGCATATGTATGCATGTTCACTATCACATTATGAGATAGAACATTGCTGCTCCAAAATAGAAAATTATGAAACAAAACTATGTGAACAGACTTTAAATAGCTAAATAGTAATATGACAATAGTACCAAACCTTTTCAGAAAAAAATGATAGATTGATAGTCTTCAGCTGAAATAGTTGTCAAAGTATCATCCATTTGCAAATTTCATTTCGATACATTGATTTCACTGTAATAAATGTATGGTAGTTTGATTACTCCTTCAGTTGTAAAGATCAGAAGAGCATGATGATTATATTTTTCCTTCTCAGCCCTCTTGTAATATATAAGGGCAGCATGCCAGGCTCTACCCTTGTGGGAGCCCATTTTTCCCCACATGCTTGATCTTCAAATGATAATCAACTGCATGAATTTTCCTATACCTGCACAAAGAAACAAAAAATGTTAGCACAAAGAAACAAGAATGATGATGATGTTTTCTCTCTTTTTAGTTCATGCATCTGCTCTTTCCTTTATTTTTTTCTTTGTATTGCAAGGATTGAAATATATCTCTGTTATTACAGCGTGTAGTATTATTCATATCCTGAGCTCTTAATTGACACCCTTCTTAATATTTTGTAGGTACATTCAGGAGTAGAAGTAGAATGGAGCCAGCTTTGAGGGACCAACTAAAGACCAACTCAAGAAATGAAGGATATGTCTAATGTTATCTTATTTTCACTTTCAGTTGTATATTTCTTTTCTTTAATGAATAGAATTGGCTAAAACAATGGCTTGTGTGGATATTCAAATTTTGTTCTTTCATTTCCATTCTGAAAGAAGAGCATTAAAATGAAATTTTGTATTTATCATTTTTATTCTTGCAATCAAATGAAAACATGTAAATATGCATCACTTCATGAGATAAATGAAAGAGTTCTGCTTTATCATTTGTATACTCAGTTTTTTACTCTATTTGATTTATGCAAAAACATGAATGATACTTCTGAAATTCAATTTTCTCAAAACACCTACACAACTGTCACTTGATGAAATAAAATGAAGTGCAAACAAAACTCAAGCATATGCAAAAATAACTACATTTTCACTTTAAAATATAACAATATTTAAATCAGCTCCACCAATTGAGTTGTAGTGAAAAATTGGTAACATTTTGGCGATTTTTGCTAGATGCTTTCTAGCTAAGCATAGATCAATTGCCTTTGAAAACTCCATTGGGCACAGAGTCAAATCTTCCCCTTCATGAAACTCAAAAAACTTGAACAAGAATACTCCAAACAATAGAAAAACAAAACAAAACAATGTTGAAAGCAAACTAATAGGCCCTGATGGCCAACAGAACATGTGCATCAGCGCTTAGGGAAAGAAAACTACTGAAAATAAATGTGTGTAACACACTTATTTGCAACAAGTACTCTATCTATTTACAAGATAGAACTTATCTCAGAGGAAATGCTTAAGGTGGATCCCATTAACTGGGATAGACAACACCTCTCTAGTCAGCTTAGAAAGTTGGAAAGCATTGTGTTCCTTGTACTCCATGATCACATAAGGCCCATCCCAAATTGCATCAAACTTGGAATGTCATCTAGGTCTGCTCTTATATTCATTCCATTTGAAGACCAAATCACCAATGATGAACTCCCCTAGTCTTGCCTTCTTATCAAAAGAGCTCTTCATCTGAGCTTGATGTATCTCAAGTTGTTTTAAAGCTTCCCTTCTAGTTTCCTCAAGCTCTACCAGCTATGCAAACTGCACTTCAAGAGGCTGCTCATTCAGTAATTCCATTTCTTTAACATAAATTAAAGTTGGCAATTCAATAGAAATAGGTAACTTAGCTTCTTTTCCATAAGAAAGTACATAAGGAGAACAACTAGTGGCACTTTTAGGAGTCACTCTATTAGCCCAAAGAGCTAACTTAAGATTTCCATGCCATGTTCATTGATTGTCCTTGATAGTCTTCTTGATTATCCAGATCAGATTCTTATTTGTAGATCATGCCTGCCTGTTTCCCTACAGATAATAATTAGAAGATGTATTCAAATAAATTTTATTTCTAATTGACCAATCATAAATCCTTAAACCAATAAAGGCCAAACCATTGTCAGAAACTATTGAATTTGGAGTACCAAATCTTGACACTAAGTCTTGATAAAAATTGAGCACATAAGTCTCATTTGCTTCCTTTAAAGCAACTACCTCAGTCCATTTAGTAAAATAATCAGTGGCGGTAAGGATCCACTTGTGACCCATGCTCCAAGGTGGGTTGATTGGCCTAATAAAATCTAAGCCCCACTTGGCAAAGGGTTGTTCCACTTGAATCAGATGCAGAGGCAACACTACAAGCTTCTATTTCCTTGAAAATAGAGCACACTTTTCACATTTTCAGACCCAAGCAATAGCATCCTTGAACAAATTTGGCCAATAATAACCAGCCTACATAATTTTCAGGGTTGTCATTCCTGTAGCAAAGTGGCCTCTTGAAGGCCCATCATGAAATTCTGCTAAAAGCTTATCAACTCGGTTAGGCTCAATGCACCTTAATAAAACACCTTGAAAATATCTTCTATATAGAATTACATCAATAATTGTAAAAGGAATAGACTGTAATCTATAATACCTCATTTTTTCTTTGTCTAGACCTTCAGGGCACTCGCCGATTTGCAAATAATGCATCATTTGTTGCACCTAGGTAGCAATAGGAACTGGAACAACAACTGCATAATCATTATTTAGCACTCTATCAACCTTTTTAGTTTCTTCTAAGCTTCTACCCGTCGTGATTTTTTCAATCTATTCACACAAACCCTTACCTCTAACAAGCTTGGTTACTTTAATATCTATATCAAACTCCATAACCTTGGTTATCCAACTAGCACGCTTATCATTAATTTCACGGTTCAATAAGAAATCTTTAACCATTGAATGCACAACCAACAAATGAATTTTGTTCTTTGACAACATATTTCTGAACTTTTTTAAGCTTCTTACAACAACAAAAACATGCTTCTCGACAAAGGAATACTTTACCTCATAATCATGTAGTACTTGCCTGAAAAAAGCTACAGGTTGCTCCAAACCTTCATCGTTCCTGTTGGAAGAGCATATCAGAAATAGTATCAACTCCTCCAAATGCATAAAGAATGAAATCTTTGTCGTACTTTGGATTAGTGAGGTTAGGGATAGCTGCGAGAGCTTCCTTGATTTGATCAAAGCTTCTCTTGCCTTCCTTGGTCCAAGCGAAGGGAATATTCTTTTTAAGCTTAAAAGTGAGAGGTTGCAGCAAAGCTGCAATATTTGGTATGAACCTCCTCATGAAATTTATTCTTCCAAGAAAGATTTGTAATCCTTTCTTGTGAGCTGGAAATGACAATTCAAGAATTGCAGAGACCCTTTCAGAGTCTATAGAAATACCCTTCTTTGAAACAATGTGTCCAAGAATTTTACCTTCGTGTACAAAAAATATACACTTCTTCGGGTTGAGAGACACTCCAAACTCTTTGCATCTCTAAAAAATATGTTCTAAATGATCAAGATGTTCATTAGCATTTCTGGAAAAAATAGTAATATTATCTAAATATACCAGAACGATCTTGTTCATGAGGCTGTGAAAGGCCATGTCCATCGCTCACTGAAAATTTGCTCCAGTGTTGGATAAGATGAAAGGCATCCTTTTGTAGGCCATTGTGCCCCACTTAGTCATGAATGCTATTTTGAATTGATCTTGTAGTTTTACCATAATCTGGTTATAACCTGGGTAACCATCTAGCAAATAAAATTTGTCAGAACCAGAAACCACCTACAAAATTTTCTCCATGGAAGGGAGTGGGTAGTTGTCTTTGAATGATGCTCTATTTAAATATTGGAAATCAACACATAATCTGATTTGCCTACTTTTCTTCCTAACTGGAACTAAGTTTGACACCCAAGAAGTATGCTTGATAGGAAAAATAATGCCACTTTCAACTAATTTATTCAGCTCAACTTTCATAAGGTGTTCTAATTTGGGATTAAGAGGCCTTTGTTTCTACCTTACTGGTTTTGCAACAGGTTCTAATTCAATAGTATGCTGGGCTAGTTCTAGGTCAAACCCTTTCAAATCCTTATACTCCCAAGAAAAGAAATCACTAAATTTTTGACATAACAGAATAAACTCTTGCTGTTCCTCTTTATTACATACCTTTCCCAGCTTGAGAAGCTTGCCTTTAAAGGTTTCAACTACTTCATAGTGTTCTTCTTTAACAACCAGGCTTCACTTGTCTCTCCTCATCTAGTCATCTGAGTTGAACGCAGATTCCAAGGTCACCAAACCCCTTGGCAGCTTGTTGGTCCTCAACTGTACAATCTGATTGTGATACTGTTGCTACTGCTTTTGCTGGTTTCCATATGCAAACTCAGCTTTAGCAATTAAAAAATTTACAATTTTCTCATCGCTTTCGAAAACCTGCCAACTCACATTATTGTCAGGTACAAAAGGTCTAACGACTATCTTTACATATTGATGCGCCTCTACTTTGTGAATTTCGTTTGGAATATCAAATTGAGCCCATATAGTAGCGAGCCTATCTGCATGCTTATTTTCATTTCTAGGAACTGAACAAATATTAAAAGCATAAAGATCTTCCATTAAATCCCATACACGATGCTTATATTTCTTAAGCAAGTCATTTTTTGTAGCATTTAGAATTTTGACATGATTCACTATTAACTTAGAATCACCATAGATATGCAAGCATTTAATACCTCTTTTTCGGGCCCATTCTAGGCCATGTACAAGTGCTTCATATTCAGCTGTATTATTTGTACAGCTGAATGAAAATCTAAAAGCTGAATAATATTTATCTCGCTCTGGTGAAATTAGCATGGCCCCGCCACCAATGCCTACACTGCTCCTCAAACCATCAAAATAAAGTTTCCAAAGTTCATTTTCCTACCCTGCAAGTTGTCCTTCCTTTTTAATCAGATTAGGCATATCCAAAATAGGTTCATGAATCATATAAACCCCTAATCCTATCTCATCTGTATGCTAGAAGGGATCAAGCTCGTGATCCTCGGCTCCCCATTCATCTAGATTTATATTTTCTACATGGGTGTTGTGGTCTAAGGTTATAGTTTTCTCCTCCAGTACAGAGGCGATGTAGAGGTTAGCATTTATAGGGCTCATAATGTATGGTTTGATATGGTCCTTGGCTAAAGGCTCAGACATTATGGTTACTTTCGTACCATACCTTGTTCTAAAAAATAGATGGGACCAATCAGTTGACAAGAAACCCCCCAACTTGGCTGTAAAATCCCTTGAGAGGCAAATGGAAAAGTGAGGTGGCAAATCAATTACATGTATATCTTGATGAATCACAAAACTAGGGGATGCATGCAAGGTAAGAGCTAAATTTTTGACTATACCAACAGTTTTAATAGCAGACCCATCCAACTGAACTACACCCCTCTGAGAATTTGGTTCATAAACAACACCTAATGCATCAACTAAGCTTTTAGGCATAACAGAGTTACTTGCACTAGAATCAACCATACAGTTATGCACTAATTTATCTCCAATGATCAGAGTCAAATAAAATGGAGGAGGCTTTACCTCTTTAGCTTTCTGCTCGCTTTTAACCTTCGAACTGTTAGTGAGCATGAATTTGGAAACACCTTGATTAGTATCATCAAAGATAGACAACTTAGCTAAAGCATCTTGCAGCAAACCTTTCTAACCTGGGATGTGCAAAGCATCTAATACAGACATGCTGATAGTAGTTTTTCTGAGGTGTTCAACAATATTGAAAGAAGTAGGATTTACCTTCTACTGGATTTTTATGACAACAACATCATTTTTCTTCTGCAAAGGCTGCAAATGTTTCTTTGACTATTCCTTTCTAGGTATCTCTTGGCCCTTTTGCAAAAAATGTACCTTGGGTTGCATTGCAACATTAGTATTGGGTGTAGAAACATGTGGCTTATCCTTCATAGGCTACTATTGTGAACTTCTGGCTTGCTTTCCTAAATCCATTTCCCTTTTTTTCGATCTCATGTTGGCTGCGACAGGAGAATTTTGTTGATCCTAGTCATTCACACCATAGAACTCAGAACTCTGCTAGTTTGGCAAAGTGACCTCAAAGCCTTCTTGTTGTTTTAGGCTCTAACTTGGAACACTTTTGAACCTACATAACTATTTTGGACCATTAAGGATTGATTTATCATTCCATTATCACATGCCGATTGGTTATGGGGTTGATTGAATGGATAACACCAATCGTAATCCTAGGTGATATTATTCTGAGGTACGAGTTCCTTTGACGAACTAGTTGCATTTTGGTTGTATGGATGGAATGGTCTTGGGTTAAAACTTCTCTTTTGGCCTTGATAATCATTTTGAAAAGTGGGCCTATTAGGTTGGTTCTGCTGATAAGTAGATTGATAAGGTTTATGTTC
Organism: Sequoiadendron giganteum; assembly: GCA_007115665.2. NCBI lineage: Eukaryota > Viridiplantae > Streptophyta > Pinopsida > Cupressales > Cupressaceae > Sequoiadendron > Sequoiadendron giganteum. The sequence continues at coordinate 353,768,405 of CM021107.1, forward strand.
ATGACCTACTTTCTTTTTAATACTCACAAGGTCATTCCCGAAGGTCTTGAGTATACTTTTAATCTCCTGAATTTCTAGGTTTTGGGCTGGAACAACAATTTGTTGGGCTACAGTTTGATAACCTATTGTTGGGACAATGAGAACAATAGCTAAGGGAGGTAAAGCAGTAGGGGTAGGTGGTTGTATTTTAGGAAACAATGACATACTAGGTCTAGGGGCTATATCTCTAGCTTGGATGAGATAATTCTTGGCTCTAATAGCGATATCATAAACATGAGGGAGTGTATGCCCACCCATAGATTGGGTCACGACCGGAATCTTATAGTTCAAAGCTTTTAAGTAAAATAGAAAAGAGTGAGTTGGCAAAGGCCTTACCATTGTAGGAATTCTGGCCCATGTTCTCTGAAATCGGTGGTTGAAATCAGCCAAGTGCTCATGTGGTGCTCTCTGAATAGTGCTCAATTATTCTAACAGGGACATATTATAAGATTTATCAGCAAAAAACTGGTATAGACCATTACCTAGTGCATCCCATGTCATGATTGAGTTGTCTATGAGGCCTCTGAACCATTGCAATGCTTTCCCCTTGAGCGATGCAGCCAAGAGCCTTAATGCGACATTCTCCTATGTGATATTGTGAATCGAGCATAAGGTAGCCACATCACGGATGTGCTCCACTAGTGTCATGTGATCCTCTCTAGTGAAGAATGATAGGATTCTAAGGGCTGCAACTAGGATGTTGTCATGTTGAGAAATGTCTAATGGACAGCCTCCATTAAAAGGTGCAAATGGGTGTTGCCTTAGCACTACCATTGCTGGTACTTGTGATATTGGAACTGGTATTCCTGGTAATGAAACCAAAGAACTGAAGACAAGAGGTGTTGATTTTGACCTCACTGGCGTCTCAAACAACCTCATTGTTCTGCCTCTTCTTCGTGGTAGGGAAAGCTATCGGTATCGGAAAGGCGCAACACTTGATATGCTTTGTACCTTTCTCATGTGTAGGTTGTACTAGGTCTGCATGTAAGATCACAATTTAGAGTTGCTAGGTATATTGAACAAGCCTGCAAAAGGCTAAGAAACCTACTGCATACACCAAACAACAAATTTAAAACATAATAACTTCTCTGAAACTAATTTTTAGAGTCCCACTAGGCATGCCAAAAATTGTTAGCAATCAGATATGTACCCCTTGTTAGATTTGCAAAAAATTAGACTATCTGTTGCAACATGGAAACTCTTTCCAGATGTGGGTAGTCTATGTGAAAAGAGAATCTCCAGAGCGAGCCGGTTCTCCATATGATGATCCTATTCTAAATATCTTTCTTGGGAAAAGGGATAGAGAGTAATAAAAATTAAAATATATGATTTGAAATGACCTTCAATACTTGATAATAACCTAATGATGACTCTAGTTTTTTCTCACAAACAATTTTCCAAAAAAACAATAAAATCTCACAACCTCTCATGAACAATTTTACATAAATGATTCGCATGAAAATTTATTTTTTTCAAATACAACATGCAACCTATATTTTGAACTTTTCTGCATCAAAATCACAGTCTTAGGACATAATAAGGACTCTATAAATAGAAATCACAACATAACATCAACTGAAACTGTAAGTAGACACCAAAAAAATGATAAGTAGGAATGTTGTTTTTTTTTATTGAACTGTAGGAGTATGCCCCAAAATCTCAAAACTGAGTACAAAGCAGTTTACAAGCTCAAAAATGTGTAAGAGCAAGAAACTAGAACTGAACTAGAAAGCCCTAAGTTTTCCTCAAAGATATATCTCTCAAAACCCTAATCCGAGCTCTAGAAAAAAGCTCAAGGAAAGGTCTCAAAAACTGCTCAAAAAGTCAGCACAAAAGTGGAAAAGTCTCACTTTTTGCATGCACATACTGTCAGACTTCTAAAAATAGATAAAAACTGATTTTAAAGCAAAGAAAGCACCTTATCTCTCCAATTGGAATCTCAAATCCGACCAAGAGGAAAATTCAATGTTCAACTGCTAAAAATAGCAAGAAAAACATAAAACAATTTATAAAGTATTGTTTTATGCTTCTGCTTTACAAGGTTTGCAGATTTTACAATTTGCCCTATTTTTGCAATTAAAGATTAAAAATATTTTGCAAAATAATACCTTATATCTCCTTATATAATGTTTAATTTTTCTTATCAAAATCATAAAAATATAAAGTTATATCTATTACATACCTTGCTTAATTGATTTCTTCTAAAATCAATTGAAAATAAAATGCCTAAATATAGATTTTAATTTAAAACAATATCCCTCCAAGACTTGATTGATTTCCATAAAATAAATTACAAATTAATACTTAGGGCATCAAGGCATAAGTAAACTTCACTCATAGTTTAATTGATTTTCCTCCAACTCAATTTAAAAAACCTAAGGACTTAGGCAAATAATATTTTAAAAAAAGTTGAAGGCCTCCAAAATGCTCGACCTAGGGCATGTATAAGGCATCAATGAATAACCTTTAAGGCATTAACCTTAATGAAAATCCCATTTCGAATTAGGGAAAATAGAACAAAAAGAAGGAAAAAACCCTAATATCATTTCAATTCTCACTTGCAACTTTGAGAATGAAACTTGCTAGAGAAGAGAGGCTACCACCATGAAAGCTCGATTCGTAGCTTAGAAAGCTTTGGGAACTTCAACTTGTCTTCAGATTTTCAATTCTCCTCACTGCAACTCATGGTAGGTTGCTTCTCATGGATTTTCGTGGCTCCATTTTTATTTTGAAAGGCAAGAAGCTAGCAAGGCCATGACCTTTACATGTATCATTTTCTGACTTTTGTTCCACCATTCTGGGTTTGACTTATCATTGGCCGCCATGGGAGAGCTCGACCCTCATTCTTGAGAGCTCTAATGAGCTTGGCCACGCCACCTCTACTCCTCTACAGGAATCACAAGGTAAACTTCACTCTCTCTATTATCTCTTCTGGTGGAACCAAAGCTTTAGAATCTTAAATGCAAAGAAATGATTTTCTGCTCTTTACCACATAAAATGCAGACCAAGAACTGGCTGCCCCATGAAAGTATTTTAACCTTGAGTTTTTCTATTGATCCCACCATCAAAATTAGAGCTTATGGATCTTTATCTCTACAAATAGTGACTTCTATTTTGGTAAACTTTGCAGGCCATCACAGAGGCCATGCCATTACATGTTCTGATAATGATTTTTTAAAGAAATCTGCATTGTATATCTCTATATTTTGTAAATGGAAGACTCTTGAAAGTTTAAACATAAGAGCTATGATGCTTCAAATGATACTTGAGCCTAAATCCCCTCCTCTTAGTCGTGACCTATCCTGCACACAATGGGTTTCCCTTGTAATTTTTTGGGCTCTACCCATGACTTATGTATGTAAATTTCATTTCTTGCAAGCCCCCTCATGGGTATGCTGAAAATAGTGAAAAAGCCTCATTTCATTCGAAACCCCCATTTGGATTCTTAGAATTTTAGAAGAAATTTACTTACTTTTGCATTTTTATGTAAAAACCTCACATGTGTATCCTCTATTTGAAGCACAAACTGCATTTTAATAAAAATGCTCATATGGGCATTCGTTGTTCTAAAGGAAATGTATTTTAGAATTAAAATTCTCATATGGGCTTCCTGCATTTCAAAATACCGCACTCTTGTCAAGAACGCAAATTGCCAAATTGGGTATCATTCATACTCAAGAGGCCAAATTGCTTATAGTGGTCCCAAAGGAAAAAACTGGGCATAACTTTTAAATTAGATGAGAACTCAAGAAACCCAATGAATTTTCAAATACCCATTTTAGCTCTTTAAAATATATCAAGAAATAGAATAAGGTTGTTTTGGAAAGAATGGCTTAAAATATGACTATCTCGCTGCCCCTTAAGCTAAATTAGGCCACTTTAACAAAGTATCACCTCAAAAATCTTCACCCAATACATTAAATCTGATCCCACTATTCTATATAGGTTACAAATGAATGGAAACAACAAATTTTAACAATGGAAACCCCTAAAAAGTCACTAAATCACCAAAATCCTTGTTAAGCCATTTTAGTCTAGGTTCCTTGAGGGTTTATTGAAAATCAATACTCCCTACCTCTTTTCATATTAACAATGCCTCAAACACACTTAAATATGTCTTCACATGCTATCTAAGCCTTCACTAATCCTTTATCAATGTATTTTATACAAACTCCATCACTTAGCCATCAACTTGGAACCACAAATCAATGAAAATCAATTAGGGCAGCAACAAAACTTATGCAAGATGACTTCCCCTATATCTACAAACACACCCAACTTGAAAAACTCACTGAACTAACCCATTCCACTGATTTATAAAGGCTTCCATCGGTGTAATGATTGCTTATGCTCTTATTTGACTCTCAAACCCCTAAAATGAGGGTTTTAGGATAGTCTACTAAAAAATGACTCAAACAAACCTAAATCTCATTGAAATCTTTCCAAATCATGTTTATTTAAAAGATAACTCACTATTATATAAAATCCAATGAATATTGTGGTTTGATGATGCTATATAGCTTGTACAAAGATTGCAAAAATAATAAGAAAATGTTGTATCTACAAAACAGGGTACTTTATTCATAAGACTATTTAATTTACCAATCTTCTCTTTTTCTCACCTTCATAAGGCTTTTAAAACACATTACACTAGTTATCATAACTTCCCCTTGAGTTCCCAATGACCAAAAACCTTCTCTTACAAAAGTGACTCTTCAACTTGCATTTTGTGCATTTTTGCATTTTTGACAACATTTGAAAGATTTTGCATTTTTTGATAACCTAAATATAAGACCCCATAGAAACCTAATAAAATGCTTCAAATACATTAAAATAGTCCCAAATGTGACCTTTTCACAATAAAAACATGATGAAGACTCAAATTTTACAAAATTGCCTCATGGAGGCATAAGATTGACATGGTGCCCTACACCATACACCCAACCTGAAAAAGACCTCAAGTCCCTTTAAGGATTGAGTTGCATCAAACTTGCTTCTTCACACCTGCAAACATACCTCTACCAATTCTATCTTGGACTACTCCCTGCCTTACTCTATTTGCACACTTGAAATCATTCACTTTCCTTTGCCTTTCACCTTGATTCAATCCACCTTCCGCCTTCATTTATGTCTTCAAGTTCTCTGCCTCAATAATCTCTTGTGCCATCAGACTCACAACCCACTATTCTAGTAGTATTTAGCTACCCTCTAACCTCTTTTCCAATCAAAGGACACAAGATTGTCGTTACTATGATTTCACCATTCTTTTCTAAGCAATCTTGGCCCACTCCAATCAATTCATCCTTGACCTTCTCTTGACCTGCTTTTGTCATCTTCTCTTCATTTTTTTTGCCATCTACTATCTTAGCATCTTTGTGGTTTGAAATGGCTGCATTCTTCATGTTATTTTCCTTAGATAGATACCCATTCCCTCACTGCTTCATCACCTCTCACAACATACAATCCATCTACCCAACAAGAGATCCTAGAAGATGCATCTCTACCCACTCTCTCTCTCAGTGGTGTAACTATCTTTGCACCTTCTCCCTAGCTTAATCTCTATTGGAGGACAATGAACACAAACCTCTTACATGTCTGTAGCCAACACACCTTCTCACAACTCTTTCTTGCAACTTTAAGATGGACCACAAGAACCTACAACCAACAAACTTAACAATCCAATAGATCAACCAGCTCTGATACCAAAATTATGTTGAGCATGGTGGGCTTCGAACGAAATTCCAAAGATACAAAACAAGGTTCTTGATTGATCAACAAAAACACTCGTAAACTTTCTTCCATGAAACATGGTTTCAAAGGCTCCAAAACACTGAAAGGAGGTTTCAAGACACCAAAATCTTCCTAAACCTTTACCACACTTTGACCATCATGATATTGATTGGAATAACCCAGATAAACACCCTTAAGAACACTGGTTCCTTCATTATTTCATCATTCATACTCAAGAGGCCAAATTGCTTGTAGTAGTCCCAAAGGACAAAACCAAACCTAATTTTTAAACCAGATGAGAACTCAAGAAACCCAAAGAATTTTCAAATACCCATTTTGGATCTCTAAAACATATCAAGAAACAAAATAAGGTTGTTTTGGAAAGAATGGATTTAAAAATTATTGTCTTGTTGCCCATTAAGCCAAATTATGCCACTTTAACAAAGCATCACCATGGAACTCTTCACCCAATACATTAAATCTGATCTGAATGCTCTATACAGGTTACAAATGAATGGAAACAACAAATTTTAACAATGGAAACCCCTGAAAAGTCACTAAATCATGAAAACCCTTGTTAAGCCATTTTAGGCTAGGTTCCATGAGGGTTTATTGAAAATCAATACTCCCAGCCTTTTTTGACATAAATAATACCTCAAACACACTTAAATATGTTTGCACATGCTATCTAAACCTTCACCAATCCTTTATCAATGCATTTTATACAAACTCCATCACTTAGCCATCAACTTTGAGCCAAAAATCAATGAAAATCAATTAGGGCAGCAACAAAACTTATGCAAGATGACTTCCCCTATATCTATAAACACACCCAACTTCAAAAAATCACTGAACTAACCCATTCCACCAATTTATAAAGGCTTCCATTGGTGGAATGGTTGCTTATGCTCTTATTTGACTCTCAAACCCCTAAAATAAGGGTTTCCAGATAGTCTACTAAAATATGACTCAAACAAACCTAAATCTAAATGAAATCTCCCCAAATCATGTTTATTTAAAACACAACTCACTATTCTATCAAATCCAATGAAGATTGTGGTTAGATGATGCTATACAGACCATACAAAGCTTGCAAAAACAACAAGAAAATGTTGTATCTACATAACAAGGTACTTTATTCACAAAACTCTTCAATTTACAATCTTCTCTTTTTCTCACCTTCAAAAGGATTTTAAAACCTATTACATCAGTTATAATAACCTCCCCTTGAGTTCCCAATGACCAAAAACCTTCCCTTACAAAAGTGACTCTTCAACTTCTTGCATTTTGTGTATTTTTGCATTTTTGACAACATTTGAAAGATTTTGCGTTTTTTGATAACTTGACTATAAGACCCCATAGAAACATAATCAAATGCTTCAAATACATTAAAATAGTCCCAAAAATGACCTTTTTAAAATCAAAAAATGATGAAGACTCAAATTTTACAAAATGGCCTTATGGAGGCATAAGATTGACATGTTGCCCTGTACCAATTAGGCATTGCTAATGAAGTATGGGAAAAGTTGAAAGATATCTATGAAGGAAATGATAGAATAAAATTATAAAAAAGCTAACAACAAAGTGCAAATATGAGAACTTGAAAATGGAAGAAGGAGAAGAAATTGTAAGCTACTTTTATAGGGTTGATATTGCAATAAATGAAGTAAAAAATGAAGGTGTTACTATGATCGATGAAGATGTAATAGAAAATATTTTGATGACCCTACCAGAGAGCTATAGTGACAAGGTCTTAGCTTTTAAGGAAATATACGATCTAAGGAAATTCACTAAAGAACAACTATTTGGCACCTTGACTATATTTGAGATGAGAAAGTTTGGAGAATGAAAGGAGAGAACATAAATAGCCTTCAAAGCAACTAAGACAAAAAATGATCTGGATAGTGATGGTTTAGAAGAGTTGGAAGCAAAATTTACAAGGAAGTTGAAGAAAGGTATTTGTAAGTACAAAGGTATTCTACCTTTTAAATGTTTCAGTTGTGGAAATGTTGGTCACTATGCTTCAATATGTCCAAATAGAGCCATACACAAGAAGAACAAAGATAATAAAGACAAAAAGGACAGAAAGTTCAAGAAATTGTATTATGTTAGAGAAGATGCTAGAATTTTTTATGATGAATCTAATTTTCAGGATTATAAAGATGAATGCGTGTTTCTAGCCTTGGAGAATAAATATATGTTTACTAACCATGGAAGATGCACAAGGGAATGTGGTCTTGAAAACAAGAATGATGAGATGGAAGGTACTCTAGCTATTTCCTTCATGGTAGACAAGATGAAAAATATTGGGTGTTCAAATCATATGACAAGAGAAAAAAATAATAAATCACTAAACTTGAAAATTATGATGGAGGATTAGTTATGTTTGGAAATGATTCTGGTGCAAAGATTGTTGGAAAAAGAACATTTAGTTCTGATGGAAAGCACAATAATTATGATGTATATTATGTTAAGGGCTCAAGGCATAATCTTTTGAGTGTTGGACAAATGTGAAGCAAAGAATTTAAGCTTGTGTTCTAGGATAATACCTATGAGATCAAAAAAGGGTCTGGAACTGTGGTAGCTGCAAGAAGAACACATGGAAATATTTATCAGCTTAAGACTATTGATGGTTAGGGTTTTGTTTCTAATGTTAGTGAAAGTTGGTTGTTGTACCAGAGGATGGGACATGTAAACTTTGAAAATCTGATCAGGATTAGTTCAAGAGAAGTTATTAGGGGTCTACCTAAAATTACAAAGCCTACCAATACTATTTGTAGAAGTTTTCAATTGGGAAAATAACAAGATGCAATTTTAAAGGAAAAGAACAATTATCTACTAGAATGCTCGAATTGATTAATACAGACCTCTGTGGTCCAATAAGAAGATGAAGTTTTAATGGTGACATGTATTTTATGTTTTTGATTGATGATTATTCTAGAATGACATGGGTTACTTTTCTTAGGGAGAAAGCTCAAGCTCTAGATAGATTCGAAGTGTTCAAGGAAAGGGTAGAGAATGAAGTGAACCTGAGAATCAAATGTCTAAGGTCTGATATAGGTGGAGAATTCACTTCTAGTGAGTTTAATACATTTTGTGAAGAGCATGGAATAAAGAGACATTTTTCTTCTCCTAGAACTCCTCAGCAGAATGGAGTTGTAGAAAGGAAGAATCGAGCTATTCAAGAGATTGCAAGGACTATGGTTAAAGAGGAAAATGCACCTAATGTATACTAGAGAGAAGCAATCCTCACTATTTTTTACATTCTTTAAAAAGTTCAAATAAGAGGTAACAACACAAAGACCCCTTATGAACTATGTTTGGAAGTAGATGTTATATTAAAAGAGATATGGTTGAAGAATCATGCAAAAAAAATTTCCTTACCATTGATGTCAAAGGGGTAGAGAGAATCATGTGAAAAAACTTATCTTGCAAGGAGAAGTGAGTGTAGAAATGTTGTGCAGGTTGTCTAATCTGAAAAAAAAAGCAGGAGAGTGTGTATGGAATCTTTCATGGTTTTTCACATCATGTGTTGCCATCAATGACAAAGGGGGAGATTGTTGCAAGTATGAATGAGTATGGTGGTGTTGTCATTAATGTTGCCATTGATGTACACATAGTTCAGGTTGTTGCAAAAAAAGGATTCAAGTGATTGCAAGTGGTACATGTATGGTTGAGATACTGTAGAGATGTTGTGAGTAGATGGAGCTATCTTTATGATGTTCCAGGTGTGATGATATAATGAGTTATCAAGTTCTTTTCCTAAAATTAATAACCAAGGTGGATTTGTATACATTGTGTGGAATTTGACTCGACACATAAAACTATTCTTCCTCATACCAAATATACAAAAAACTTGATAGAGTATATGGTTGAGTTGTGTTAAAATTGTTTAGACTAGTTACACAAAGAGGTGTGATGTACCTAACATGCAACTATTACACAAATTGTCTCAAACAAAATTCCATACATAAAACAAAGAAAGTATTCACCATGGTAGTATCACAAAAAAATCTAACAAACAAAATAAATAGGAATTGATAGTTAATGCCCCCATTCCCTCTTCTTTAAATCCTTATGGACATCCTTGAGAGATCTTGGGAAGGTGGTATTAAGATTAAAAAAATTGTAGTATCACAAGTGCCATAGTTGTTTTGCTGCTTCATCATGAAACCCATTGATGATGTCTATTGTAGGAACATTGTATCCATTAAGACTCATGTTTAGTATTGTTGATGATGAATTTCAAATAGGTATGGTAGTCTATATTTAGGAATTATTTTAAATTGATAGTTACTTGGTCATTTCGATCTTCACTTTGAATTTTTTGATTTTGATGTTTTTTGTTTGTTTATTTTGTTGTCAAAGGGTGATGGTGATTATTGTTTATTGTGAATGAAACATTTATTGTGGATAAGTGATAATAGAGAAGGGATCTTTTGTAAATTTCTAAGTATTTTATGTTGTTTTTGCTGTTTTGAGGAAATTTAGAAAAAAAATTAAGGGGACCTAAAGGGACTGACATAGATCCTTGGGGGTTGATTAGAGATTAGCCTTGCCTATATGATGAACATAAAGACATCATAGTTCGACTATGTTGATTGACATTGTTTTTGGGGTTTTCTAAATTTTTATTAATGTTTTGGATTTTGCTAAGATATTTGATTTTTTTTTGTTTCGGTGGACTAACCTAGGGCCTTAGGGACTCATCATTTATGATGGCCTTACCTAAACTATCCATGCAAAGGCTCATAGTTCTCTTGTTTTATAATAACATGTTTTTGAATTTTCCTATTTTTCAAATGTTTTTTTGAATTTTAAATTTTGAATTTTTGACCAAGTTAAAAGACTGTGATAGACACCTAAGGGGACTAACCGAGGGCCTTGGGGGATAATCAAAGATTATCCTTTCCTATGTTATACATGTAGAGACCACATAGTTGGACTAGTGTTGACTAACAATCATCTACTAGAATGCTAGAATTGATTCATATAGACCTCTGTGGTCCCATAAGAATAGGAACTCTTAATGGTGACAAGTATCTTATGCTTTTGTTTGATGATTATTCTAGAATGACATGGGTTAATTTTCATAGGGAGAAAGCTCAAGCTCTAGATAGATTCAAAGTATTCAAAGAAAGGGTAGAGAATGAAGTGAACTTGAGAATCAAATTTCTAAGGTTTGATAGAGCTGGAGAACTCACTTCTAGTTAGTTTAATAAATTTTGTGAAGAGCATGGCATAAAGAGACATTTTTCTTCTCCTAGAACTCCTCAACAGAATAGAGTTGTAGAAAGGAAGAACCGAGTTGTTCAAGAGACTGCAAGGACTATGGTGAAAGAGGCAAATGAACCTAATGTATACTAGAGAGAAGCAATCCACACTGTTGTTTACATTCTTTAAAAAGTTCAAATAAGAGGTAACAACACAAAGACCCCTTATGAACTGTGTTTGGAAGTAGACGTTATATTAAAAGAGATATGGTTGAAGAATCATGCAAAAAAATTTCCTTACCATTGATGTCAAAGGGGGAGAGAGAATCATGTGAAAAAACTAATATTGCAAGGAGAAATGAGTGTAGAAATGTTGTGCGGGTTGTTTGATCTGAAAAAAAAAGCAGGAGAGTGTGTATGGCATGTTTCATGGTTTTTCACATCATGTGTTTCCATCAATGACAAAGGGGGAGATTGTTGCAATTATGAATGAGTATGGTGGTGTTGTCATTAATGTTGCCACTGATGTCAACATAGTTCAGGTTGTTACAGAGAAAGGATTCAAGTGATTGCATGTGGTACATGTATGGCTGAGATACTATAGAGATGTTTTGAGTAAATGGAGCTATCTTTATGATGTTTCCAATGTAATGATATGATGAGTTATCAAGTTCTTTTGAGAAAATTAATAAATAGTGAAGACAAAGTTGTCTGTGTGTTCTGAATGTAATCTAGTAATGTTCTTTGCATTTCTTCTATGTTGATCCTATGCTTGTTCAGATTTTTGGTGTTGTTTATGGGCATCTTTGGTTGATATATCTTGAGTTATGACTTTTGGGTTGATGAAGAGTGGAAATTGTGTTCACTGGTTTGTGAACTAATTTGGCAGAGTTGTTTGTCTATGGATTGGGATAAATTTTTTTGCTCTATAGTCCTCTAATGGTTTTTCTCAAATCTTGTGCATTTGGAACAAGGTTAATAATGATTTTATCTATGTTTTGGAAAAATTGTTCATGGTTTGGTGCTTTCGAAGGTTTATTTCAGAGCTGCTATTTGTGTCAACATAGTCTAGTTGGACTGTTGGAAAGAGTTCTATATATGAAGTTGTTGCAGTTGCTACAAATGTTTCTAAAGGTATCTAAGACGTGTTCCAATGTTTGGTGAAACATATTATGTGATCCACATGTTATCATCTTTTTGTGGATGCGCATACTTCAAAGTTCATTTGTGTTTTCATTAGGTTTGGCCGACCTGGTGTCTACACGTTACATGAAGGATATGTATCAATTAAGGAAGCATGTGATTGATCCAAGATGTTGTTTAGGGTCTTGACTAAGTATTAATCTGGTCCACTCTCATTCTTATCCACCACGCAAATGTTGATTAACTGACCTAGTTAGAATTTGTAAAATAAATAATGTGTATCCAACCTTGGAGAATTTTTCTAAGATCAAATATGGTATAAATACAAGTCAACATGTTGTAAATTAGAAGTGAGAAAAGTGTGACAAGTGTGAAAAAAGTGTGAAATTAGAGTGTGTGAAAGTGAATCAAGGAATTAGTAATTTATAATATGTTTGAATCCTGAAAGAAGTCAGTTGATGGTGTCTACATTTCTCTGATCGGGGTTGTGAATGTGAGGAACTTTTTGTGGTACGTTTTCTATTATCTATATTGATCTATTGGCAATGAGCCTCCATTCTTGACAATGAGTCCTATCTATAGGAAGAGAGCCTTGCATCTAAATAGTGAGTCCTATCTTGGGCAGTGAGCCCTCTAGTAGTGAGCCTTTGTATCTAGTTTTGCATTACTATTATATTGTGAGTTAATCCTCATCGTGGTTTTTCCATCATTGGGTATTCCACGTAAATCTAGTGTCTCTTGTATTTTCTTTATGTTATCTAAATTTCATGCTTATAATAAATAACAGATTAAAGTGAATGTAATTAGATACAATTGATTCACCTCCCAACTCTGTTGTCTGGTGCAATTCAAAATTATGCACAATAGAAGTTGCAATGCCAATTACCATAGGTTCCTTAGGGTCCTCCCCCTCAGGGGGATATGGCAGCCCAACTAGTGCAAATGATAGCAAATAGAGATGCAGTTAGAGCATAATGTGATGTTGATATTGTGCTATGATAGGCCACTAAGGCACAAGTTTTGATTGTGATTGGAGAGAGCGATACATTTAGAGTAGAGAAAGACACTCTCTTTCAGGAGACAGATTCATTGAGACATGAGTTGGTTGTCGAGAGGTAGAACAAACTTACAACTGAGATATCTCTAGCCTCCACCATTCACTTACCCCAGTATCAAGCCAAGTGAGATAGGCTCCTGCAGTAGGTGACATATTATCAAACTTTGTATGAGGAATTTGTGTTAAGGGCTTAGTTACATCTCCATTTTCATGAGCTGAGCATAACTATAGGTGAAAAATCAGGTAGGTAGTCAGTTAGATGGTCTCTAGCCAAGCCCCAACCATCCCCTCACCATAGCGAACATCAGTTGAGATCTCCACCACCAGTCAACCAATAGAGTTGGTTTTTTAATGATATTTTATATGTGTTGTATGAGAGACTTGATGTAGACATATTTTTGTTTATATATTCATTGGACCAACTAAGGCCTTGTATATATTTATTTATTTTGATCTTCTTTGATTTTGTATCATACATGACATTTGATGATGATATTATCCATTTTTGATGATATATGATATACCATGTTTTGATTCGGATTTATGATGCATTATGAGATGCTTATAGATGATCATGGATATTCATATTTGTCCAGTGATGTTTTTTGTATTTTTATGATGTATGCATATGCTATGGATGAATGATTTATATATCTATGCGACAAATGATGATACATTATGTATGTGATGGGTGATGATATTGTATGCATGTGATGGATGATTATAAATGGCGTGTGATGTTTTATCATTTTATTTTGGTCATGATATGTACTAATGAATGTGTGGATGTAGGATATATATGGTACTAATGATATTGTAATGTCAGATGGAGTTGTTGGTAAGAAGTGTTAGATGATTTAGATATGGATAGAAATTTTACGTTGCGAGTTACCAATGAGTTTTGCTTTTTCTTTCATAGAGGCTTTGTATCTTTTAGCGATCCTTTTTGATGTAGAAAACTGATATCATGCAATAGGGTTTTAATAACCAAGGGGGCTTTGTGTCCAAGGCATTGAATTTGACTCGACACACAAAAACTATTCTTTTTCATACCAAACATACAAAAACCTTGATAGAGTATATGGTTGAGTTGTGTTAAAACTGTTTAGACCAGTTACACAAAGAGGTGTGATGTACCTAACATGCAACTATTACACGAATTATCTCAAACAAACTTCCATACATAAAAAAAAAGAAATTATTCACCATGGTAGTATCACAAAAAAATATAACAAACAAAATAAATACGAATTGATAGTTAAAGCCCCCATTCCCTCTTCTCTAAATCCTTATGGACATCCTTGAGAGATCCTAGGAAGGTGATATTAAGATAAATAAAAAATAAAAGACTATAAAAAGATAAAAAAAATTGCAGTATCACTTGCCATAGTTGTTTTGATGTTTCATCATGAAACCCATTGATGATGTCTATTGTAGGAGCATTTTATCCATTAAGACTCATGTTTAGTATTGTTGATGATGAATTTAAAATAGGTATGGTAGTCTATATTTAAGAATTATTTTAAACTGATAGTTACTTGGTCATTTCAATCTTCACTTTGAAATTTTTGATTTTGATGTTTTTTGTTTGTTTATTATGTTGTCAAAGGGTGATGGTGACGATTTTTTATTGTGAATGAAACATTTATTATGGATAAGTGATAATAGAGAAGGGATATTTTGTAATTTTCTAAGTATTTTATGTTGTTTTTGTTGTTCTGAGGAAAATTTAGAAAAAATATGAGGGGACCTAAAGGGACTGAAATAGTTCCTTGGGGATTGATCAAATATTAGCCTTGCCTATATGATGAACATAGAGACATCATAGTTTGACTATGTTGATTGACATTGTTTTTGGAGTTTTCTAAATTTTTATTAATGTTTTTAATTTTTCTAAGATATTTGATTTTGTTTTTGTTTTGGTGGACTAATTTAGGGCCTCAGGGATTCATCATTTATAATGGCCTTGCCTAAATTATCCATGCAAAGGCTCATAGTTCGCTTGTTTGATAACAACATGTTTTTGAATTTTCCTATTTTTGAAATGTTTTTTTTGAATTTTAAATTTTGAATTTTTAACTAAGTTAAAAGACCATGATAGACACCTAAGGGGACTAACCGAGGGCCTTGAGGGTTAATAAAATATTATCCTTCCCTATGTTATACATGTAGAGACCACATAGTTGGACTAGTGTTGACTAACAATCATCTACCAGAATGCTATAATTGATTCATATCGACCTCTATGGTCCCATAAGAATAGGAAGTCTTAATGGTGACAAGTATTTTATCCTTTTGATTAATGATTATTCTAGAATGACATGTGTTACTTTTCTTAGGGAGAAAGCTCAAGCTCTAGATAGATTCAAAGTGTTCAAGGCAAGGGTAGAGAATGAAGTGAACCTAAGAATCAAATGTCTAAGGTCTGATAGAGGTGGCGAATTCAGTTCTAGTGAGTTTAATACATTTTGTGAAGAGCATGGCATAAAGAGACATTTTTCTTCTCCTAGAACTCCTCGGTAGAATGGAATTGTAGAAGGGAAGAACTGAGCTATTCAAGAGGCTGCATGGACTATGGCGAAAGAGGCAAATGCACCTAATGTATACAAGAGAGAGGCAATCCACACTGTTGTTTACATCCTTAAAAAATTTTAAATAAGAGGTAACAACACAAAGACCCCTTATGAACTGTGTTTGGAAGTAGATGTTATATTAAAAGAGATATGGTTGAAGAATCATGCAAAAAAAATTTCTTACCATTGATGTCAAAGGGGGAGAGAGAATCATGTGAAAAAACTTATCTTGGAAGGAGAAGTGAGTGTAGAAATGTTGTGCAGGTTGTCTAATATGAAAAAAAAAGCAAGAGAGTGTGTATTACATCTTTCATGGCTTTTCAAATCATGTGTTTCCATCAATGACAAAGGGGGAGATTGTTGCAGGTATGAATGAGTATGGTGGTGTTGTCATGAATGTTGCCATTGATGTTAACATAGTTCAAGTTGTTGCAGAGAAACCATTCAAGTGATTTTAGGTGGTACATGAATGGTTGAGATATTGTAGAGATTGTGTGAGTACATGGAGCTATCTTTATGATGTTGCAGGTGTGATGATATGATGAGTTATCAAGTTCTTTTGAGAAAATTAATAAATAGTGAAGACAAAGTTGTCTGTGTGTTCTGAATATACTCTGGTAATGTACTTTTCATTTCTTCTATGTTGATCATATGCTTGTGTGGATTTGTGGTGTTTTTTATGGGCATCTTTGGTTTATATATCCTGAGTTATGACTTTTGGGTTGATGAAGAGGGGAAATTGTGTTCATCGGTTTGTGAACTAATCTGGCAGAGTTGTTTTTCTATGGACTGGGATAAATTTTTCTACTCTACAGTCCTCTGATGGTTTTTCTCAGATCTTGTGGATTTTGAACAAAGTTAATAATGATTTTATTTGTGTTCTGGAAAAATTGATCATGGTTTGGTGCTCTGGAAGGCTTATTTTAGAGCTACTATTTGTAATTTATAACATTTTTGAATCCTGAAAGAAGTCAGTTGATGGTGTCTACAATTCTCTGATTAGGGCTATGAATGTGAGGAACTTTTTGTGGTAGGTTTTCTATTATCTATATTGATCTATTGGCAATGAGCCTCCCTTCTTGACAATGAGTCCTATCTGTAGGAAGAGAGCTTTGCATCTAGATAGTGAATCCTATCTTGAGCAGTGAGCCTTCTAGTAGTGAGCCTTTGTATCCAATTTTTCATTACTATTATATTGTGAGTTAATCCTCATCGTGGTTTTTCCATCATTGGATATTCCACATAAATTTGGTGTCTCTAGTATTTTCTTTATGCTATCTACATTTCATGTTTATACTAAATAACAAATTAAAGTGAATGTGGAATTGATTAAGATCAAAAGTGAATGTAATTAGATACAATTGATTCAACCCCCCTCTTTGTTGTTTGGTGCAATTCAACATGATGCACAATAGAAGTTGCAACGCAAATTACCATAGGCTCCTTAGAGTCCTCCCCCTCAGGGGGATTTGGCAGCCCAACTAGTGCAAACGATAGCAAATAGAGATGCAATAAGAGTATAGTGTGATGTTGACATTGTGCTACGATAGGCCTCTAAGGCACAAGTTTTGATTGTGATTGGAGAGAGAGATACATTAAGAGTAGAGAAATACACTCTCTTTCAGGAGAGAGATTCATTGAGACATGAGTTGTTTGTCGAGAGGTAGAACAAACTTACAATTGAGATATCTTTGGCCTCCACAATTAACTTACCCTAGTATCAAGCCAAGTGAGACGGGCTCCTTCAGTAGGTGACATATTATCAAACTTTGTATGAGGAATTTGTGTTAAGGGCTTAGATACATCCCCAATTTGGTGAGCCGACCATAAATATAGGTGCAGAGTCAGGTAGGTAGTCAATTAGATGGTCTCTAGCCATGCCCCAACCATCCCCTCACCATAGCGAGAATCAATTGAGATCTCCGCCAACAGTTGACCAATAGAGTTGGGTTTTTATGATATTTTCTATGTGTTGTATGAGAGACTTGATGTAGACATATTTTTGTTTATATATTCATTGGACCAACTAAGGCCTTGTATATATGTATTTATTTTGATCTTCTTTGATTTTGTATCAT
The DNA here is from genome assembly GCA_007115665.2 of Sequoiadendron giganteum. Classification (NCBI taxonomy): domain Eukaryota; kingdom Viridiplantae; phylum Streptophyta; class Pinopsida; order Cupressales; family Cupressaceae; genus Sequoiadendron; species Sequoiadendron giganteum. The sequence continues at coordinate 353,786,238 of CM021107.1, forward strand.
ACATGACATTTGATGATGATATTATCCATTTTTGATGATATATGATATACCATGTTTTGATTCGGATTTATGATGCATTATGAGATGCTTATAGATCATGGATATTCATATTTTTCCAATGATGTTTTTTGTATTTTTTCGATGTATGCATATGCGATGGATGAATGATTTATATATCTATGTGATAAATGATGATACATTATGTATTTGATGGGTGATGATATTGTATGCATGTGATGGATGATTATACATGGCATGTGATGTTTTATCATTTTATTATGGTCGTGATATGTACTAATGAATGTGTAGATGTAGGATATATATGGTACTAATGACATTTTGATGTACGATGGATTTGTTAGTAAGAAGTGTTTGATGATTTAGATATGGATATAAATTTAATGTTGCAAGTTACCAATGAGTTTTTCTTTTGCTTTCATAGAGGCTTTGTATCTTTTAGCGATCCTTTTTGATGTAGCAAACTGATATCATGCACTAGGGTTTTAATAACCAATGTGGCTTTGTATCCATTGCATGGAATTTGAATCGACACACAAAAACTATTCTTGCTCATACCAAACATACGAAAACCTTGATAGAGTATATGGTTGAGTTGTGTTAAAACTGTTTAGACCAGTTACACAAAGAGGTGTGATTTACCTAACATGCAACTATTACACGAATTGTCTCAAACCAAATTCCATACATAAAACAAAGAAATTATTCACCATGGTAGTATCACAAAAAATATAACAAAAAAAATAAAAATGAATTGATAGTTAATTCCCCGATTCCCTCTTCTCTAAATCCTTATGGACATCCTTGAGAGATCCTAGGGAGGTGGTATTAAGATAAGTAAAAAATATAAGACTATAAAAAGATAAAAACAGTTGGAGTATCACTTGCCATAGTTGTTTTGATGTTTCATCATGAAACCCATTGATGATGTCTATTGTAGGAACATTGTATCCATTAAGACTCATGTTTAGTATTGTTGATGATGAATTTAAAATAGGTATGGTAGTCTATATTTAGGAATTATTTTAAATTGATAGGTACTTGGTCATTTCGATCTTCACTTTGAATTTTTTTATTTTGATTTTTTTGTTTGTTTATTATGTTGTCAAAGGGTGATGGTGATGATTTTTTATTGTGAATGAAACATTTATTGTGGATAAGTGATAAAAGAGAAGGGATCTTTTGTAAATTTTTAAGTATTTTATGTTGTTTTTGCTGTTTTGAGGAAATTTAGAAAAAAAATAAGGGGACCTAAAGGGACTCACATAGTTCCTTGGGGGTTGATCAGATATTAGCCTTGCCTATATGATGAACATAGAGACATCATAGTTTGACTATGTTGATTGACATTGTTTTAGGAGTTTTCTAAATTTTGATTAATGTTTTAGATTTTGCTATGATATTTGATTTTTTTATTGTTTTGGTGGACTAACCTAGGGCCTGAGAGACTCATCATTTATGATGGCCCTTCCTAAATTATCAATGAAAAGGATCATAGTTTGCTTGTTTCATAATAACATGTTTTTAAATTTTCCTATTTTTCAAAATGTTTTTTTTGAATTTTAAATTCTGAATTTTTGACTAAGTTAAAAGACCATGATAGAACCCTAAGGAGACTAACTGAGGGCCTTGAGGGCTAATCAAATATTATCCTTTCCTATATTATACATGTAGATACCACATAGTTGGACTAGTGTTGACTAACAATCATCTACCAGAATGCTAGAACTGATTCATATAGACCTCTGTGATCCCATAAGAATAGGAAGTCTTAATGATGACAAGTGTTTTATGCTTTTGATTGAGGATTATTCTAGAATAACATGGGTTACTTTTCTTAGGGAGAAATCTCAAGCTCTAGATAGATTCAAAGTGTTCAAGGAAAGGGTAGAGAATGAAGTGAACCTGAGAAACAAATGTCTAAGGTCTGATAGCGGTAGAGAATTCACTTCTAGTGAGTTTAATACATTTTGTGAAGAGCATGGCATAAAGAGACATTTTTCTTCTCTTAGAACTCCTCAGCAGAATGGAGTTGCTAAAAGGAAAAACCAAGTTTTTCAAGAGACTGCAAGGACTATGGTGAAAGAGGAAAATGCACCTAATTTATACTAGAGAGAAGCAATCCACACTGTTGTTTACATTCTTTAAAAAGCTCAAATAAGAGGTAACAACACAAAGACGTCTTATGAAATGTGTTTGGAAGTAGATATTATATTAAAATAGATATGGTTGAAGAATCATGCAAAAAAATTTCCTTACCATTGATGTCAAAGGGGGAGAGAGAATCATGTGAAAAAACTATATTGCAAGGCAAAATGAGTGTAGAAATGTTGTGCAGGTTGTCTAATCTGAAAAAAAAAGCAGGAGAGTGTGTATGGCATGTTTCATGGTTTTTCACATCATGTGTTTCCATAAATGACAAAGGGGGAGATTGTTGCAACTATGAATGAGTATGGTGGTGTTGTCATTAATGTTGCCATTCATGTCAACATAGTTTAGGTTGTTACAGAGAAAGGATTCAAGTGATTGCAGGTGGTACATGTATGGTTGAGATACTATAGAGATGTTGTGAGTAGATGGAGCTATCTTTATGATGTTGCAGGTTTGATGATATGATGAGTTATCAAGTTCTTTTGAGAAAATTAATAAATAGTGAAGACAAAGTTGTCTGTGTGTTCTAAATGTACTCTGGTAATTTGCTTTGCATTTCTTCTATGTTGATCCTATGCTTGTGCAGATTTGTGGTGTTGTTTATTGGCATCTTTGGTTGATATATCCCGAGTTATGATTTTTCGGTTGATGAAGAGTGGAAATTGTGTTCACCGGTTTGTGAACTAATCTAGAAGAGTTGTTTGTCTGTGGACTTGGATAATTTTTTCTGATCTACAATGATCTGATGGTTTTTCTTAGATCTTGTGGATTTGGAACAAGGTTTTTAATGATTTTATTTGTGTTCTGGAAAAATTGTTCGTGGTTTGGTTCTCTTGAAGGCTTATTTCAGAGCTACTATTTGTGTCAACATAGTCTAGTTGGACTATTGGAAAGAGTTCTATATATGAAGTTGTTGTAGTTGCTACAAATGTTTCTAAAGGTATCTAAGAAATGTTCCAATGTCTGGTGAAGCATGTTATGTGATCCAAATGTTATCATCTTTTTATGCATGCGCATACTTCAAAGTTCATTGGTGTTTTCTTTAGGTTTGGCCGACCTGGTGTCTACACATTACATGAAGGATAGGTATCAATTAAGGAAGCATGTGATTGATCCAAGATGTTATTTAGGATCTTGACTAAGTATTAATTTGGTCCACTCTCATTCTTATCTACCATGAGAATGTTGAGTCACTGACCTAGTTTGAATTTTTTAAATAATAATGTGTAGCGAACCTTGGAGAATGTTTCTAAGATCAAATATGGTATAAATACAAGTAAACATGTTGTAAATTAGAAGTGAGAAAAGTGTGAAAAAGTGTGAAAATTAGAGTATGTGAAAGTGAATCAAGGAATTAGTAATTTATAATGTGTTTGACTCCTAAAAGAAGTCAGTTGATGGTGTCTACAATTCTCTGATCGAGGCTGTGAATGCGAGGAAATTTTTTTTGGTAGGTTTTCTATTATCTATATTGATCTATTGACAATGAGTCCTATCTATAGGAAGAGAGCCTTGCATCTAGATAGTGAGTCCTATCTTGGGTAGTGAGCCCTGTAGTAGTGAGCCTTTTTATCCGGTTTTGCAATACTATTATATTGTGAGTTAATCCTCACTGTGGTTTTTACATCATTGGGTATTCCACAAAAATTCGATGTCTCTTATATTTTCTTTATATTATCTACATTTCATGTTTATACTAAGTAACAGATTAAAGTGAATGTGGAATTGATTAAGATCAGAAGTGAATGTAATTAGATACAATTGGTTCACCCCCCCCTCTCTATTGTCTGGTGCAATTCAAAATGATGCACAATAGAAGTTGCAATGCTAGTTATGATAGGATCCTTAGGGTCCTCCCCCTCAGGGGGATATCACAACCCAACTAGTGCAAATGATAGCAAATAGAGATGCAATTAGAGAATAGTGTGATGTTGAGATTGTGCTATGATAGCCCACTAAGGCACAAGTTTTGATTGTGATTGGAGAGAGAGATACATTCAGAGTAGAGAAAGACACTCTCTTTCAGGAGAGAGATTCATTGAGACATGAGTTGGTTGTCGAGAGGTAGAACAAACTTACAACTAAGATATCTATAGCCTCCACCATTATGTTACCCCAATATCAAGCCAAATGAGACAGGCTCTTGCAATAGGTGACATATTATCAAAATTTGTAGGAGGCATTTGTGTTAAGGGCTTAGATACATCCCCAATTTGTTGAGTTGAGAATAACTAAAGGTGTAGATTCAGGTAGGTAGTCAGTGAGATGGTCTCTAGCCACGCCCCAACCATCCCCTCACCATATTGAGCATCAGTTGAGATCTCCACCACCAGTCGACCAATAGAGTTGGTTTTTTATGATATTTTATATGTGTTGTATGAGAGACTTGATGTAGACATATTTTTGTTTATATATTCATTAGACCAACTAAGGCCTTGTATATATGTATTTATTTTGATCTTCTTTGATTTTGTATCATACATGACATTTGATGATGATATTATCCATTTTTGATGATATATGATATACCATATTTTGATTTGGATTTATGATGCATTATGAGATGCTTATAGATGATCATGGATATTCATATTTGTCGAATGATGGTTTTTTTATTTTTCTCATGTATGCATATGCTATGGATGAATGATTTATATATCTATGTGATAAATGATGATACATTATGTATGTGATGGGTGATGATATTGTATGCATGCGATAGATGATTATACATGATGTGTGATGTTTTATCATTTTATTATGGTCGTGATATGTAGTAATGAATGTGTGGATGTAGGATATATATGGTACTAATGATATTGTGATGTAGGATGGAGTTGTTAGTTAGAAGTGTTTGATGATTTAGATATGGATAGAAATTTGATGTTGCGAGTTACCAATGAGTTTTGCTTTGCTTTCATAGAGGTGTTGTATCTTTTAGCGATCCTTTTTGATGTAGCAAACTGATATCACGGAGTAGGGATTTAATAACCAAGGTGGCTTTGTATCCATTGCGTGGAATTTGACACAACACACAAAAACTATTATTGCTCATACCAAACATATGAAAACCTTGATAGAGTATATGGTTGAGTTGTGTTAAAATTGTTTAGACCAGTTACACAAAGAGGTGTGATGTACCTAGCATGCAACTATTACACGAATTGTCTCAAAAAAACTTCCATACATAAAACAAAGAAAGTATTCACCATGGTAGTATCACAAAAAAATATAACAAACAAAATAAATACGAATTGATAGTTAATGCCCCCATTCCCTCTTCTCTAAATCCTTATGGACATCCTTGAGACATCCTGGGAAGGTGGTATGAAGATAAATAAAAAATATAAGACTACAAATAGATAAAAAAAAATTGCATTATCACTTGCCATTTTTTTTTGATGTTTCATCATGAAACCCATTGATGATGTCTATTGTAGGAACATTTTATTCATTAAGACTCGTGTTTAGTATTGTTGATGATGAATTTAAAATAGTTATGGTAGTCTATATTTAGGAATTATTTTAAATTGATAGTTACTTGGTCATTTCGATCTTCACTTTGAAATTTTTGACTTTGATATTTTTTGTTTATTTATTATGTTGTCAAAGCGTGATGGTGATGATTGTTTATTGTGAATGAAACATTTATTGTGGATAAGTGATAATAGAGAAGGGATCTTTTGTAATTTTCTAAGTATTTTATGTTGTTTTTTCTGTTTTGAGGAAATTTAGAAAAAAAATGAGGGGACCTAAAGGGACTGACATAGTTCCTTGGGGGTTGATCAGAGATTAGCCTTTCCTATATGATGAACATAGAGACATCATAGTTCAACTATGTTGATTGACATTGTTTTTGGAGTTTTCTAAATTTTTATTAATGTTTTGGATTTTTCTAAGATATTTTATTTTTGTTTTGTTTTTGTGGACTAACCTAGGGCCTCAGGGACTTATCATTTATGATGGCCTTGCATAAATTATCCATGTAGAGGCTCATAGTTTGCTTGTTTGTTAATAACAATTTTTTGAATTTTTCAATGTTTCAAATGTTTTTTTTGAATTTTAAATTTTGAATTTTTGACTAAGTTAAAAGACCATGATAGACACCTAAGGGGACTAACCGAGGGCCTTGAGGGCTAATCAAAGATTGTCCTTTCATATGTTATACATGTAGAGACCATGTAGTTGGACCAGTGTTGACTAACAATCATCTACCTGAATGCTAGAATTAATTCATATAGACCTCTGTGGTCCCATAAGAATAGGAAGTCTTAATGGTGACAACGATTTTATGCTTTTGATTGATGATTATTCTAGAATGACATGGGTTACTTTTTTAGGGAGAAAGCTCAAGCTCTAGATAGATGAATAGTGTTCAAGGCAAGGGTAGAGTATGAAGTGAACCTAAGAATCAAATGTCTAAGGTCTGATAGAGGTGGATAATTCACTTATGGTGATTTAATACATTTTGTGAAGAGCATGGCATAAAGAGACATTTTTATGCTCCTATAACTCCTCAGCAGAATGGAGTTGTAGAAAGGAAGAACTGAGCTATTCAAGAGGTTGCAAGGATTATGATGAAAGAAGAAAATGCACCTTATGTATACTAGAGAGAAGCAATCCACACTGTTGTTTACATTCTTAACAAAGTTCAAATAAGAGGTAACAACACAAAGACCCCTTATGAGCTGTGGACTGACAAGATTTGTACTATTAAGTACTTTAAGGTGTTTGGAAGTAGATGTTATATTAAAAGAGATATGGCTAAAGAATCAAACACAAAAAAAATTCCTTACCATTGATGTAAAAGGGGGAGAGAGAATCATGTGAAAAAACTAATCTTCCAAGGAGAAGTGAGTGTAGAAATGTTGTGCAGGTTGTCTAATCTAAAAAAAAAAAATCCATAGAGTGTGTATGCCATCTTTGATGTTTTTTCACATCATATGTTTCCATCAATGACAAAGGGGGAGATTTTTGCAAGTATGAATGAGTACGGTGGTTTTGTCATTAATTTTTTTATTAATTTCAATATAGTTTAGGTTGTTGCAGAGAAAGGATTCAAGTGATTGAAGGTGGTACATGTATGGTTAAGATACTATAGAGATGTGAGTATATGCAACTATCTTTATGATGTTGTAGGTGTGTTGATATGATGAGTTATCAAGTTCTTTTGAGAAAATTAATAAATAGTGACTACAGAGTTGTTTGTGTGTTCTGAATGTGCTTTTGTAATCTGCTCTGCATTTCTTCTATGTTGATCATATGCTTGTGAGGATCAATAGTGTTTTTTATGAGCATCTTTGGTTGATATATCTTGAGTTATGAATTTTGGGTTGATGAAGAGTGGAAATTGTTTTCACCCGTGTGTGAACTAATTTGGCAGAGTTGTTTTTCTATGGATTGGGAGAATTTTTTCTACTTTGTAGTCCTCTGATGGTTTTTATCAGATCTTGTGGATATGGAAGAAGGTTAATAATGATTTTATCCGTGTTCTAGAAAAATTGTTCATGGTTTGGTGCTCTGGAAGGCTTGTTCTAGAGCTACTATGTGTGTCTACATAGTACAGATGGATTGTGGGAAAGAGTTATGTATATGAAGTTGTTGTAGTTAATACAAATTTTTCTGAAGGTATCTAAGACCTATTCTAGTGTCTGGTGAAGCATGTTATGTGATCCACATGTTATCATCTTGTTGTGGATGCACGTACTTCAAAGTTCATTGGTGTTTTCATTAGGTTTGGCTGACCTGGTGTCTACATGTTACATGAAGATAAGTATCAATTAAGGAAGCATGTGATTGATCCAAGATGTTGTTTTGGGTCTTGGTTAAGTATTAATTTTCTCCACTCTCATTCTTATCCACCACGTGAATGTTGAGCCATCAACCTAGTTTGAATTTGTAAAATAAAGAATGTGTAGCCAACCTTGGAGAATGTTTCTAAGATCAAATATGGTATAAATACAAGTCAAGATGTTGTAAATTAGAAGAGAGAAAAGTGTGACAAGTGTGAAACAAGTGTGAAAAGTAGAGTGTGCGAAAGTTAATCAAGGAATTAGTACTTTATAATGTGTTTGACTCCTGAAAGCAGTGAGTTGATGGTGTCTACAATTCTTTGATCGAGGCTATGAATGTGAGGAAATTTTTGTGGTAAGTTTTCAATTATCTATATTTATTTGTTGGTAGTGAGCCTCACTTCTTGAGAATGAGTCCTATCTGTAGGAAAAGAGCCTTGTATCTAGATAGTGAGTCCTATCTTGGGAAGTGAGCCCTCTGGTAGTGAGCCTTTGTATCCATTTTTTTTTTACTATTATATTGTGAGTTAATCCTCATTGTGGTTTTTCCCTCATGTGGTTTTCCATGTAAATATGGTGTCTCTAGTATTTTCTTTATGTTATCTATATTTCATGTTTATACGAAATAAAAAATTAATGTGAATGTGGAATTAATGAAGATCATAAGTGAATGCAATTAGATACAATTGATTCACCCCCCCTCTCAGTTGTTTGGTGCAATTCAACATGATGCACAATAGAAGTTGCAACGTGAGTTACCAAAGGCTCCTCAAGGTCCCCCCCCTTAGGGGGATATGACAGCCCAGCTAGCACACATGACAAAAAATAGAGATACAGTTAGAGCATAGTGTGATGTTGAGATTTGCAATGAAAGGCCACTAAGGCACAAGTTTTGATTGTGATTGGAGAGATAGATACATTCATAGTAGAGCAACAAACTCTCTTTCAGGAGAGATATTCATTAAGACATGAGCTGGTTGTCGAGAGGCAACACAAACTTACAACTAAGATATCTCTTGCCTCTGCCATTCACTTACCCCAGTATCCAGCCAAGCGAGATAGGCTCCTATAGTAGGTGAAATATTATCAAGATTTGTATGAGGCATTTATGTCAAGGGCTCAAAGACATCCCCAATTTGGTGAGCCAAGCATAACTATAAGTGTAGAGATAGGTGGGTAGTTAGTTAGATGGTCTCTAGCTGTGCCCTAGCCATCCCCTCACCATAGCAATAATCAGTCAAGATCTGTAGCACCCGTTAGCCAGTAGAGTTGGTTTTTTATGATATTTAATATGTGTTTTATGAGAGACTTATGCAGACATATTTTTGTATATATGTATTTATTTTTATCTCCTTTCATGGTGTATCATACATGACATTTGATAATGATATTATCCATTTTTGATGATATATGATATACCATGTTTTGATTCGGCTTTATGATGCATTATGAGATGCTTATAGACGATCATGGATATTCATATTTGACCAATGATGTTTTTTGTATTTTTTTGATGTATGCATATGCTATGGATGAATAATTTATATATCTATGTGATAAATGATGATACATTATGTATGCGATGTTTTATCATTTTATTATGGTCATGATATGTACTAATGAATGTGTGGATGTAGGATATATGTGGTACTAATGATATTGTGATGTAGGATGAAATTGTTAGTAAGGGATAGAAATTTTATGTTGCTATTTACCAATGAGTTTTTCTTTTTCTTTCTTAGAGGATTTGTATCTTTTAGCAATCCCTTTTGATGTAGCAAACTGATATGATGGAACAAGGTTTTAATAACCAAGGTGGCTTTGTATCCATTGGATGGACTTTGAATAGACACACAAAGAATATTCTTGCTCATACCAAGCATAAAAAATCCTTGTTAGAGTATATGGTTGAGTTGTGTTAAAATTGTTTAGACCAGTTACACAAAGATGTATGTTGCACCTAACATGCAACTATTACATGAATTGTCTCAAACAAACATCCATTCACAAAACAAAGAGAGTATGCACACCATGGTAGTATAACAGAAAAAAATAACAAACAAAATAAATAGAAATTGATAGTTAATGCCCCCATTCCTTCTTCTCTAAATCCTTATGGACATCCTTGAGAGATCTTGGGAAGGTGGTATTAAGATAAATAAAAAATATAAGATTATAAAAAGATAAAAATGTTACAATATCACTTGCCATAGTTGTTTTGATATTTCATAATGAAACCCATCAATGATGTCTATTGTAGGAATGTCGTATCCATTGAAACTCATAATTACTATTGTTGATGATGAATTTAAAATAGGTATGGTAGTCTATATTTAGGAACTATTTTAAATTGATAGTTACTTGGTCATTTTGATCTTCACTTTGAAATTTTTTATTTTGATTTATTTTGTTTATTTATTATGTTGTCAAAGGGTGATGGTGATGATTGTTTATTGTGAATGAAACATTTATTGCGGATAAGTGAGAATAGAGATTAGATATTTTGTAATTTCTAAGTATTTTATGTTTTTTTTGCTGTTTTCAAGAAATTTAGAAAAAAAATAGGGAGACCTAAGGGGCTGACATAGTTTCTTGGGGGTTGATCAAAGATTAGCCTTGCCTATATGATGAATATAGAGAAATCATAGTTCGACTTATTTGATTGACATTGTTTTTGGATTTTGCTAAGATATTTGATTTTTTTTTTTTTTGTTTTGGGGGACTAACCTAGGGCCTCAAGGACTCATCATTTATGATGGCCTTGCCTACATTATCCATGCAGAGGCTCATAGCTCACTTGTTTGATAATAACATGTTTTTGAATTTTCCTATTTTTCAAATATTTTGTTAAAATTTTAAATTTTGAATTTTTGACTAAGTTAAAAGACCACGATGGACACCTAAGGGGACTAAACTAGGGCCTCGAGGGCTAATCAAATATTATCCTTTCCTATGTTATACAAGTAGAGACCACATAGTTGGACTAGTGTTGACTAAAAATCATCTACTAGAATGCTAGAATTGATTCATACAGACCTTCGTGGTCCCATAAGAATGGGAAGTCTCAATGGTGATAGGTATTTTATGCTTTTTATTGATGATTATTCTATAATGAAATGGGTTACTTTTCTTTAGGATAAATCTCAAGCTCTAGATAGATTCAAAGTGTTCAAGGCAAGGGTAGAAAATGAAGTGAACCTGAAAATCAAATGTCTAAGGTTTGATAGAGGTGGAGAATTCACTTTTGGTGAGTTTAGTACATCTTGTGAAGAGCATGGCATAAAGAGACATTTGTTTTCTTCTAGAAATCCTTAGTAGAATGGAGTTGTAGAAAGGATGGACCAGGCTTTTCAAGATGCTGCTAGGACTATGATGAAAGAGGAAAATGTACTTGATGTATACTAGAGAGAAGCAATCCACACTATTTTTTACATTCTTAACAGAGTTCAAATCAGAGATAACAACACAAAGACCCCTTATGAACTGTGGACTAGCAAGATTCCAACTGTTAAGTACTTTAAGGTGTTTGGAAGTAGATGTTATATTAAAAGAGACATGATTGAAGAATCAAGAATATTTTTTTTCCTTACCATTGATGTCAAAGGGGGAGAGAGAATCATGTGAAAAGACTTATCTTCCAAGAAGAAGTGAGTGTAGAAAAAATATGTAGGTTTTCTAATCTGAAAAGAAAAAGAAAAAGTAGGAGAGTGTGTATGCCATCTTTGATGGTTTTTCACATCATGTGTTTCCATTGATGACAAAGGGGGAGATTGTTGCAAGTATGAATGAGTATGGTGGTGTTTTCATTAATGTTTTCATTGATGTCAACATATTTCACGTTGTTGTAGAGAAAGGATTCAAGTGATTGAAAGTGGTACATGTATGGTTGAGCTATTGTAAAGATGTTGTGAGTACATGGAGCTATCTTTATGATGTTGTAGGTGTGATGATATGATGAGTTATCAAGTTATTTTGAGAAAATTAATAAATAGTAATGATAGAGTTGTTTGTGTGTTTTGAATGTGCTCTCGTAATTTTCTCTGCATTTCTTCTATGTTGATATATCTTGAGTTATGACTTTTGGGTTGATGAAGAGTGAAAATTGTGTTCATCAGTTTGTGAACCGATCTAGAAAAGTTGTTTGTCTATGGACTGGGATAAATTTTTCTTCTCTATAGTCCTCTGATGGTTTTTCTCAGATATTATGGATCTAGAAGAAGGTTAATAATGATTTTATCTATTTTATGGAAAAATTGTTAGTGTTTTGGCGCTCTAGAAGGCTTGTTCCAGAGCTACTATGTGTGTCTACATAGTCCGGTTGGACTGATGGAAAGAGTTCTCTATATGAAGTTGTTGTAGTTGCTACAGATGTTTCTAAAGGTATCTAAGACAGTCTAGAGTCTAGTGAAGCATGTTATGTGATCCACATGTTATCATCTTGTTGTGGATGCCCATAATTCAAATTTCATTGGTGTTTTCATTAGGTTTGGTCAACCTAGTGTCTACACATTACGTGAAAGATAAGTATCAATTAAGGAAGCATGTGATTGATCCAATATTTTATTTAGGGTCCTGGTTAAGTATTAATTCGATCCACTCTTATTCTTATCCACCACGAGAATTTTGAGTTGCCGACCTAGTTTGAATTTATAAAATAAAGAATGTGTAGCCAACCTTGGAGAATGTTTCTAATATCAAAGATGATATAAATATAAGTCAAGATGTTGTAAATTAGAATTGAGAAAAGTGTGAAACAAGTGCAAAAAGTAGAATGTGCGAAAGTGAATCAAGGAATTAGTACTTTATAATGTGTTTGACTCCTAAAAGCAGTGAGCTGATGGTGTCTATAATTCTCTGATTAAGGCTATGAAAGTGAGGAAATTTTTGTGGTTAGTTTCTATTATCTATATTTATCTATTGGAAGTGAGCCTCCCTTCTTGACAGTGAGTCCTATCTATAGATAGAGAACCTTGTATCTAGATAATGAGTCCTATCTTGGGCAGTGAGCCCTCTAGTATTGAGCCTTTGTATCCAATTTCACATTAATATTATATTGTGAGTTAATCCTCATCATGGTTTTTCCCTCAATGGGTTTTCCACATAAATTTGGTGTCTTTGGTATTTTATTTATGTTATCTACATTTCTTGTTTATACTAAATAACAAATTAAAGTGAATGTGGAATCTATTAAGATCAGAAGTGAATGTAATTAGATACAATTGATTCAACCCCCTCTTAGTTTTCTGGTGCAATTCAACATGATGCACAATAGAAGTTGCAACACCAGTTACCACAAGATCCTTAGGGTCCTCCCCCTTAGGTTGATATGGCAACCCAACTAGCACAAATGACAACAAATAGAGATGCTATTAGAGCATAGTGTGATGTTGAGATTGCACAACGATAAGCCACTAAGGCATACGTTTCGATTGTGATTGGAGAGAGAGATACATTCAGAGTAGAGAAATACACTCTCTATCAGGAGAGAGACGCATTAAGACATGAGTTGGTTATCGAGAGGCAACACAAACCTACAACTAAGATATCTCTAGCCTCCACCATTCACTTACACCTATATCAAGCCAAGCAAGATAAGATCCTGTAGTAGGTGACATATTATCAAACTTTGTATGAGGCATTTGTGTCAAGCGCTCAAAGATGTCCCCAATTTGGTGAGCTGAGCATAACTATAGGTGCAAAGTTAGGTGGGTAGTTAGTTAGATGTTCTCTAGCCATGCCCTAGCCATCCCCTCACCATAGCGAGCATGAATCAAGATCTCCACCACCGGTTGGCTAGGAGAGTTGGTTTTTTTATGATATTTTATATGTGTTGTAGGATAGACTTATGCAAACATATTTTTTTATATATATTCATTGGCCCAGATGAGGCCTTTTATATATGTATTTATTTTGATCTCCTTGGATGTTGTATCATACATGACATTTGATGATGATATTATCCATTTTTAATGATATATGATATACCATATTTTGATTCATCTTTATGATGCATTATGAGATGCTTACAGATGATCATGGATATTCATATTTGTCCAATGATGTTTTTTGTATTTTTTGATGTATGCATATGCTATGAATGAATGATTTATATATCTATGTGATTAATGATGATACATTATGTATGAGATGGATAATGATATTGTACATATGTGATGGATGATTATATATGACATGTGATGTTTTATCATTTTATTATGGTCATGATATGTACTAATGAATGTGTGGATGTAGGATATATGTGGTACTAATAATATTGTGATATAGGATGGAGTTGTTAGTTAGAAGTGTTTGATGATTTAGATATGGATAGAAATTTGATGTTGCTTGTTACCAATGAGTTTTCTTTTGTTTTCATAGAGGCTTTGTATCTTTTAGCAATCCTTTTGATGTAGAAAAATGATATGATGCACTCGGATTTTAATAACCAAGGTGAATTTGTATCTATTGCATGGAATTTGACTCAACACAGGAAGAATATTCTTGCTCATACCAAATATACGAAAACATTGTTAGAGTATATGGTTGAGTTGTGTTAAAACTAGTTAGACTAGTTACAAAAAGAGGTATGATGTACCTAACATGCAACTATTACACAAATTGTCTCAAACAAATTTCCATACACAAAAAAAAGCAAGTATTCACCATGGTAGTATCACAAAAACATCTAAGAAACAAAATATATAGAAATTTATAGTTAATACCCCCATTCTTTCTTCTCTAAATTATTATGGACATCCTTGATAGATCCTAGGAAGGTGGTATTAAGATAAATAAAAAATATAAGACTATAAAAAGATAAAAAATGTTGTAGTATCACTTTCCATAGTTGTTTTAATGTTTCATGATGAAACCCATTGATGATGTCTATTGTAGGAACATTGTATCCATTAAGACTCATGTTTAGTATTGTTGATGATGAATTTCAAATAGGTATGGTAGTCTATATTTAGGAATTATTTTAAATTGATAGTTACTTGGTCATTTCGATCTTCACTTTGAAATTTTTGATTTTGTTGTTTTTTGTTTGTTTATTATGTTGTCAAAGGGTGATGGTGATGGTTTTTTATTGTGATGAAACATTTATTGTGGATAAGTTATAATAGAGATGGGATGTTTTGTAATCTTTTGAGTATTTTATGTTGTTTTTGTTGTTTCCAAGAAATTTAGAAAAAAATAGGGTGACCTAAAGGGACTTACATAGTTCCTTGGGGGTTGATCAGAGATTAGCCTTGCCTACATGATGAAAATAGAGACATCATAGTTCGACTATGTTGATTGACATTTTTTCTGGAGTTTTCTAACTTTTTATTAATGTTTTAGATTTTGCTAAGATATTTGATTTTTTGTTTTTGTTTTGGGGGACTAACCTAGGCCCTTAGGGACTCATAATTTATGATGGCCTTGCCTACATTATCCATGCAGAGGCTCATAGTTTTCTTGTTTGATAAGAACATGTTTATGAATTTTCCTATTTTTCAAATGTTTTTTTTGAATTTTAAATTTTGAATTTTTTACTAAATTAAAAGACCATGATGGAAACCTAAGGGAACTAACCTAGGGTGTCAAGGGATAATAAAATATTATCCTTTCCTATGTTATACATGTAGAGACCACATAATTGGACTAGTGTTGACTAAAATCATAAAAACAGATTGGTATTTTTGATGCTTTTTGACTTTATTTTGATTTTGTTTATTTTCTAGCTAATTTTTATTTTGATATGTTTTTATTGTGATAGGATTTATAAGGATCTAATTTGCTACCAGTTTCACAAAGTTGATCCTAATTCAAGATAAGGTTACAGTTATTAGGGGAGATGGATATTGATGATGTAGCAAGATTCAACACTTGATCAGTCATCCAACCATGGCCGGTTTGTACATTTTATTATGGGACAAATGGAGTGGATACTTTAGATAGTGTTGATAGATAAAGCTATAGTTCTTAGTCAAATGAAGTGCCTGTTGGATAGGACAACTAAGAGGGGGGTGAATCAATTTCCACATATTATAACCTTAAATTCAATTACTGGACCTAACACATAAATTGATTAAGTGATTAACCATAAAATTCCAATTCATAAACACAATAACACCAGATTTACATGGAAACCCCAATGAGGGAAAACCCATGGTGAGGATTAAATCACACTACAAAGAATATCAAAACCGATTACAAAAATGCTCACTGCCTGAGATAAGGCTCTCTACCTGAGATAATGTTCACTACCTCAAATAAGGATTCATTGTCCATAGGGATACAACTTGGAGGGATCACTACCAAAGAGATACAAAGAAGATAAAGAAGACTTGTTACAGAGAGACAACAATTCCAATGCAATAAAGGATTCCACCATAATCACTTATCAACTTGCATGAATGACAGAGTTTGCCTTCTATTCACTACATCCAAAAACTTAGCGTTAAACCTCACATTGATCAACCACACATATAACTCACACACTTTCAAAATAGCATCGATTTTTCATTTACTCTTTCACTTATATTCTTTCTTTTCTTATGTACAATTTTCATTTCTAGCACATTCTATATTTATACCATCTCCAACTTCAAATGATACAAAGTCAGAAATCCAACTTCAATTTCAAATTAGGTCAATGCCAAACATCCTAGGGTGGAATTAGAATGAGGGCGACCCAAACACACACTTCACTAGGACCTATAATATATCCAAAACACTTCATTAACTTCAAAGATAGTGCTTGACACATGATCAACCAAACCAGTGTAAAAAAATTAGATCAATTAAGCTCGATACTTCCAAATGCTAAAACCATCTTGAATAGAACCATGGTGGTGTAGTCACGGTAGGAGGGTCCTCAAAGAGAACATTTTGGACCATGCCACAAGAGTTACACAACATAATCCACTCCAAATATGGAGGAAAATGTAGGTTCGAACATTCTTATTATCAGAAATTTCAATTACATACAGTTGGGAACATCCGGGTTTACAGATTGGGCTCACAGGCCTGATACAACATGCTCAAAATATAGTACTCATTAATGCTCCTTAATGCGAGCCAAATCTTATAGATTGAATCCCATATTAATTCTAATTTCTATCCTAATGATCTATTACAATGATTTATATCACATCTAAGATCTAGAATCATCCGCATTGGCCAAAGATTGTTACAATCTTTGATGAAGGGAACATAATGTGCATGAAATAGGTTAGCCTTAAATTTGAATTTCTCCTTGGAAGGTGCATAAGATGAAGTGTGGACCCAAAATTAAGGTCGGGGACACTCCATGAAACAATATGAAACACAACATGAGGATCCACAGGTTACAGGAAGGGTCCACAAGAGATCAAATTAGCTGTTAGGCTCGAAACTGCTTTGGTGCTCTATTCCAAAGTTGTCACTTAATCCAAAATCGATAACTTGCCGAAAAAATATCCAATCGTGTTGAAATATTGGAATAAGGAAAATGAACATGTCCACGATGAAAACATAGATCCATAGGTTCTGGTTAGTAAATATGATGAAATACCAAATCTACCAACAAGAACTGAACAAGAACAAAATTGAATGAAAATATTTTTGGTTGATGCAAGATTGCAAAGAACCAAGGATGCTCCTATATCAAACATCCAGGGTTATTTGAAAATTGAGTCGCTCACTTTGTTGGGGCTAAAGGAAAACCAATACGGTCTACCTCATCCTAAGAAATCCAAGAATAATCCTCCACTGGTCTGCATTTCCACTTCACAAGATACTCTTTGTATTGTATTCCACGTGTTCTCCTCCCATCTCTGATATCCAAAATATCTTCTATCTCATCTGATTGTTGTTTAGGAGGTTGTTTCTCCAATTTGGTAACTCTACTTCATAGGCATTCCTTGAATCAAATTTATTCAAAATCTTATAGGGTCCAAACTTCCTCATCTTGAGCTTATTATATGTGCCAATTGGAAATATTTCCTTCCTCAAATTTACCATCACTTCATCTCCAACTTCAAACTCCTTATGTCTCCTCTTTTCACCTGCTCGCTCCTTATACTTCCACTTCATATCTTCCAATTTTTGCTTTACTTGGGTATGCACTTTCTTCATATGTTCTACAAATTTCTCTGCTTCTGCACTCCTTTTATCTTCCTTACTGATGTCTCACAACTATGATATACCTCTAGGATAAACTCTAGTAACAATCTCAAAAGGTGTCTTTCTGATACTCCTGTTCACTAAATTATTGAAGGAAAACTCTTCTTGTGCAAGGACTAAATCACAACTTACGGTCTTTTCCCCAACCAAACATCTTAGAAAATTCCCCAAACTCTTGTTTACTACTTCTTTTTGTCCATCAGTTTGTGGGTGAAAAGTAGAACTGAAATTTAAATCTATCTGTAACTTCTTCCAAAGTCTCCTCCAAAAGTAACCGACAAACTTTGTATCTCTGTTTGAAACAATACTCCTAGGTAATCCATGCAATCTGACTACTTCCTTGAAAAAAATTCTACTACATGTACTACATCTGTTGTCTTCTTACAAGGTATGAAATGTGCCATTTTAGAAAATCTATCCACCACCACAAATATAGAATCATTACCTCTTTGTGTCTTCAGCAAACTAAGTATGAAATCCATGTTGATATCCTCCCAAGGTCTCTCTGAAACTATCAAAGGTTTATACAATCCAACATTTTAACTACTCCCTTTTGAAACGTGACAAACTCTAAAACTTTGCACAAATTTCCTAACATCCTTATGAATATGTGGCCAAAAGTAATTCTCACTTACCAATGCTATTGTCTTATCAATTCCAAAGTGTCCTGCCAATCCTCCACTATATTTTTCTTTCACCAAACTATCCCTCATTGAAATCCAGGGTATACACAACTGACTCCCTTTGAACAAAATATCCTCTTGAATGAAATAATCCAACCACTTACTCCTATCCTCCAAGACTGGTTCTTTACAAGTTCTTCAATTCTTCAAAGCCTAATACCTCCAATCTCATTTCTGCCAGTAAATTCCTTCTACTCAAAGCATCAACGACTCTATTCGACTTGCCACTCCTATGTTTCAAAAAAAAAGTATAACTTTGCAAGTATTCCACCCATCTCATGTGTCTCTGATTCAACTTACCTTGACTATTCAAATACTGTAATGCCTGATGATCTGTATACAACACAAAATCCTTAAGCAACAATTAATGTCTTCACTTCTTCAAGGCTTGAACTATGGCATAAAACTCCTAGTCATACACTAAATACCTTTTCCTAGCATTATTCAATTTCTCACTTAAATAAGCTATGGGTCTCCCTTCTTGACTCAATACTGCTCCAATTGCATTTCCACTTGCATCATAGTCTACCTGAAATACCTTATTAAATTCAAGTAAATCCAACACAGACTGCTCAGTCACCTTCTATTTCAACAACTCAAAAATCCGGTCTCCTCCAGATGTCCACCTAAAATATTTCTTATGCCCTCTCATTGTTTCTATTATAGAATAACAAATAAAACTGAAATTCCTAATGAAATTTTGGTAGAAATTAACTAATCCATGAAATGATCTTACATCTCCGATGTTTTCCGATGTAGGCCAATCAAAAATTGGTCTTACCTTCTTAGGATCCATCTCCAATCCATTCATAGATATCACAAATCTCAGATATACCAATTCTTCCTTCATGAAACTACACTTCTTAATGTTTATCAACAACTGCTCTTCTCTCAACCTCTGCAAAACTTGTCTTATATGCAATAAATGTTCTTCTCTAGTCTTACTAAAAATCAAGATGTCATCCAAATAGACAATTACAAACTTACCCAAGAATTTCTTCAATACCTCATTCAATAGCCTCATGAAAGTACTCAGTGCTTTTTTTAGTCCAAAAGGCATCACCAAACCACTCATATAATCCTTCATTTGTCTTGAATGTTGTCTTCCACTCATCCCCTTCTCTGATTCTGATTTGATGATATTCACTCTTCAAATCTATCTTTGTAATGTATTTATCTCCACTCAAACAATCCATAATGTCATCCATCTGGGGCAAAGAAAATCTATATTTCAATGTGATTTTGTTTATGGCTCTAGAGTTTGTACACATCCTCCATTCTTCATCCTTCTTAGGTGCTAGAACAATAGGTACTACACAAGGACTTAAGATTTCTTTGATCAAACCATTCCTCATCAACTCTTGCACTTTCCTATTCAACTCTTCATTCTCTTCTGGTGTCATCTAGTGTGCTTCTTTATTAGGAAAACTAGCTCTAGGAATCAAATCCATGCAATTACTAATACTCCTCACATGTGGCAATCCATCAGGCACATTATCTAAACTAATAGCTTCATATTCTGCCAACAACTCCTTTATTTCCTTTGATTGTTCTTCTACATGCTTCAAGTCTTCAACCTTTTTAGGAACCAACGCAAGCACATGTTCTCATGTCTCATTCCATTTAGATATCTCCTTCCATAAACAAAATAAATTCTAGCAATCATACAAACCTCAACTTTAGGAACATCCTCCAATGGAAACAAAGTTTTCTCCATCCCATTAGCAACAATGGTATATGTGTTCTTCTTTCTATCATGAATAGTCTGTCTATCATACTACCAAGGCCTTCCCAACAAAACATGGCATACATCCATAGGCATACTATCACACAAAACTTCATCATGATAATTTCCTATCTTCAATTTCACCAAACATTATTCACGTACCAATATCTTATTCTCATCTTGAATACATGCTATCTGATAGGGCTCTGGGTGTTTTAATCTTTCCAGCTTCAATTTGGTTACCATTTCTTCTAAAACCAAGTTTTTGGAGCTTCCATTATCAATAAGCACTCTGCAACATTTACTAGCTACCTTACATCTGATTCAAAATAAATTATTTCTTTGCAACGGTTCCTGCTCTGTCTCACTTTGACACAATACTCTTTTTTTCACCAACACTTCTCCTTCTTCTAGTTTATTAGATGATCTGACATGATCCTCCTCAGTAAAGGCTATTATTCTACTCCTCTCTATCTTTATGCTTGTCTCTCCATAATTACATTCAAAGGCTCTATGTCTTTCTCTACCACACTTAAAACAAGTTCCCCTAAATACTCTTTTCTCCTGTCCTCCATCACCTTTTCTATAACCCTCATTCCGGTAACCACCATATCCTCCTCTCTGGTAAGAGTTTCCATCATCTCTATGGTACAGATTATCTTTCTTACTAACTTCCTTATCTTTATTCTGATCTACAAAAAATCCTCTTCCTCTCTAAAATCTTCCACCTCTTCCTCTCTATCTCCACTCATGTCTTTTATTCAGCTTCTCTTTTGATTTTAGGGAAAATTGATATGCCTCCTCCACACTCAACAACTTGATCAAACTAATCTCATCCTGTATAGAAGGATTCAAGATATTCACATATCTGGCTACTTGCTTGGTCTCATCCTTTGAATGTTCAGATATGATATTCAACTTGTAGAACTCCTCAATATACTCTGTCACACTTGACTCCTTCTGCTTCAAATTCTGCAACTTTTAGAACAAAATGATCTAATAGTCTATGGGCATAAAATTCATCCTTAACTTATTCACCATCTGATCCCATGATTTTATCTTCACCTTTCCTCTTCTTTTCCTATCTGTCTACAAATGTTCCCACCAAAGGGATGCATGTCCTTTCAACTTTGTACAAGAAAATTTCACCTTCTTTTCATTGGCGGTACCTTCAAAATCAAAATACTTCTCCATCTCCATTATCCAATTAATAAATTCACTTGAATCCAACTTACCACTATAATCTAATGGATTGAAATTTAGTTTAGTATTTACTCTAGTTAGGGCTCTTATGAACCTCTCTTCTCCCTGATGAAGGCTAGGTTGATCTTCTCTTTCCCTTTCTTCTTGTTCTTCTACCTCTTCATCACTCACATCATCAACTGGTCGACCTCTCCTCTAGGCCATTTCGACTACTTCTAATCTAGCAAAAATTCCTCTCAACATCTCCAATATAGTTGGGTCTACATTTCCATGCAATCCATTTCCTCTACCATTTCTTATTCTCGCCATATTTACACAAGTCGTTTACAACCACAAGTTGGATCCTTAGTCCACCAACCCACAACAAATCTTCAACAAGATTTCGCAAACTCTGACGATCTCTCACAAAATGAATCTCGCTCTAATACCAATTTGGTGCAGTCATAGTAGGAGGGTCCTCAAAGAGAATAGTCTGGACCGTGTAGCAAGAGTTACACAACAAAAGCCACATGGAATATGGAGTGAAATGCAAGTTTTAACATTGTTATTATCAGAAATTTCAATTGCATACAACTGGCAACATCCAGGTTTACAGATTGGGCTCACAAGCCTGATACAACATGCTTAAAATATAATACTCATTCATGCTCCTTAATGCGAGCCAAAATATTACAAATCAAATTCTATATTCATTCTAATTGTTATCCTAATTATCTATTACAATGATTTATATCACATCTGAGATCTAGAATCATCCGCGTTAGCCAAAGATCGTTACAATCTCTGATGAAGGAAACATAATGTGCATGAAATAGGTCAGCCTTAAATTTGAATTTATCCTTGATAGGTGCATAAGATGAAGTTTGGACCAAAAATTAAGGTTGAGGACACTCCATGAAATAATTCAAAATACAACGCAAGGATCCGTAGGTTACGAGAAGGATCCACAAGAGATCAAATTAGCCGTTAGGCTCGAAACTGCTTCGGTTCTCTGTTCCAGACCTTTCACTTAATCCGAAAGTGATAACTTGCTGGAAAAAGATCCAATCATGCTAAAATATTGGAATAAGGAAAATGAACATGTCCACGATGAAAAAATAGATCCATAGGGTCTGGTGAGAAAATATGATGAAATACTGAATCTGCCAACTTGAACTGAACAAGAAAA
Source organism: Sequoiadendron giganteum (assembly GCA_007115665.2). Classification (NCBI taxonomy): domain Eukaryota; kingdom Viridiplantae; phylum Streptophyta; class Pinopsida; order Cupressales; family Cupressaceae; genus Sequoiadendron; species Sequoiadendron giganteum. The sequence goes on from CM021107.1 coordinate 353,809,128, forward strand.
AAATTGAATGAAAATATTTTTGGTTGATGCGGGATTGCAAAGAACCAACAATGCTCCTACATCATAGGGAAACATAAATCTATAACCACAAGTCATAATACTTCAACACAAAGAAATCTAAACCAACAACAATTCTCCCAGACCTCAGCCAAAACATAGAAAAACATAGTTCACAAGTATCAGATCAACATCCTCAATAGTTGAATACCTATAATCTTATTTTAATTCATTTTTCTCAATATACTCAACATATACAGTCAACAACAACTAGTAGATAACCAACTAACCAGTTGACATCAATGAAAAAACTTTTATTTTGCTTTCCATTCTTGCAACAATCTCCCATTTTGTCATTGATGGCTATAGATGATGTGAGGAAACATGAAAGACACACAGTAGTTCTAAAACTAATTCTCAATATTTTTCCTTTTTATTCTCCCCCTTAGAAGATCATCTTCCTCATTACCTTCTTTCTCTTATTATCTTTCTTTCCTTTTCACATGCTCTCTCTCTCTTTTTAACATGCTCTCTCTCCCCCCCTTCAAAATCAATGGAAAAGGCACAACATATGTTCATTCAAACTTCCTTTGACATGAAAATAGAATACTCATAATGACAACACTTAAAACTACCTGTTCCCCCTAAGAGGTAGCCACCAAAAAAATCATTCCAAAATGATAGAATCATGAATCCACCAGACTGATGCATCTCCAAATGCATCTTAGTTTGTAAAAGGAGGGGCAATAACCCCTAGCTTATCTCAGAGATACTCAAAAGTATCTTTAGGAAGATCCTTTGTAAATATATCTACAATATGATCCTTTGTCGAAACGTACTCAATATTGACTTCATTCTCCATGACCTTCTCTCTCAAGAAATGATAGCTGATAGATATATGCTTCATTCTCGAGTGCATTATAGGATTATTTGAAATTTTAATTATACTTGTATTATCATAGAAGATAGAAATATGATCATCATACATCACTGTGATATCCTTTAATGCTTGTTTCATTCATAAAAATTGTGTATAGCAAGATGTAGTAGCAATATACTTAGCTTCAACAATAGACAAAGAGATTGAATCTTGCTTCTTACTTAACCATGCCACCAATCTACATCTAAGAAAGAATGTACCACCACTTGTATTATTTTTTTCATCTATACTTTTGGACCAATCTACATCTGTATAAGCACTAAGTGTAAATTCAATGTATTTAAGATACCATAATCAATAATCTAGAGCATTATTCAAATATCTGAATATTATTTTAACTTTAGTAACATGTGTTTCCTTTAGATCTTCTTGAAATCTTTCTACAAGACAAACCACATGTATAATATCTGGTCTAGTAGCAGTCACATATAGTATTCCACCAATCATAGATCTATACTTGCTTTGATCAGCCTTAGGTCAATCATCATATTTACCCAACTTGCAACTAGTCACCATAGGATTACTTATTGATTTGGAACTGTCCATCCAAAATATTTTCAACATCTATTTCACATACTTAGATTGTGAAATGAAAAATCCTTTCTTTGATTGATTAATTTGTAGCCCAAGAAAGAAATTCATCTCACCAAACATAGACATTTCAAATTCTTTCTGGATATCTTCTAAAAAATATCTTGCACATATTTTCATATCCTCCAAAGATAATGTCATCAACATATACAACTACAATCAAGATTTTGTCAGTTTTAGTCTTGAAATATAAATTATTGTCTATCATACCTTTTCTGAATCCCTGCTGACTCAAATTCTTATCTAGCCTTGCATACCAGACTCTAGGAGATTTCTTCAACCTGTACACCATATCTAGTTGATCTATTAACTAAAATCCTTTTGGTTGTTCCATGTAGACCTCTTCTTCTAGTTCACCATTAAAAAATGTTGACTTAGAATCCATATGATAGACTTTGAAATCTTTATAAGTAGCTAATACCAAGAACATCCTTATAGCTTCCATTCTTGCTACTGGGGCAAAATTCTCCTAAAAATCTATACCTTCCACTTGTGAGTAGCCTTTACACACAAGCCTTTCTTTATTTCTGACAACTTTTCTATTCTCATTTAGCTTATTTCTAAATACCCATTTTTATCTAATTATATTTTTGTATGTTGGTCTTGGGACCAATTCTTAAGTTTGATTCTTCTCAATCTACAAAAATTCTTATCTGATTGTTTCCTTCCAATGTTCATCCTCATAGGCTTCACTTACTGACTTTTGCTCAATCTCAAAGAATAAGAACAAATTTACTTCAACAACAACTTTTCTTCTATTTAACACACCTTTTGTCTTGTCTCCAATAATCTGAATTTCTGAATGATTCCTCTGTACATATGTCGATCTCCCAAGGGAAATCACCAAAGAATATTTTTCTCTTTCATTTTTCATTCTTGTCATCTTTATCCTATTCTTCCATAATTTCTTCTATTCTTGCACAGTCATGTTCATCAGACACATACCCATCAATATCAATAGAATTCTTAACTATTTGATCAACCTTCACATTCAAGATTTCTACAATTTTCCTCAATCTTTTGTTGAAAATTTTGTATGCCTTTCTTTTAGTGGAGTATCTAAGAAATAATCCTTCATCACTTCTTGCATCAAACTTACCCAAAGTTTCCCCATCTCTTTTGATATAGCATTTTCTTTTGAATACCTTGAAATATTTAACTATAGGAATTCTTTCGTGCCATAGATCATAGGGAGTCTTTCTACTATTTTCTCTTTCCCAAACTTGATTGAATACATATACAACACTGTGAATAGCTTCTTTCTAGTAAACTTCCAATAATCATTGACCTAGCAGCTTCTTGAATTCTTCTATTTTTCCTTTCAACAACTCCATTTTGGTGAGGGGTTCTCAGAGTAGATAATTGTCTCTTTATTCTATACACTTCATAAAACATATTGAACTCATGGGAGGTGAATTCTCCACCTCTGTCATATCTCAAGAATTTAATTTTCAAATTCGCTTCATTTTCAACCATAGCCTTGAAGGCCTTGAATCTATCTAATGCATCTCATTTACCCATGTATATCTAGAATAATCATCAATTAAAAACATAAAGTACCTTTCACCAAGTAGAATTCACACTCTCATGGGACTAAAAAGATCTATATGAACCAAATCTAGTAATAGTAATCCAATAGTAGAGTGTTCTCTTGATCTATAAGGATACTTGTTTGCTTCTTGAACTAGCACTTCTTGCAGATAGCATTTATAGGATTTGTAATACTTGGTAGATCAATCATGACCTGAACAATAATGATCCTTGCCAAGTTATCAAAATTCATGTGACACATTCTCCTGTGCCATAGCCAACTAGCATTTATCTGAGTCATAAAACACCATTTATCAACACCTTTAAGTTGATAAATATTCCCTTTAGGCTTCTTTCCTATAGAAATGAAAGTTCCAGATCCTTTATGGATCTCATATTTCTCATCCTTGAACACAATATCATATCCTTTTCTACACATCTAACCAATTCTCAATAGATTAGGCCTTAAACCCTTAACATAGAAAACATCATTAGTATGATGCTTTCCATCAAAACTTACTGAACCTATCCCACATATTTTAGCACCAGTATCATCTCCAAACATAACCACACCTCCATCATATTTCTCAAGTTTCACAAACTTACTCTTGTCACCAATCATGTGATGTGAGAAACCACTATCAACTACCCAAAAATTCTTTTCTTGTTTAGCATGTAGGGCAGAGATAACTATACCTTCATTTTCTCCTTCTCCTTCTCCTTCTTTCAAGGAATTTCCTTTGAGTGTCTTTCTGAATTAGTAGACGTAGGTTAATCCTTAATCACCGAGAACAAGCATTCATTATCATATGAATCTTCATATTCTAAATCTTCCTTTGAAATACTAGCATTCTCATTAACATAGTAAGCTATGCTAATCTTCTTTCTTTTATTTTCTTTCTCATATCTTTGTTTATTCTTTATAGCTCTTTCCAAACACTTTGTACCATAGTGACCAATTTCTCTACAACTAAAACACTTAAAGGGAAATTTACCTTCATACTTACTGAAGCCTTTCTCATTCTTCTTACAAATTTAGCCTTGATCTCATCAAAGTTTTCTTCATCCAAATCTTTAATTTTTGTAGCTTTAAAATTAGTCTACATTTTACCTCCACTTCTTAGATTTGGCTTCCTCATCTCATAAGATGTAAGAAAATCCTAGCAACAGATCCTTAGTACAAGTCTTATAATCTATAATCTACTCAATAACACTCACCTTTTCACTATAAGATCTAGGAAGAGTTTTGAGAATCTTATTTACAATTATAGTTTCATCTATAATAGCACCAAGGGATTGCATTCCAACCACTACCTCATCCAATCTTTGTACATAGGCTTTAACATTATCATCTTCAAAAATATGTATAAGATCAAACCATGCTTCCAAATTCTATATTTTTTCCTCTTTTACCCTCTCATCCCCATTGTGTGCTTTTTCTAAATCATCCTAGACTTCCTTAGCTGTCTTCAAATTTTGAACCTTAATCAACTTGAAATGTACCAAAATATTCTTCAAGATGAAATTTTCCTTATTATTGACTTCATGTGCTCTAATTTCTTCAAGTGTACTCAAACCATTAGCAAGAGGAGTGTAGGGTTCCTTATAACATTTATCTCTCTCTTTTTAATATTCTATCTCTCTCCCCTTTAAAATAAATGACAAAGGCACAAGATATGTTCATTCAAACTTCCTTTGACATGAAAATAGAATACTCGTAATTACAACACTTAAAACTACCTACTCCCCCTGAGAGGTAGACACCAAAAAAATCATTCCAAAAAGATAGAATCATGAATCCACCAGACTAATGCATCTCCAAATGAATCTTAGTTTGTAAAAGGAGGGGCAATAACCCCTAGCTTATCTCAGAGATACTCAAAAGTATCTTTAGGAAGAGCCTTTGTAAATATATCTGCAATATGATCCTTTGTAGAAACATACTGAATATTGACTTCATTCTCCATGACCTTATCTCTCAAGAAATGATACCTAATAGATATATGCTTCATTCTCGAGTGCATTATAGGATTATATGAAATTTTAATTACACTTGTATTATCACAAAAGATAGAAATGTGATCATCATACATCACCGTAATATCCTTTAATGCTTGTTTCATTCATAAAAATTTTGTATAGCAAGATGTAGTAGCAATATACTTAGCTTCAACAATAGACAAAGAGACTGAATCTCGATTCTTACTTAACCATGCCACCAATCTACATCCAAGAAAGAATGTACCACCACTTGTACTTATTTTTTCATCTATACTTTTGGACCAATCTACTTATGTATAAGAACTAGTGTAAAGTCAATGTCTTTAAGATACCATAATCCATAATCTAGAGTGCCATTCAAATATCTGAATATTCTTTTAACTCTAGTAACATGTGTTTCCTTCATATCTTCTTGAAATCTAGCTACAAGAAAAACCACATGTATAATATCTAATCTAGTAGCAAAAAAAAATAGTATTCCACCAATTATAGATCTATACTTACTTTGATCAGCCTTAGGTGAATCATCATATTTACCCAACTTGAAACTAGTCACCATAGGAGTACTTATCGGTTTGGAACCGTCCATCCAAAATATTTTCAACATCTATTTCACATAATTAGATTGTGCAATGAAAATTCCTTTCTTTGATTGATTAATCTGTAGCCCAAGAAAGAAATTCATCTCGCCAAACATAGACATTTCAAATTCTTTCTGCATATCTTCTGAAAAATATCTTGTACATCTTTTCATTTCCTCCAAAGAGAATGTCATCAACATATACAACTACAATCAAGATTTTGTCAGTTTTACTCTTGAAATAAAAATTACTGTCTATCATACCTTTGTTGAATCCTTGCTGACTCAAATACTTATCTAGCCTTGCATACCAGGCTCTAGGAGCTTGCTTCAATCCATACAAATCTTTCTTCAACTTGCACACCATATCTGGTTGATCTATTAACTAAAATCCTTTCGGTTCTTCCATGTAGACCTCTTCTTCTAGTTCACCATTCAAAAATGCTGACCTCACATCCATATGATAAACTTTGAAATCTTTATAAGTAGCTAATACCAAGAAAATCCTTATAGCTTCCATTCTTGCTACCGGGGAAAAATTCTCCAAAAAATATATACCTTCCACTTGTGAGTAGCCTTTACACACAAGCCTTTCTCTATTTCTGACAACTTTCCTATTCTCATTTAGCTTATTTCTAAATACCCATTTTGATCTAATTATATTTTTGTATGCTGGTCTTGGGACCAATTCTTAAGTTTGTTTCTTCTTAATCTACAAAATATCTTCTTTCATTGTTTCCTTCCAATGTTCATCCTCACAGGCTTCACTTACTGACTTTTTCTCAATCTCAAAGAATAAGAACAAATTTACCTCAACAACAACTTTGCTTCTATTTAACACACCTTTTGTCTTGTCTCCAATAATCTGAATTTCTGAATGATTCCTCTGTACATATTTCGATCTCCCAAGGGAAATCACCAAAGAATATTTTTCTCTTTCATTCTTTTCATTCTTGTCATCTTTATCCTATTCTTCCATAATTTCTTCTATTCTTGCATAGTCATGTTCATTAGACACATACCCATCAATATAAATAGAATTCTTCACTATTTGATCAACCTTCACATTCAAGATTTCTATAATTTACCTCAATCTTTTGTTGAAAATTTTGTATGCCTTTCTTTTAGTGGAGTATCCAAGAAATAATCCTTCATCACTTCTTGCATCAAACATACCCAAAGTTTCCTCATCTCTTTTGATATAGCATTTGCTTTTGAATACATTGAAATATTTAACTGTAGGAATTATTTCGTGCCATCGATCATAGGGAGTCTTTCTACTATTTTCTCTTTCTCGAACTTGATTGAATACATATACAACATGGTGAATAGCTTCTTTCCAGTAAACTTCCAATAATCATTGACCTAGCAGCTTCTTGAATTGTTCTATTTTTCCTTTCAACAACTCCATTTTGGTGAGGGGTTCTCAGAGTAGATAATTGTCTCTTTATTCTATGCACTTCATAATACATATTTAACTCATGGGAGGTGAATTCTCCACCTCTGTCAGATCTCAAGAATTTTATCTTCAAATTCACTTCATTTTCAACCATAGCCTTGAAGGCCTTGAATCTATCTAATGCATCTGATTTCTCTCTTAGAAAGGTAACTCATGTATATCTAGAATAATGATCAATTAAAAACGTAAAGTTCCTTTCACCAAGTAGAATTCACACTCTCATGGGACCACAAAGATCTATATGAACCAAATCTAGTAATAGTAATCCAATAGTAGAGTTTTCTCTTGATCTATAATGATTCTTGTTTACTTCTCAAACTTGCAATTCTTGCAGATAGCATTTATAGGCTTTGTAATCCTTGGTAGATCACTCATGACCTATACAATACTGATCCTTTCCAAGTTATCAAAATTCATGTGACACATTCTCCTGTGCCATAGCCAGCTATAATTTATCTAAGTCATAAAAACCCATCCATCAACACCTTTAAGTTGATAAATATTTCCTTCAGATTTCTTTCCTTTTGTAATCAATGTTCTAGATACTTTATGGATCTCACATTTCTCATCCTTAAACACAATATCATATCCTTTTCTGCACATCTAACCAATTCTCAATAGATTAGGCCTTAAACCCTTAACATAGAAAACATCATCAATATGATGCTTTCTATCAAAACTTATTGAACCTATCCCACATATTTTAGCACCAGTATCATCTCCAAACATAACCAAACCTCCATCATATTTCTCAAGTTTCACAAACTTACTCTTGTCACCAATCATGTGATGTGAGAAACCACTATCAACTACCCAAAAATTCTTTTCTTGTTTAGCATGTAGGGCAGAGATAACTGTACCTTCATTTTCTCCTTCTCCTTCTCCTTCTCCTTCTTTGGAGTACTTTCCTTTGATTGTATTTCTGAATTAGTAGAAGTAAGTTCATCCTTAATCACCAAGAACAAGCATTCATTATCATATGGATCTTCATATTCTAAATATTCATTTGAAATACTAGCATTCTCATTGACATGGTAAGCTATGTTAATCTTGTTTCTTTTCTTTTCTTTCTCATATCTTTGTTTATTCTTTATAGCTCTTTCCAAACATTTTGCACCATAGTGACCAATTTCTCTACAACTAAAACACTTAAATGGTAATTTACCTTCATACTTACCCAAGCCTTTTCTCATTCTTCTTACAAAGTTAGCCTTGATTTCAACAAATTTTTCTTCATCCAAATCTTCAATTTTTGTCTATGTTTTACCTCCACTTCTTAGATCTAGCTTTCTCATCTAATAAGATGTAAGAAAATCCTAGCAATAGATCCTTAGTACAAGTCTTATAATCTATAATCTACTCAATAGCACTCACCTTTTCACTATAAGCTTCAGGAAGAGTTTTGAGAATCTTCTTTACAATTATAGTTTCATCTATAATAGTGCCAAGGGATCGCATTCCAACCAATACCTCATCCAATATTTGTACATAGGCTTTAACATTATCATCTTCAAAAATATGTATAAGATCAAACAGTGTTTCTAAATTCTATATTTTTTCCTCTTTTACCCTCTCATCACCATTGTGTGCTCTTTCTAAATCATCCCAGAGTTCCTTAGCTGTCTTCAAATTTTGAACCTTAATCAACTTGAAATGTACCAAAATATTCTTCAAGATTAACTTTTTCTTATTATTGACTTCACGTGCTCTAGTTTCTTCAAGTGTACTCGAACCATTAGCATGAGGAGTGTAGGGTTCCTTATAAGCTTTCTCTACATCATATCTGCAATAAAACCAGATTTACATGGAAAACCCAATGAGGTAAAAACAATGGTGATGGTTAACTCACACTATAGAGATTATCAAAACTGATTAAAAAGAAGCTCACTACCTAAGATAAGGCTCATTGTCTAAAAGAAGGCTCACTACCTAAGATAAGGATCACAACCTAAAATAAGGACTCATTTTCTAGGGTCACTATCCGTAGGGATAAAACCTAGATTGATCACTTCCATAGAGATACAAAGAAGACAAATAATAATTGTTATAGAGAGACAAAAATCCCAATGCAAAAAAGGATTCCACCACAATCACTAATAAACTTGCATGAATGACAAAGTTTTTCTTCTGGTCACTACATCCAAAAACTCAATGTCAAGCTTCATAGTAATCAACCACATGCATAAATCACACACTTTTAGAGTAGAATTGAAGTCACGTCTACTCTTTCACTTATCTTCCTTCTTTTCTTATGTACAATTTTCATTTCTAGTACATTTTGTATTTATACCATCTCCAACTTTGAAAAGATACAAAGTCAGCCATCCAACTTCAAGTTCAAATTAGGTTAGCACCAAACATCCTAGGGTGGAATTAGAATGAGGGTGACCCAAATATATGCTTTATCGAGACCTATAATGGATCAAAAACACCATCAACTTTGAAGATAGTGCTTGACACATGGTCAACCAAACTAGTATAAAACACATAGATCAATTAAGATCGATACTTTCAAATACCGAAAACATCTTCAATAGAACCAGGGCAACAAAAATATAGAACCACAAGTCATAAGACTTCAACAAAGAGAAAATCAGACCAACAACAATTCTCCTGGACCTCAACTAGAACACAAAAAAACATAGTTCACAAGTACTGGATCAAGATCCTCAACAGCTGAATACCAGTAATCTTTTAATACAATTTTCTCAATATCCTCAACATATATAGTCAACAACAACTAGTAGATAACCATAAGACTGATTAAAATCAACAACAACAATTTTATTCCACTTTCCATTCTTGCAACAATGCATATTTGCTAGGTTTTCACTATGGTACCTCTCCTAGAAGTGCCACAAAGCTGTTTTCACTAAAAGGACATTTTATTTCTCTTTAATATTTTTTTAGCTTTTTTAGCTTTTTTGTTGAGATACTTTGATGTGTTCAAGTATAATTTTTTTTAAGATGACTATTGTTTAGTAGTTCACCTAAAGGTTCTCCTTCAGGAGTAGCTAATTGATAAGCTTCAGAGCCATAGCTTGCTATGATGATGAAAGGGCCTAACGAGTTTGGTTTAAACTTCCCCTTCCCATTCTGATTCAATTGGATCTTTTGATTCTCTTTTAGTACTAGGTCACCAACTTGAAAGCCTCTATTTTTTTATCTTTTTGTTGTAGCTTCATTTGAGCCTATTCAAATAGACCCAGAGATGGTTTAATGCACTCAAAAACGTTACATCTAAGATTTCCAACTCATTCAATCTAGACAACCATTATTCCTCATTTTCGACCACGCCTTTTAGGGATACTCATAGTGAGGGGATTTCAAATTCAATAGGTAAGATTGCTTCTGATCCATAGACCAAGGGAAAAGGTGTGGAAATTGTAGGTGTACGAATGTTGTTTTGGTAAGCCCGTAGGGTTGGGTTTAGTTTCAAATTCTAAACACGGTTGGCATCATTAACAATATTTTTCAATATTTTTAGGATGGTTTTATTGGACACTTCAGCCTAGCCATTTCCTTGGGGGTAGTAGGGCATTGAGAATTTGTGTTGGATAGAAAACTTTAAACAAAGATCAAAAAAATATTGGTTCTTGAATGGGGTTCCATTGTCTATTATGATGGTTTGAGGAATTCCATATCAACAAATAAGATAATTCAAGATAAAATTGGATATCTATTTCCCTGTGATCTATGATAATGGAATTGCTTCTATCCACTTTGTGAAGTATTCAGTTGTAGTGATAATGAGCTTTTTCCCATTGGATGAAGCAAGAGATATCTTTCCTATCAAGTCTAATCCCCACTTTGAGAAAGGCTATGGTGTTGTTATAGGTCTTAGTTCCTATGTTGTTGGCATTGGAAACATCTTCTTGATAAATGGATGGATTCTTGTTCTATTGAGCACCAATAATACCTTGTTATTAGAAAATTATGTACTAGATTAGGTCCACTAGTGTGAGACCCACAAATACCTTCATGTGCTTCCTATAGAGTCATTTGCACTTCTTCCACATTGAGACATCAAAGTAATGCTACATCTAGACTTTGTTTGTATAGGGTATCTCCTAAGATGGTGAATCGGTATGTTCTATGAACAAAGATTTTATTTTGGTTTGTAATTAACTCAGGAGGTATGAAACCATGTTGGATATAGTCAAATTTATCCTGGTATCATGGTGAGTTAGGACCAATAACATCACAATCAAGTTCATATTTCAGGATATGGAATGTCAGCATAATGAGTTGCTCCACACGAAATTCATATTTTGGAATATTTTGTGGGATGTCAAGGAGTGAACCTATTGTTGCCATAGTGTTTGTTTCTATGTTGTTGATCTGAGGAACCTGTTCAAAGGTGATGATGATAAAGTAATATTTGAAATTATAGAGATGTAAAATTGACTTAACACCTATCACACACCCAAAACAACATCAAACAACATCAAACAACATTGAACATCATCCTAGAACATCTTGAAATTGTCTCAGAATGACTTAGAATCATCTCAGAACATCTCATAACATCTTAGAATGACTCAGGATTGTCTCCGGACATCCCATAACATCTTAGAATGACTTAGAACTGTCTTGGAACATCCTGGATCACCTCAGAATGACTCAAAATCATCTCAGAACATCCCATAACATCTCACAATGACTAAGAATCATCTTGAAACATCATGTATCATCTTAGAGTGACTTGGAGTCATCTCATCTTGAAACATCCCATAACATATTTGAATCATCTTGAAATGACTCGAAATAACTCAGAATTTCCCTGAAATAACTTAGAAAATTTCAGAACCATCCTAGAATGTCTCAGAACATCTCAAATTCATCTTGTAACATCTCAAAATCATCCAGAATCATCCCAAATCATCACACAACGTCACATAAATGACATCCGACACCCTAATTCCTCTATCAATTGAATAATACAACATTATTTAATTAATTAACTTTTTCATCATTTTAGACAAATTAAATAAATTTTATTTATTTAATAAAGTCCTAAAAAACCTAATTATACTATTGATTAAATTAAACAACATTATTTTATTAATTCATGTTTTATAATTTCAACCAATTAAATAAATCACATTCATTTAATGAAGTCCTAATCTCACTTTATTTCATCCTGATTGATTGAATAATGCTAATTATTTAATTACATCACTAAATCACCTTATTGATCTAAGTTAATTAAATTATTAAATAATAATAATTTAATTACAACACTTTCCCTCCAAAATTTGAATAATTAAATCAAACTATTCAAATCAATTATCAAAAATCAAATCAAACTAATGCAACCTTGTTTGCAAAAGTCAAAATTGATTTATGTGTTCAACTCCAAAAAGGAATTAATTAATTAAATCAATTAATTCATATTCCTCACCCACTTTCTGATTGAAAAAATTATGATTGTTGACTGAGCAATAGAAGTTGTTAACTGATCAATCTAAATTGCTAACTGAGCAATCTAAGTTGTTAATTGAGCCATCTAAGTTGATAACTAACCCATCAATTTCCTAACTAAGCCATCTAAATCCTGACTGATCAATCTAATTTCTAAATAACTATCTATTTCTCAATCACACAAATTATGCAATCAACATTACACAATATTCTCATGTTTAAATCCTCTCAACACACTTCGACCATTTATCTGGATATTCTTCAACACGATCTTGATCATCCATTTCAAATCCAATTTTCTATATAAGAAACCCCTTTCCTCATAAATAAGGATCAAAGAATCAACATCATTTACACAATGAAGTACTGCATGCATTCACAACCACCATTGTTAGTACTTCATACCTCATTTATTCAATCAACCAACCAAAGTAGTAATTCATCAAGCTTTTGCACATGAAATTTGGAGGCTTCACGGTGATAAGAACAACCCAACATCAGGAGAATACACTCCACTATAGGATGGTAACACTATGTTATTTTGTACATTGAATTTTTTAATCATAGATGCATTTATGTATGTTCAAATATTTTATTTTCATTTCGTATGTGTAGGATTAGATCTTAGATTAATATGTTTAATCTTAGTTTAGATTCTTATATTAAAATGTTTGATCTTGTTTTCAGTCTAACGTTATCCCCCTCACACATTCTGGCACACCTGGTGGGACTACTTTCCCCTCCTCTAATGTTTGTTTGAGCTATTTTGAAGTTATAGGTCCCAGAAACGCACTTGACAAATTTTTCATGTATTGCCCAAAAAACCTATGCACCCAACTGTCAAGAAAATCACACAGTTGTAAGAAAAACCACATAGTTGACACGAGAACTATGCATTTGCATCAAGACTAGCACTTTTGCTTCAAAACATGTGCATCTAATTTTGACAATGGTAGCATCTACTTCTAGATTTGAGCATCTGCTTCAAGATTAGCGCTTTTGCAATTTTCTCTGAGCATTTTCTCTAAGAACTGAGGAATTTATTTGACAAACAAATGCATGGATCTTTCACTATTGTAATAAAATTCTCCACTAACATTTTATTTTTTTTGAGTGCGTAAACAAGTATTAATAGATTTGATGCAGAATTCAAGTGACATTAACACATTTGTTTGTAGGGAAGATGATTGGTCCAAGGATTTTAGATCCTCAAATATTTTTTTATTAACTTAGGAACTTTGATTTTTATGCTCTTAAAAAAAAAATACAAACTCACATTTGATTTTAGTGTTTTAAAATTGAACCAATTTCATGTTTTCTTAACTTAGGAACTCTCGTTTTGGTGCTCATAAAAGAACAAAAGAACACTTCAATTTTGGAATCTAAAAATGAGCAAATTTCATGTTTTTATAATTAGGAACTTTAATTTTGGTGCATAAAAAGAGTGCAAATGATTTCCATTTTGTTGACCAATTAAAGACCGAGACTATTTTCTGAGAAACACTCAAATTTGAAGCTTAAAATGAACAAATTATTTCTTTTGTATTACACAATTGCTATTTTTGACTGATATCATGAATACTTCCTATTGGTGCAAATAAAAAGAATAATCTATTTATGTTATTCATATATTTTTGGGGATAACACTTCTTGAGGTGTTTAAAAAGATTCAATTTTATATGGATTATTCATTATGCATTCATTGATTGGCAAAGCTGAAGTGTTTTATCTTCTCCCCTCGCACCTTTTGGCGATCTTGGGTGAGCAAAAGAACATTTTTGAGCTTTGCACTTTTAGTTTCAATTTTACCTTAAAGAGGGGGCTTTCCTTGAGATACATCCCACACCAAAGAAATCATTGCAAATTCTCGAAGCACGTTTACTGGTAGGCTATATCAAAGGTTGAGAAATCATAAGCAAGTAGCTTCAAGTTGTGCTGACAACAAACTGCACATAATCACATGCCTTAAGTGGAATGGGAATGGTTAAAGAGCCTTAAGTGGACAACAAGTAAGTGTCAAATTTTTTCATTCATAGTTATCATTAAGAACCAAATTATTTTAGAGGCCACCCTATTATAAAAAACATTCTCTAAAAGTGGTGCATCATAATTTACTTCAAATAAGTTACTTGCCATGTCTAACTACAGGCCCACACCATAAGTTTCATGTAACATTGTCTCTTTGGAGCATCATACAAGCCTACCTAAGAGAATGGTTTCTATCCCCTAGGGTTGTAATTTCTTGGTTATTTTAAACTTTCCCATTACATTCAAAACAATTTGACATCAAATTTTGTGATTGATTTAAAGAAAAAGAACACATTTAAACAAACACTGAACAAGATAATTGAACCACAAACCCTTTAATTTAGTGCATACTTGTGAAAGAAGCCTTATGTTTGCACCCCTTGAAAGGATATTTCCTTAAAGGTTTCTAGACATTCCAACATTAATTTCAAGTTACATTAATCAACATAAATATTTGGGAACTATGGCTTGGGTGTTGTGATTTCACAACCTAAGTTATAGACATGAAGGTCACATAAGTCCATGCTTGTTGAGTCAGTCCAAGTGTTTTTTTATCACTTTCCATACTTCAAACATGGAGAAAAGTTGAGATAAATTTGTTTATAGGATCATTGTTTGAACCAAAACAATTGGAAAGCTAGAAGGTCAGATAGTCTCACATCCATTATTTCCATCCTACCTATTTCAATCAAAATCAAACAAACAATTGGGGTCATTCCTCCACTAAGATGTCTATGATATCAATAGTTGCTTGGGACTCGTCACTAGTAGAATTTGGAAAATAAATTACTAAGTGACTAAAAAATTTAGTCACATGACTAACACTAGTAGAATTTGACAAATAAATGACTAATTTGATCATCATAAGTGACTAATTTGGTCATCAGGTAAAATCACAAATAAATGACTAATATCAGACAAATAAAAATGACTATATAAATGATTATTACTCCTCTATTCTTTTGTCTTTCAAATTTGATCACAATCCATAGAGCTTAAGCCCCCTCATGGGATCTCTACCTAAGCGGGCCATTTGGCCACCTAGGTTGCTTGGTGCACCAAAAAATCCTATTGCGTGGAAGGCATTGCCTCTCAGTGCAGTCTTAAGGCCTTCGAATAGTTTATAAAAAAAATTAACATTTCACAAATAAAAATGACTAAATAATTAGTCACACAAATAATTCGGTCCTGCAATCATATCAGATAACATATAGTTCTACCAGTGATTCAATAAGAGTTATGGTACATATAATACATATATATTATCAATTATTTCAATTCATTTGAATATATCATTTAAGGATTCAAGAATCAATAGTGTTATTCCAATAGTCCACTATGATGGGGTCAGAGAGGAAGCATTTTAGGGAGCCCTAACTTCAGTACATCTAAGCCCAAAAGCGTGAAGTATGTTGGCGAGCCCTAATCTAGATTTATCTAAATTTTATTCATTCCATTATTTATCACTTATTATTAATTGTTTAAGCTAGCCACATGCAACTAGAATTTGTAGCACATCCATGCACAAATACATACTCTCTAACATATTAACATACATATAGTTTTCTATCAATGCAATCCTCGAACCTCCATTAGGCGCAAGTGTTAATATATATTCCTCTCTTTATATAGAATTGTCTACCCCTCTATCTCTCTTTATTTTTCCTAATCTCTCCAAAGATCAATTAAAATATCAGATGTTTATATATTAATTTAATTTGTTCTATATAAGAATATATTAATTATTAATTATAATAATTTTTTATTTTTTATTATAGAATACAATATATAATAATAATATAACCTATATATACTATTAAAAATAATTATATATAATTATATTATATAAAACTTTAATCTTATTACTATTATATTAAATATATATAATATATTAATTATATTTTATATTATATTTATTATATTAATTTTTAACAATTAAACGAACCTTAATCGTTCATCATTTTTCACCCTTTTTTGGTTGCTTTTCACCAGTTTTTGTTGCTTTTCTACCACTATTGGTTCCCGCTCCTCCAAACTCTTCCTCTTTAGTATTGACCTTTCACTTCTCCAATTTGGTGAGCTACAACTTGAAAATAAGGTTTTTCCAAATAAGGTGCAAAGGGGAATGCATCCATAAGATATGATATGTGATGAAGAGGAGAAATATGAATCTGAAAAAGAGAAACCATTTGATCATAAGATAAAAGAGAAGCCAGTAGGTCCACCCTTAGATTTGGATATTCCACTTTGCGCACCACTAGGTCTATCAAACAAGGTAATTAATGGAGTCCATTCTACATCTTGAACCCTTTATTTCTCAACCTTTTTTTAATCTTTGTCAAATATTCCACAATACAAAGAGTCGATCATATAGGAAGAGGTGGATCAACATGAAATTTCTGTTGGTTTTTCTTGTTTCTATTTTTGGAAAAACAAATTATGGTCTTTTGTAGCTTGGGTTGTAACTTTTTAGACCAGCTGTTCTTTTAGTCATACTATGTAGATTTTCCATTTTCTCTTATAGGTCATGCATATTAAATCCATTTCAATGCTTGTGGATCCTACTAGAAAGATTGTATATCTTATGAAATTATCTTTAACCCTTCTTGGAAAAGTTTTGGTTTTGTAAAAAGTACCTTTGTTCTAATTTTTCATTGGATTTCAACTGAAATACTGTGTTATCTTATAGAGAAGAAGGAAAACAAATTCAAACTATAAAATAGACTTTAACTATGTAGCCTGAACTTTTTTCCCCCTATTTTTTGACAGGCATTTTAGTAGAAAACATTGCATATAAAATTTAATCTGAGGATGTCATCAACTGTAGTTGTTAATGAGCCTTTATTGTGAAGGCTAAATGGTTCAAAGAGTCAAGGCCTTTTTTGATCTTTTGTAAGAGGTCCAGTGTTCAGATAAAATAACCCATGTTGCTACACATAGTTTGGTAGAGAATACAAACATAAATCTCAGTGGTTTGTACAAACTTATATTTTGAGGAAGTGAGATTGTTTGAAGGAGATAATAATCATATTTGGGATCATTGTAGAATTGTGTACTGATCACGTATGTCGAATTACATTGAAACAATGTAGTGTTCATTTGACTTGTTTAGGGTTTAGGGTTTAGTGTTTAGGGTACATTGGAACATCTAGTTACTATTGCTCAATGCTAGGTTTGTTTATTTATTTTTCTATATTTTTTTAATTAGGAAGTTTTTTTAATCAAGATCCTAAAGGGCTACATCCCATAACATGTGTAATGCCCCGCCAAGTAACCCTAAAGGAAGTTGTAATTAATGTCTTAAGTGAACCAATTTTTTTTTTATAAAGTGCATTTAACATACACATTCACTTACTAATTAACAACAACCTCTAAGGCTACAAGGTTAGGATTACTTAAACTCACATATACATATTACATATAACCATAGCCTTATGAACTTTATGAAATAAACATTATACATCATAAGAATAGCACATAACATAATAAGATAATCAAACAAGATACAATCTTATAATCATTATCTTAATCCAATAGTTACATCACTCATTCCCAGAATGAGGCAATAGTACAAAAGATTACAATTACAAAATTCCACCTCATAAACATAAGAGGGATAAAATAACTTATAAAAGTTAAAATATTACAATGCAAGAAATTACAACACGAACCGCGAGCTGTCCATCTGGATGTCTCGCCACCAAGTATTGAAGATCGATGGGGACCCAACGGTTTTGGTGCATGTTCCACCCAACCAATGTGGTACCCAAAGGCCCACCCCCCATGCTAGGAGATAGTAACAAAGTAACATGGAGAAAGATCTACTACCTCTAATCAAAGGCAGACTCATACTGACTCATATTGTTATAACCAACCAAATGAATTAACAAGTACAACTCATTCACCATACAAGTATGAATCAAGTACAACTCAAGTACAATACAAGTACAAATCAAATACAATACAAGTACAACTCCAACATCACTGACATAGGTCACATTGCTTCCAGACATAAAGTAGGTCAAATATGTACAAATAATCATACACATAAAATAATTAACAATAGTTGTCGTAGATAGAGTGTCATCGCAAGGTTTGTCATTAGATCTCCTCTGGGCATTCTTCATAGGCTCCGGCACAAGTAATCTTGGTGGCCTCAATCGAATCCCAACACTCATACTCACTCATACGGAATCAACTACCTCTCGTAAGAACTAGATAGTTAATCTTGCCATTCCAGGCCTTCTCACTCATCCCAAGTCTAAACAAACCCTTGCGTCTATGAGTGAGGATTAAATTATCTTGATTAGTGAGAAGTTAGTCCTAATTT
The DNA here is from genome assembly GCA_007115665.2 of Sequoiadendron giganteum. NCBI lineage: Eukaryota > Viridiplantae > Streptophyta > Pinopsida > Cupressales > Cupressaceae > Sequoiadendron > Sequoiadendron giganteum. The sequence goes on from CM021107.1 coordinate 353,828,008, forward strand.
TCTAAGTACATTATTTTAATTATCACTTGTTTAAATCACTCCTGAAGGTTATCCAGTTTACCTCTTTAGGCTCTGGCGCCTAATAGAAGCCACTCTTCTATTCTACAACACACACCCAAACAATCCACCAAGGGAACCAAAAGTGCATACCAACCAGGCATCATAATCCACTCCAACACAAAGAGGATACAAATAATAGAACTCACTCCAACATGTTGGAGGCAACAATCACATAGTCCACTCCTTTCACAGGAGGTACAAAAGATCTCACTCCAAACATCTTGGAGGCAACAACACATAGTCCACTCCTTTCATAGGAGGAAACAAGATGAAACCACATAACAAGGTCACTCCATACAAGGAGACATGGATCCCATAATCTGCTCCTAAATCAAGGAGGTGCAAACATCCCCGTTCATGAAAACCGGATAAAACTGAAAAGACGCCATGCACTACCCAAGGGAAAACAACAGGATGGCATAAAGATTCAACAACCCTTATCCTCTAAGTTCTTCTAGAAGACTTATAATTTATGACTAACACTAAATCCCAAAACCAACAATGCAACTTGACGACATAACAACAAAAGCATTCAAGTCATCAATCAAATCTAATATTTGGATTTCCTAAACCCATACTCATTCAATAGGTAGTGTTGACAAAGTCAAAGACATGATAAGTAGATCATCTAAAATAATCATAACCCCTATTTCCCTTTTCATTATTGGAAATCTAAAACAATTAAACTTACTTCCCTTTACTGAATACAAAGAATTAAATCCTTTAAGATAAGCATGAGGAAGATACTACTTTTGGATATACTAAATCCATATCTCTTTCATAATCCAATCACAATGATTCAATTAATCTAAATAGAACATAATTGATTGCTTCATCAATAAAACAATTTCTTAATTTACTTTTAAATCGACACAAATCCATGCAAGTAAACTCTTTCCATTTCCTAACCAAATCTTACATCTCATTCAATTTTCTATTTAACACATTCAATCACTTTAATATAATAACATATTGTTTCTCTATCCATTTTCCATATACACTAATCAATCCAATTTTAAATCTCTATTCAATAATATATTGCATTCTTTAAATCAAATATTTAACTATTTCAATTAAACTTTAACAAGCCATTTTAAAATAACAATAATTTCCCATATGTTTATAATTTTAATTCCACTAATCTAATATACAAATTTTATTTAAAAATAATATAAATAAATATAATACTTTAATATTATAAATTATAATATAAAATATTATTAAATAATATTTTAATATTATAATAACAATACATAAAATATTAATATTTATAAATATCAATTTATTATTATTTTATTTTCAAAGCAGCCATGGGAAAATAATTTAACAACAGTCTCATGTTTCAAGCATAACTCAAAAACTACGATCTGGGTATTTACGATTTTTGGACAAGGGTAAGAAAATTTCAAAATACAAAAACCCTTTAAATTTCCTGAAAATCCAGTTTGTAAAAATAAATTTATAGGCGACGCAATCAGACCATTTTACCATGAAAAATATAACTATACTGCAGATTTTAAAATCCAATTTTTAATAACAAACAGAGGGTTTTATTTTCTAAAAACATTCTAAATGCATTATTCAATCTCTATATTTGATTTCAATAACAACAAAATCTATTTCCCCAAATAATTTAAATTCAACTAAGGTTTTCACAATTTTCACTCAAAAATTTTCACAAGCAAAGGCTGTAAATTTGTTTAATTCTTTTCTTCTAACATCAAATTTATTTTCTAAAATAGATTTAACAAACAAATCTTTAATCATTACTATTTTAAAGAAAAACAATCAAGAACAATAAAACACAAAGAGAAAAACCTAGTACAAGAAGCTACAGGAAGAGATGAATTTTTGATGCAAGCCTCCTCCAAAGATTTCCTGAATTTTCTTCAATCCTCCAATGAATCCAATCCAAAATCCAACAAATGCAAACAGTCTTTCCTTCAATCAATTTTACAATCAAACTTTCTTCAAACCCTTGTGCAAATTTTCCAAAATTTCTTCCCTGCTGTAAAAATGTATTTCTTTCTAAAAAAACTTTATGTTGCCCTAAAATTAAAATATGTATTCTTTATAAATCAAAAATACCTAATACAACCCTAATTCACATTACATGCAAATTAGATATTTCAATTTCAATTTCAATTTCAATATTTACAACCCTAATTCACATTACATGCAAATTAGATATTTATTTCAATTTCAATTTCAATTTTTTCACTTTTGGAAAACCCACTTTCAATTTAAAATGCAATTTCAAATAATAAATTAATTTCCAAAGTTGCAACCAATTTCCCAAATAAACATTTAATTACAATTTCTAATTTAATTCCCACACGTTGAAATTAAATTCCAAAATTAATTTTAATTCTTTTATTTCCTTTCATTCTCTTGCATCACGTTTAATTAATTAATTTAATTATTTAATAACTAAATTCAACCCCTTGGATTAAATTTAATTAATTAAATAAACTAAATATAATTAATTAATTTAAATATAAACTTTTATCCACATTGCATTATTTAAATTAAATAACCATCAACATGATTTAAATGCAATTATTCTAAATATCTATTTCCAAATCAAGAATGCTTCAGAATTAAATAACATCAAAGCAAGACAGACAATGACTCGACACACACAACTGATGACACACTAAGGCTAGGGTATAGACTTGACACATGTTACCTAGCTACTATCTCCCGTTCAACTTAACCGTTGGATCGACATGCTCAAACCTGTGAAACCAGGTGGAGTCGATGTCATGTACCTGCAATCCTGCAACCAAGTAAACAACATCATACGATATTTCCAGCATATAATACACACCGTGAAGAAGGAATTACGGATTCGTAGGGCACTCACAAGCGAGTGATGCGAAACCGTCCTCTTCACCAATACACTCATGAAAACTGATACTTCCATCATAATTCCAATAATCTCATAATAATATCTAATGTTAGCTCTACAACATCATTAATCCATAATGCAAGTGAAACAATAATCAGATAACTACATCCTACAATAATGTTGTCGCTCAATAGTAGAAATCAAAACATTATAACAAAATGTATCCAATATCAAAGTAATTGCAACCAAACATAGCATAAAGCAACTTGAACAAAAATCAAAACGGAGGGGTATTACAACATGGGTGATGTTGTTTCCTCTTAGATGCCAGGCCTGGGGGGTGTCTGTCACCCAAAAATATTTGAAGAATTGTACATGTTTTTTTCCCTTTATTTGCATTCTATTTAGGAGGATTAGTTTCCTAAATATCATCTCCTACAATATTTATTAAAATGATATGCTTCAACTAGAATAAAAGTCTGATGCATTGTGCAATGGTTCGTAACCTTGGGTTATAAAAGACTTTCTATCTTTAATGCATGAATATGTTTAATTAGACCTCACAAAGAGGCTTTTTTCAATAATGTGAGTATGTGAAAACAATTTTTGCAAAGATGTCATTTTTGTTTCTCAATAATGACTAGATATGTTTAATCAGGTGTTCCAAAGAGGTTGAGAAAATTCCAAAATTTCAATTTAACAAAATGACATGCTCAATAGTAAACTAAAATAAGATTCTTGATAATCTATCCCAAATTTTGGCACCATACATATCAAATTTGATACATGAAAGGAATATAACAATTGCAATGAATCCATATGTACAAGAGATGCCACACTAATCTTATCTTACCCACTCATAAGATTTGGAAACTGAATCAATATACCTCAGATTTTCATTGCATGCTTATTTGCTGAAATTTTAATCACATATGTAGTGAAGTGTACTTGCACTTTTAAATTTATTAAAGGTAAATTTAGGGTATTTCAATAGTATTTTATATCTTATTTTCTCGTATAGACAATGAAAACCTGAAATAGATTGACATTGAATGTTGTTTTGGATATTTATATTTGAATACATGGAAGGAAACTATCTTAGATGGATCTTTAGCATTATCTGCCACCTACCCTTCACTTGTCAACACAACATGCATACTAAGGTTAAGAAAACAAGGAGAGGTTTGTTTACTATTTTGGAGCAATCTGGATTTGCAATTATGCCTATCTTCAAATGCCTTTATAGGGCTACCAAAATAGGGTAAACCACTATACAACCATCTGGGCTACAACCATGCCTATCTTAAAATGCCTCCTCAAAAATAGTTATTCTGGTTGAAGCCATGTGTGTCTACTCTCAAATCATGAAATTTTCCAACAAAATGCATATCTCCAAAAAAGACTAGACAAACAAATATTTTGAATCTTAAAAGAAAAAACTTGTCTCATAACAATATTGCATAAAAAGTGCATAATTATAATGTTAGCCTTTTTCTCAATACAAAGTTATCTAGAAATTGCAGATTTATACCATTGTACCTTAGAGGTATTTTAAAAATGCCGCAATTTAGGGCTGCTATACATGGGTATGAATATCCCCTAATCTGATGAGTGTACAGTAACCTAATTGATTCCATAGTTAGTTTTTGGTGTATTAGAACAAATAAAATAACTTAGGACATTTATCTCATATACTACCATTCTCTCATTAGGTTGAATGTGTTTGTAGATGGGGTACTTTCGAATAAAAAAACATTCAAACTATTTTAGAGTTTTTCTAGTAGATGCCTAATGGGGTTTCGTACAATTTGTGTGCTAATAGAACATGTATTTATGGATGATTTTTTTATCACTTTAAGCTATATATATTGGATTCTATGATAATGTTTTTTAACCCTTTTGTATTCTATGCGCAGAGTGCACAGATTGAAAAAGTTGTTCTGAACCAACCAAAGGTTTTTCTTTGGTAATATTGAATTCTAGTCCATTGTTTCTTTTGAAGCATTTCAACTTTACTTGGGTTTCAATGTTAGACTAATAGAAATTCAGTTCAAAGAAATATGGGAAGGGGAAATGACTAGGGAAAGGTGGCAATAGAATTTGGAATAATATTAGCCTTGGTTTAAGGACCCCAAAGGAAGCAGTTCAATGTAATTTAGTGAAGTCAAGATGAATATATTTATGTTGAGTACTTTTTTTTTCTCCATGTTTGATTGGTTAATTTGTTCACCTATCATTTTGTGATTTTCTCTACTAAATGAACATATTTCTTGAAATTCCTAACTTGTGTTTTTACATGCTAAAATTTTTCCTTTAAGTGATATGAAGTGATTGTATATTCCCGAGGTCATCCAACTTAATATTTGACTCATTTAAATTTTTATCCAATGGTTTGACACTTGTTTTTGTGTTTTGTTACTTTTGTGCAATTCACATGATGTTTGGTGCTTAACTTTCTTTGCCAGAGTACATTTCTTGTTAGAAAGTAGTTTTTACACTTTTAACCAATCTTCATAGACCTTAGAGAGCCATAAACATGTTGCGCTTGCAGATTATAGTTAATAATCATAATAATAAGTTAACTTTGTTTCACTAAATTCTGCTACTAACCTTAGAAGTATCAATTTGTAATCTATTGAATGATTTTTCATTATCATACAAAATATTTTATGGGATTTACCTTTTAACTATTTCCAATCTCCTTTGCATAATGTAATTCATTTTAACCTTGTATGCATTTTTTTATATGTCCTTCATTTAAGAAGTCGAATATATAAGCTTTGATCCTCTACTTATTTTTTCTTGTATCAAGCTGGTCAATTCTCATCAATTGAATACATGTTTTAGATAATTTCTCTTTTAATATGGATTTGAACATATATTTCTTATGCTTCATTTCCTCTCTACTATATATGCTTTTTCATATATAACTTTTCGTGCTTTTTCTTGTGTCCTGTATGTTTCTTTGAAATAATTACTCTAATTGTTTCTTTCTCTAAAGTTATAGTTCCATGTCTATGATTCTGTAATGGGCATGCATTAGTCTTTCTCACCTGAAAAATAATCTTGCATGAAGATCTATTTCTATTTGTTTTATATGCATATATGTTAAGATTTTTCATTTCTTGATAAAGAGCTTTTGAAATATGTGCAAGATGTTCTTGAATATCAACAATCAATGTTGAGATAAAATGGAAGCATTTCTCTTGAAAATAAGGTGCTAAATCATCTATCCTTGAAGGAGATTTATGTGCATGAAGAAAATATAGGATGTCTTCCAAAATATTCTTGGACCCCTCATCTATGGTATCTTTTATTTGACTAACATCAGTTCCAAAATAAGATTTAAGGTGATCGAACTAGTCTTCATCATTTGTCATCATAAATCTAAAACTCAACCTAGGTAAATTGACACTTTTTAGGTGCCCTCTCTTGACAAGCCAACCCTCACTAGTAGTTAATTTGTGCAAATGGGTTTCAACATCTTTGTAACTTTCCAGAGATGTAACTATGGCTTCAAGGTATTTACCGATCTTAACTCTCTCACATAGATTTGCAAATCCATCAACTATTATTTGATTCATCTTACTAACAAACATGCTTTCAAAAATTTCATCCCATAGACTCTTTGAGTGCTTCAAAACAATCTCACACATGCATTGCCATGGAAAATTAACATTTGAACCAAAAATGACTTTTAGCAGCTCCAAGCTCCCTTGAAATGCATCAAGACTATCCAATGTTTCTTTGATCAGTGTCTCATTCTCTGCAAGTTCCTTTCCACTTTTCACAAGATCAAGAAAATAATTCCCCCAAGCCTATTTCCAAAGAGAATATCATCTTCACATGTCTTAAGCCACACCAAGAAAGACTCTGATATAAATTCGCTCAACAAAATCATCATGGTAGCTTGTAGCTTCTCTCTATGAGATTTTCACAACTGCATCTCATTGTCTAGGTTTGGAATCCCACCAAATAATTGTTATCTAGGTGGCATGAAAAAGTACTTAGAGCTTAGCTATGGAAAAAAAAAAGGATCATTGATATTAGCAAGGAAGGGACCAGAGCACATAGGCATGAAATAGACCTTGTTGTAATTCTTGGAGCTATAATTAACATCAAAGGGCAAGAATAAGAGTAGGGGAACAATGAAACTTGACAAGGCATAGAATTGAGCCTTAGTTGAAATATCTTGGTCAACTAACACTAAGGCACCAAAACACTAGGAAAATCTAAGAAAAGGGAAGAAAAGGATTAAAGGAAATGGGTAGAGACGTTTGAAAAAAGAGTGCAAAAATCGCACTGCACTACCGTCTGGGAATGTTTTAGAATGAGAATTCCTTGCTACCAATGAGACACTCTTTTTTGAATTGGAATGGAAAAATGGTGTTATTATTTAAAATTAAATATAAAAATTCAATGATTTATTCGACAATAAATGACACTATACAATGAGTCATAGTGATATTTTTTACATAAATGAGTAGCTTCTATTTTTGGTGTATGCAATATTGATCTACTCTACCAAGTTTTTTTCTATAAGATAGAAATGTTACTATCAAATCATAAAATCAATGGCTAGATGCAAGCAAGAAAGTCCGTGCTTTCAAAATGTTGAAATAGATGCAATATTATGCACTGTGGATTCTTTTTTTCTCCTTACTTGGCAACACACTATTCTCTCACTTTTTTCTTCTCACAGGTTATAGTTGGCACACAATATTTTAAAATAACTTTAATGCTCCTTTAATGGATTCTAGTGGTGCAGTGGCTATAATAAATACCAAACACAAAGTAATCAAAGACTACATTGCTAGGAAAATATTATCATTCACACTAAGACCAATAAATTGGAATTTCCCCCTAGCACAAAAATGTCTCTCCTAGTCTCATACCATGTTAAAACTTTGCAAGAAATGCATTTTCACAAGAACAAAAAATTGTGGAGAAGAGGCACATGTTTTGGTCCATCAACACAATCATTAGGAAAATAATTATTTCTTGTTTCTAAATCCTCAAAATTTCAATAAACTCTATCATATGATCCAAGGAAACTCTATGAAGTTGTTTTGCTAACATTACATGATCTAGGAAAGGACAACACAGCTCCATGCCACTCAATTATGGGCTCATTTACTATAGCCAATTGCAATTTTCTAATTTATTTTATTTAATGGGGATAAATAGGAGAATTATAGAAGACATCCTTGAACCAAAAATTAGAGAAATTGCAACCTAACAAAGAGGAGAGAGATCAAAGTTATGAAATCACCACTTGAGAATGAAACAATTATTTGATATTTTCTAGAAATCCCTTATGTACTGTCATTAAAGTATGTTTTTGAGCTTATTTTCAAAACTAGATGTACACTAGTTTATTTTGTTTGTTAAACTATAGTCTATTATCAAAAGCTAAAAAATTGAAATACTTTGCTAAATATTTTACTTTTGTGTACCTTATAATATCAGGGGAGAGTCTTGGTTTAAATATCTACATAATGATTTTCATGGACATAAAGAAAGTGAATATGCTCATATATCCATAAAAAGTATTGAAGTTATCATACAAGGATTAGTTCGTTAATTGGAATCACTACATTATGGAGGGTCTGAATTAGGAAATGATTATAGATCTTGTTGGAAAATTTTGTTCTTACAAGTAGCGCATGATGCATCTTGTGAATACAACCTCATATGTTATTTTTTTTTTTTTATAATCCATTTTTACAATCCTTTGTACTAGTTCTGAGATGAACTTGTTAATATTCATTTTTAACCTAGTGAAAACTCTAAAATATTGGGATGCCATTTGTAAGTTACTATGTTGAAACATTGCATTCATTTTAAGTTATAAACTTATAATTTTAATCTAAGTTACTGGTTTGGGTTTGGGTACAGGGGTTTGGTACATGTATTTGGAAATTTTTTTTTTGGGATTGGGTTTGTTTTGGATTCGCCCATACAAAAAAGTGTGTATGTGTGTATATCCATTTATTGTAAAAATAGGAGTTAAGTTCAGAATAGTGCATAACATCATAATTCATATAACAAACAAAATAAATGCTACTTCAATGTCAAGATTCTAAACTCAAATGTCATGATAGATGTTTATTGTTTGATATTAAAATGATAAAATTAGTGATCATTGTCATATGGGTCTTCAAAAATATCATCTTGGGTAAATGAGTTTTTTTTAGTGTTTTGAATGGTTTAGATGACACTTTTAGGGTTAGGACTCATATTTTTTTCTTTTCATTCACAAATTAAATGGCTTTAGTGTATCTAATCGAGTGTATTTGATAGAATGTATGTGTCACTCGTTTGTATTAATCTCATTTTTTATTTAACATTGAAAGTTCATTGTTCTACAATATTCAAATTGTTGTGCAGAGGGATGTTTGTAATAAATTTCCACTATTTTTGTACACCTCACACTTTTGGGTGCTTTAATTGTCAAGCCGAAAAAAATATAATAAATAAATAAGAAGTAAAATTAAAAATTGGCACGAGATATTTTACATAATTAACATTGAAAAAGATAATACATTATATAGGCAATTGACTTGCAATAAAGTCACATAATCTGCCAAGACTAGAAGCATTCAAAGTCCACATGATGACTTATTTTCATTGCTATGTCTGATGGAAATAGAAGACACAACTTGGTTGATTCGGTGTAATAACCTCAATAATGGGAGAGTGCCCAATTTTCTTTTGTTGAGTTTTACATTGCTCTTGGGTGAGACTGCTCAAACCAACTCCACCCATGTTGTAGAAGATGCCATAGATATGGGAGAAATTCTGATAGGCAACTAAACCAGGGTTTGAACCAACATCTTCAAATTAGGTTTCTTTAATTTGGAAGGCACCAAAAACTAGTACATGGGCATCTGATAAGCCCAATTTCCTGAGCAGAGAGTTGCATGGATAGTCAATGTGGACCATCCATTGAGATTAATAGAAGAGAGGGTTCATTTGTTGAGTCCAACCCCATTTGACAAGACCTTGGGCATCTCCATGGTTGAACTTATCTAGAATCTGGATGGACCCAGACCTAGGCTTGCAGGTTGACAAACCAATAACATAGATTTTAATGTTTCATACTTGAATAATAAAGCATAATTTATTAGTCCATTTTGTATACTAGTTCACATTTATTTCAAATTTTATGCAGGGATGAGGAGCTTCTTTGTAAGGGTCTTTGATTGAATTATGACCTAGATTGTGTACTAGGAAAACATGATTCCATTATTGTAGGGGCTCCTGTTACATGGGAAATAACATCAACTCTTTCGGCTCCTGTTTTCATTGTCAACCATGAGGAAGATGAGATGGAAGATAATTTAACACAACTAGCTCACAAGTAGTTTATGTGTGTATGACTAGTTTTTATAAAACTATGATTGATCAGTTTAACTACTGGTAATTTGGAATTCTTGAAATAGTGTCTACCTATTTTTTTCTCGAGTTGGTGTACCTCTCATATAGTGTAGTTTTATATCAATTTATTTCTAACTAGTTCCTTTCATCTATTAAAACCATTCATGATGTTTTGAAAGGATATTGTATAGAAAAATCAAAAGAGTAATAATAGTTTTTTATGCATTATAGGTCAAGATCAAGTGCACAGGCTCATCAGAAAGTTGGTGACACTGAGAAAAATCAGTCAATGGCAACTCCCATTGATACCTCCACCACTAGGACTTAAAACAATTGATACTCAGGGTCAAAAAATTGAGTAGACAATGGATTTTCTCAATGGTGATGCCTATGAGTCACCAACTACTGTAACTCCACCAATAGCTAGCACAATCAATGAGCTATACACAAATTCCCCATTAGTAGCTCTTGCCCAGCAAGCTTCTCTATATACATTGAATTCACAATCAAGTTATACTTATTGAAATTGAAGTTACTCTTTAGGGATGTCATCAAAACAACATAATAAATATCAAAAGTTTCCACACCATGGTTCAGAGTCATATTCTAAAAAATCTAGCTAGGGTTTGCAGTGGTCAAATCCAGCAGGGAAGTCTCTTTATCCACAACAACCAGCTCTCCTATATGGGCCACAATCATAGAATTTTAAAGCATCAACACAAAAGACTCATGGAAGCCTTCATCCTACTCCTTGGGATGTGGAACAATCACAAAATATGTTAGAAGGTGCAAACAATCAACAAGTACCTCCCATATATGATAGAAATGTTAGAACAGTTATCCCCCCTCCTCTAGTTAAGTATAATTAGAGGCATCAATTTTTTCAACAGCAAGAGGCTTTGGGTTCTAGATAGTTTATGCATGGTTACAGTGAATCAACACATGACGACTTGATAGCAAGGACACAAAACATCTCCATTTATTATGTAACTTAGAATGATGCATATGGATCTACATATTCGCAACAATATTCAACCTCCAACAAACAAGTTAAACTTGAAGATAAGTTGTTTAAAGACTTGGTTGACTTTGCCAAGACAAAGAGTAAAAGTTCACCCAGTAAGAGTGGAAGTTTGTAAAAGATAGAGTTTTTTTCGGGGCATGGTTAGTACTTCATATCTTCAAGTAGCTTGCTACAAGTGATGTTTTAGGTGTAGCATCAATATAGTAAAGCTACTGTATAGTATTTTATTTAATTGAGGTTTAGTACTATTCGCTATATTTATCCTAGTGCATTGTAATTTAATTTATTTTTTGTTACTCTGCCAACACAGTCTTATAAAAAAGAGGCAAATTGTTTAGAACCTCCTACAAGAGTTCCCTAGCCTAACATAGCATTACTTGTATGAATCTTACCACATTATAGAAAAAAAAACTAACTACCCCACCTTATCAATCCATCGGTCAGACATGTCTTCTAGTTCCAGCAATGCGTTGACGGATCTATTTTTTCATCAGTGTGAGGATCTTCTATCAGCTGGACGAGGTCTCCTATTCCTATAATGGTCCGATGGGGATGTCATCAGTAGAGTTCATGCCTATTTCCGGGACTTGGGTGGTGGTTCCAATGGCGAGCCGATGTTGTTGGTGCTCATGATCTAAGTCAACACTAAAAAAAACCAAGGTTTTGGTCTTCTTGTGTTGAAAGGATAAGAAGTAGATAAGATTCATATTTAGTTGAACCCACTTGAGATAGTCTTTGAAAAAAATTTGTGGGGCTTGATTTCACTAACAAATGGAAAATGAAGATTCTCATAGCTCAATTGAGGACCAAATCACACCAACTGAGATGTGAGGCGGGTCTCGAAAACCAGTCTAACTGATATTTTTGTGGCTCTATGTGTAGCCTTGTTAAAATTGTTAGATAATTCAACCAATAATGATTCAATAGGATTTGGTTTATTTGTGAGGAGTTCTAGAAACAAAATAATATTCCACTATAATAAAATTTTGCATAAGCTTTATCTAGTACAATGTGCTCTCACCTGTTATGTAGTTGGATAAATCATTTTCCAAAGCATTGGTTCCTTTCCCCCATTGGATTTTTAATTCTTTGCTACCTTGGTTGAGTTCTTGAGTTACGTTAAAGGAAAATTAGTTCATCAAATTTATGTGAAGGCCAAGGAACTTTTCCTTTTCCTTCACCTTTCTATTATATTCTTTTATTGACTTGTTATAGGAGGTTATATTTCATTTAAGTGATTTTATCTTGTTTGTTTGATGATTGGATAATGGTCCAATAATCTTGGTAGACTGGCATGGTGGGTTCAATATACATATATTGATCTTCCAAAAAGGTCTCTATTGTTAGCATGGGAATCTCCAACATGGAGCCCTTTTCAAAGGGATGCTGAGGTGTATGATCCTTATTGGGATAGAGGTGCAACAAGTTTGTGTTAGGTTCCATGTTTGGCAATGGACATTGTGGCTACTCGGAATAATCTAGTGTATTGTAGCATATTAGTAGATTGAGCTACTGATCTCCTCAACCATCTATTGAAGGTTTCAATATTGAGAGGAGAAAATTGTGGCCATTGATGGAAAGTAGGAGGCTAGGTGCATATGATATGTCCATGTGGCATGAACTAGTGAATTTGAACGATGTTTGCACTTCGGTGAATAAAACCACTCAACACTTTATCCATCCACCAATCAGACATAATCACTAATCTTTGGGGAAAGTTGATATGAATTTTCAATGTTGATTGATGTTTAAGTAAAGCCTATAGATATCAAGTAGTTTTATCAAATGGTTTTGGTGAAACCATGTGGTGTGATCTAATAAAATTTGGTGGATGTAGGTTCTTTGATAAATCATACCATTCAACACTTTAGTAGTCTACTGATTTTCTAAATTTGTTGATCTTCAAGGGAATCAAAGGGTATATATTCAATTACAAAAATATAAGCTTATGTGACATGTCTTTGTTGGCTTTTGAAGTTAAAGATGTTCAAGTAATTTTGTTCTGAAGAGAAGATCTCCCTTGACCATTAATATTCATGTAAAATTGATCTAGACCATTAATTGAGTGGGGTTAGAGTGCATTATAAGGGATGATCAATTAGATTTTGCAGAACCATGTGGTTTCATTTGGTATATTTTGGTAGATTGGTCCACCTTCTTTCTTGTTAGTACAACTATCCATTGATAGATTTGATCATCAAAGCTAAAGCATCTCAATTTTTAATCTTGTCTTGTGTTTAGGAAATTAAGGTGGTGGATCCAAGTAATGAATAAGAAACATTTGAAGGACACTTGGCATAGTAATATTAACTCTTATTGATCAATGAGTTTTCTTGTAAGGGTATAGTTTCAGAGGAAAACCATGATTTGGATGCCAAGTTGCTGCTTGGGAAGATGGTAGCTGAGAGTTTATTTTTTTCCCATGGTGTTCATGGAAACTGAGGAGATTGACTCCCTAAGTTATGGGATGTATTCCAACCATTTAATTTTCATTAGAAATCAGAAAATTTAGGTCTCTCCAAGCATTATGCGTTTGCATTTGAGGAATATTTTTGCCTGTTCTACAAAAAATATGATCCAAAGGAATGTCATGTAGTGTATGAGGTGTGGGACTCATGATAATTGAGCCCTCAAAGTATTGAATTTCTCCTTTGAGATGCAGTGTGGCAATTGAAAAATACTTGAAGGTTGTTAATAACTCTAATAGTTGAACCAGGGGCCATGTTTAACAAACCAAATGCAATTTCTAACTTCTCACTATGGTGGTAGATAGATGATTCTTTATACCCTACTGCCTTCATTTTCCAAGCCAATTTCTCCTACTTTGCATAGATCTTCCATGTTTGTGGATGTGGTCTGTCTCCTACAAAAAAACAAGTACTAGTTTACGGCCTTCAATCCAACTACATCGAGGTATCTTTTTAATTCCTATATCTTTCATCAATCTCTTTACTATTTAAACCTCGTACAAAAATTTTAGAGAAGAATATAAGTTGCAACATTTTTAGAATCCAACTAAAAAAGCAATGTTGCTAGAAATACTCAACCTATATTCATATATGATTCACATGTACCACAAATGTAACTAGCATCTTATTATTAATGTTTAGGGTGTCCTTAATTAGCCAACACTGGCACGAAGGCCAACCATGCACACCTAATGATCAACTATATATGTAAATTGTAATGCAATTAGGGTTATCTAATGATTGGCGAAACTAATGCTTCACTCCCACTGATAATCAATTTTCTCCCCAATGTGCTTCGTCAGGCCATCAGAAAGTGAAATGGAAGGGCATTCAAGAGCAAGGATAGTGATCATATCTAAATTCTAATTAGAAGATAGTTTCAAATCTATAGTTCTATGAAAGACAATAACAAGATGTTAATAGTCTATAAGCTTATTTTGCCAAGATAACAAGCAAGAGCTCGCTTCTCAATCATCAAAAGGTAGTGCCATCGTAAGATAGTATACTTTCAGCCTAAGCTTTGATTAAACATCAATTTTTTTCTCTATTTCAAAGTGAGGATGATGGTATTGAATATGAAGAAAGATCCATAGAAGAATAATACATAGTCAAAAGACAAATGACAGTCCATGAGAAAGCAAGCCCATAAAGTATTTAATAATAAAATCCTTGAAAAAGAAAATGAGTAAGATAATTATGAGAAGGATATGACGTGCCCATGATAGAAGAGTCTATAGAGAAAATAAATGATAGTATAACAATCATAAGGGAAACTAAGAGGCAAAGGATTTATGACACAAATGCATGAATGGTTGTAGGTCTAGTGATCATAGTGAGACTTAAAGTATGATTTGAGATCATAGTAATGGTAGTCATGAAGACCAAAAGACAATCACTTGTTGTTGATTGTTCAAATCACCTTGGCCAAGCAAGGATTATATAATATTGTGGTCTATTCTTACCACCATGCATAATAGAATATGTTCTTTCTAAATTTTTCACCTTTTTTCTTGCACATGTTATATCATGACTCATTTGCATTAGCACAACTCCAATCCTTCACTTGAAGCATTATACTTTACCAAAAATGGTTGTGAGAAATTGGGAATACCAAGTATTAGCATGAGCTAATTACTTTCTTAAGATTGTCATAACCTTCTTGAGCTTTGTCACTCCATAACAAGGCTTCTTGTCATCTTTATTTTATCAAATATAATTTTCAGTGCTTTAGATACCAAACTTTTGTCTTTAGGGATGCCTTTTTTTTTTGTTGGATGAAAGATCTTTTTCTTATTTTCTCTTCTAATAATTTTATACCATTTATTGCTTTCTCTTAGATATAGTTGTTGCAGTTGTTCTTTTGGGAAATAGAAACTTTGAAGGGAGTATTCATCCTTTGACTCATGCAAATTACCTTGCTTCTCCCCCACTTGTGGTTGCCTATGCTCTTGCTGGCACTATAAGTTTTTCAATAAATATTATTGTTTTACTACTACATATTTAATATTATAGATCTAATGTGGACTTAAATGTCATGATCTAGAGTTGGAATAAATTTCATCTTTGAGTTTTAGGTTGACATTGAATTTGAGATAGAACCAAAGTTAGCTACATAATGCATGTTAAGACTCAACATCATATTTTAGCTATATAGTGCATTTCATTCATACGGTTTGACCTCTATAAATTTCACATTTTTGCACCTTAAATTTTTTTTTGTGCAGTTCCTGTAGGTTTGATTTCCCTGAAGTGCATTCTAATTTGTTTCTTAAGTTAAGAAAATATTTCATCATCTGTGTGTCCTCCTTGCATTTCATTCTTTCTACTAAATTGTCATATTCTATTGCTTCCTCCCACTAGAATTGTAGTTGTTTGCAAGTTCACTATAGTGTTGTACATAAAATTCATTATCAATAGGAAAGGTGCCTATTAAAGAAAGAAGTTAGATTTTATTTTTAAAATCATGAATATCATATGGGATTGTTAGATCAAATATTTAAAACAGGATCCGTAATCATTTCTTTACTACATTTTGATTCTCTATCAAATTTAGAATTTGACAAAAAAAAGCCCTATACATAGATTAAAAGGAATGAAATTTATATATCTTTCTCCTACAAAACTAAAAAATGATATTATAGTTAATGCATATAAAAAACATGGGATATAATTTCATAGAAAGAATGAAGTATAAGAGGGTAATGCTCTTTTCCAAATGTTAATAACTTAATAGTAAAGACTACCACAAGAACACAATACTTACCAAAATGGAAAAATCTATTCAAAATTAACAACCAAAGAGGCTTACTTGAAGATGAAATCTCTTTTTCATTAATGATCCTTTCACTAGCAGTGCACCCAGAGATTGCTCAAAAATAGAAACTCAAAATTCTCTCTTGCAACAATCTTGGAGATGAATTTAGATGCAGTGTGAAAATCAGAACATACTCGAAGGTTCTTGACAACTCTAATAGTTGTACTAGGGGCCATGTTTAAAAAACCAAATGCAATTGCTCAATTTTCACTATAATGGTAGATAAATGATTCTTGTTTCTTCTAACCACAACATTAAGTAAAAGTCTTGAATCTGGAAATACCCTGCTACCTTCATTTGCCAAGCCAATTTCTCCAATTTTGTTCTTGTTTAGTATTTACTTTTTTTGTTGTCAGCATATGAAGTTTTTTGTCCTTTATGATTATGTGGGGATTCTAACTTGGTTCACATGCTTTTTGTGTTGGACCAGGTGGACAGAGCCGAGGCTATACAGAAAATGCAAGTGCAAACTGTAGTTGAATGTCTTCAACATCCTTTCTTCTAGGTTCTTTTTTAAAAAAATTTAGTACTATGCAGTTTTATATTTTCTTGTTTCTATTTTATGACTACATAGTAAATGGAAGTCTATAGGAAATCCTACATCATGAGAAAATGATATGCAAAAACATGATAGATTTATGAAATATGAGTCCAATCAATATTTCTACCATCTGATCAAAATTGATTTGGGAGAACCTAACAAACATTTTAATTTTTTGTGTAGGAACGTCAAAGAATATTAAATTAGACTGGGATACTCATCTAAAGATAGCCTATGGTGCTACAAAAGAATCAGCATATCTTCATCATGACTGTAACCAATGCATTTTTCATAGGGATGTAAAGATATCTAACATTCTTTTAGATGACAACTTCGAAGCACATTTGTCAAAATTTGGCATTGCCAAGTGCATTTCCTCAGCTAAAAATCACACCTCCACCTATGTTATGGGTACTATTGGCTATATTGACCCTAAATATGCAAGAACCTCAAGGCTTAATGATAAATATGATGTTTACAACTATGGTATTTTTCTTCTGGAGTTGCTGACAGGCAGGAAAGTTGTGGACAATGACTCAAATTTACTTTAGTTGGTAGGATTAGTGATTGGTGATAAAGAAACCAACAAGATATGAAGATGAAGAGGTAAATGATCAATTTTTTTAAGGGATAGTTCAATGGTAAGAGAAATAATGAAGTAACAATTAACATGGTCATAAGATGATAGTAATCAGAATGAGGGAAACCTACAAGTGATTGGAGCTTTATCACAATCATAGAATGAAAGTTCCTTTGCAAAGATGTATCATGTACTTATGCATTACAAGAGTAAGGGACTGTAGGTTATGATATAAAAGAACACTCATGCATAAATGATAGTTAGAGGATCAAAAAGCATTACAAGGTTAAGGGACTTTAGGTTATGATATAAATGAACAATCATGCTCCTATTCTTTTGTAAGTTGTCGAACAACATAAAGACAAGGTTTTGGAGAAGATTTCAGCTAGTTATTTTCTCTCTTAGCAATGTAATCTTTTCAAGTTCTTTCATGTTTGGATAGAAAATTGTAACTCCATTTTCAAGCTTACAAAGTTGAATGTAATATCTTTTTTATTAATAAAATAAGCTATTTTTACCTTCTCATTGTTGTTTTATTGTGCAAATATTTTAGATAGTTGATAAGTAATATTTTTTAATAATGGAAACCAGTAAATAAAAATGACTAAATTAATGACTAAATATATGACTAAAGTAATGACTAAATATATGACTAAATTAATGAATAACTATATGACTAAATTAATGACTAAATATATGCCTAAATTAATGACTAAATATATGACTAAAGTAGTGAATAAATATATAACTAAATAAATGACTACCATGACTAAATTAATGACTAAATATATGAATAAATTAATGACTAAATATATGACTAAATCAATGTCTAAATCAATGACCAAATCAATGACCAAATCAATGACTAAAAATCAATGACTAAATAAATGACTAAAATAGTTTAGTCATAAATTTGGTCACGTTATAAATGACCAGCAATAAACTACTAATAGTCATGTGACTAAAATTAGTCATTTATATGAAATTTTTAGTAGTTTATTTAGTCATATATTGTTGTTTGAGTACTAGTGCGTAGATAGTACAAGTAAGCTTTCCTGCAATATATCCTCTGGACAGGGAAGTGGAATATGGACCCTAATTTTTCAACATTTTAATTTCCAAGAAGTAGTACCATTCCAAAATAGCACTCAAACCCTAGGGTCTTGAGCTTCAAAGAAACCATCCCATAACACAATTAAAATTTATGACCACCTGGAAACCAACTACCCCAGTTCAGCAACCAGACCTTGTAGCATTGATCCTTCAACCTAGTCTCACATACATCGAAGGTGAGAAAACTGACATCATAAGCAACTTGAGAACCTTCATTTTCTAGAAGAGGAAAATATTCCACCAATTTCTCACCACATAAATTGTCTTAGACGAAGAGGAAGAGAAAGTTGACATAGCAACAGGAAGACCCGTATTACCACCACTCGCATGGCAATAAATATCCTCTTCATGATCTCACACAAAGTCAAGATCCCTAAGGTAAAGTCTATAGGTCATAATTTCTTAGTCCAAAATCTCTTGAGAAACATCTTTGGGCACTTCAAAAAACTAGGTTGGTATACAACTTTTACAAATGTGCTTCAAGGAACAATCTGAACTTGTATTCCTTCTACGATTGTTAGGATCCTAGTTTGTTCCAACAGTTCCAATATCTCACATAATCCATAGGACAACATTAGGTCTTTAGGATTTGAGTCACCTAGAGAGTTCATACATTACACCACTCTCCCACAAGGGACCCAAGTTTTTAATGACAACCACAAGATCACAACATAGGAAGAAAATGGAAGGAAGCAAGAACACCACTAGTATCCCACCAACAAATTCCATGAACGATGAGAGTAGCCCATGGGGTCAGAGGCCAAGCAACCTTGAAACTTTCCAGAAGAGACTAGTGTAAAAAGACACTTTCACTGAAGAATAACAAAACCACAAATAAGTGATAGAACAAAGCAACTAGGATCCAAATAGAGTGGTTGTAGAGGAGGTAGATAGTGAGGAAGAGATAAATGAGGAGGAACTATTTGAACACTCTAACAACCCCAAGGTCATAAAAATTAATGGATAGGCTATTAAGAAAAGACCTAAACTCTTATTTCTTCAAGTTAGCACAAAGCAATGCTAAATTATAGATGGACTTCAATGTAGAGGCTCTCAAATACCCCAATATTATTCCCTTAGGGGATAACTCAGTTGTGAGACAAATAACCCAACATCCAGAGATGTTGAACATACCACCCATGTTCTCACAAAATAGTGAGCAACCCAAAGAGAACCCCTTATTCAGAAAACAAACTCAGGTTGAACAAGAAGTAGTGGCACAAATGTATCAAGGAGGGCCATCTCATTATGAATGTCAAAACAACAATCTACCTCCTAGGAAATATATCCCTTAGAACACTTCAAGGATTGACCCTTCCTAGAAAAATCAATAGGGTGGAATATAGGCTTCCCCTCCCAACAATCAGTACCATCAACAAGGTGGAACATAGGGCCCCCCTTTGAATAGTTAGTACCATCAATAGGGTGGAACATAGGGCCCCCCTCCGAACAATTAGTATCACCAACAAGGTGGACCACAAGGTCCCCTTTCGAACCAACAATACTATCAATAAGGTATCTCGCAAAAGCATCATCAGGGTAACCTTCAATTTATTCTTGCCTAGTAAGGTGTTCCATAGAGCACCCTTCTTCAGTCATCCCATCAACAAGGTATCCCACCAACACACCATTAGGGTAACCTTCAATTTAGTCCTACCTAGTAGGGTGTGTCACAAATTTCCCTCCTTTAGTTGTACCATCAACAAGGTATCCCACCAATGCATCACCAGGGTAACCTTCATTATAGTCCTACCCAACAAGATGTTCCATAGATTCATCCCATCAACAAGATATCCCACCAATGCATCATCAAGGTAACCTTCATTATAGTCATGCCTAGCAAGGTATGCCATAGATCACCCTTCTTCAATCATCCCATCAATAAGGTCACCCACAAATGCATCATCAGGGAAGCCTTTAGTATATTCCACCCCAACAACAAGGAGCTAACCCTCCTTATGCACAAAAAGAATTTAACCCTCCTTACATCCCATATGGCCATTAAGGTCTTGTACCTTCACAATACCCAATATATGACCAAAACGTGATAGGGAAACAAGGTTATTACACACAGGGCTTGCAAACCATGTACCAAAAATGGAGATGGAACTAAAAATAGATGTTTTCTCCCAATAAATAGTAGATATGTAGGTAGGAAAATAGAAGAATACCTACACTCTCCAAGAAATTTGTCCATTCCCTTTCGATCATTCCATCACAACGCTACCCTTTCCAAATAACTTTGAGATACCCAAGTTTTATAAAAAGTATAAAGGAGTAAGCATATAGTAGACCATTTATGAGACTTCTTGATATCATGTATGGAGGTACAAAAAAATGATTCCTATCGAGGCTCTTTACACGTAGCCTGTTAGAAACCAAGATCAGACATACAAACCAAAAGGCCTTCCACAAAAGAGAAAAACAATATAAAAGAAAAGCTTTGCATGAAGATGTGCAAATTGATATATTCAAAATTCAATGATTACAATGAGATGATTTACTTTATAAAAGAAAAGTATGCAACCTTAATTTTGACCTAAAACGAAACCCTAGTGTGCACAGTTAATAATTAATCAATTATTAATGTGCCTAAGTTTAGCTTAAGTAACTAAAGGAATAAGTGACTTAATTAATTAACCAATATGATATAATCAATTAAGTGTAATAACTTATTACTCTAACATAGCCTTATAGGTCATGCTATGGAGTGGTTCACTCATCTACAACCAGGAATCAAAACTTTCGATGAGCTATCTTGAAAATTTATAACCCACTTCTCGTTTAACATAGAACAAGATGTCACCATCACAATTTTGTCCACAATCAAATAGAACTAATGGGATTCCTTTACCTCCTACATGTAGATATGGATACACAAAGCAATTTGGTGAAAATGGCCCATTATAGACAACGAGTTGGTGGATATTTTCATCACGAATGTACTACCTGAAATAAACTACCAACTCACTATGCTATGTCCTATAGAATTTGAGGAAATAATTGAGAAGGGGTTACATATTGAGAGGGCCTTCATAGAAAGAGAAACCTTAAGAATAAATAGCTCAAAAGATATTCTATCTAGCTCAAATGAGAAACCTAAAGTTTGGGCCAAAAACAAGAACGTCACAAACGATGGAGTGGCAGATACTAGAGCAATATGGAATACATAGAACACAAATCAAAACAAACCACAGGTGGCACAAACAATATATGGTCCCATAAAAACACAAAGAAACCAAATTAACTATCCCAAGAATAATCTAGTTGTAAACCAAGAGAAAAATAAGGGAGGGTAACAGAGGAAATATGATCAAACTAGGAGGCAATTCATTGTATTAGATGAATCACTTGAAATAGTCATGCACAAACTAGTACAAGAGAACCTCATCAAAATGAATGATCACCCAAATTATGAGGAACCTAGATTTAAGACACCATGGTATAATGATCAATACTTATTCGAATTCCATATGATCAAAGGACATAAGACCAATAATTACATGCACCTCAAACATATCATCCAAGACTTGATAGACAAAGGGGAAGTAGACATTGAGAATCATCCTAGAAACAAAAATATCCAAATACACTCAAACCTGATCCCAAATTATGCTAAAAGGAATGATAAAGGAAAGGAACAAGTGTACCAAAATTCTAATTACACATATAGTCACATGATCTTAGGAACCCTCTCACAAGTTGATGACAATAGGGAAAATGTAGTAACAATACGAGGAGGAGATAACAACTACAATGTAACTACTCATCAAGGAAGAGTTATTATACAAGGATCTCCTCCCATACCCACAATAGAGTCACCAAGTGACTACAACATTGTGGAATAGTTAAAGAAGACACCTACCTTCATCTCAATCCTATAATTGTTAAAATTTTCACCCGTACATAGGGAGATATTGGAAAAAGAATTGGAAATGTCAATCCCTAATGACCTCGATCCTAGTCAGTTCCAAGCCATGGTTGGAAAAATCATAGAAAGTAACCATTTATTATTTTCAGAGAAAGATATACCACAAAGAACATTCCACAATCACGCTCTATACATAGAGGTTGGTGTTCACAAGACCATGGTCAAACGAGTATTGATAGACAATGGTGCAGATTTAAACATCTATAGCTTGAAATTCATCAAACATTTGGGGTATTTTGTCGATGTGATTGAAAAAGGAAAGAGTATCACCATAAGGGCCTATGATGACTTGGAAAGAAATTTTGAAGGAATAGTCAGGTTGCCAGTGTAGATAGGACCAACCATCACATAAACTACTTGTCAAGTACTAGATCTTGACTTTCCATACAACCTACTCCTAGGACGCCCTTAGATCCATGCATTATAAGCAGTCCCTTCAACTTTTCATCAATGCCTAAAGTTTCCTAATGAAGGAATGGAAGTAACCCTATATGTCAATCCTGAGACTTTTCATTTTTTTACAAAGTTGGAGGAGAATTATAATAAAATCCAACATATTCCTAGCAATGTGATGCAAGAGCATCCTTGGTTCTTGTCAATCTTGCATCAACCGAAAATATTTTCATTTAGTTTTGTTCTTGTTCTGGTCAGAGTTGGTAGATCCGTTTTTTCTTCATGTTTTATCACTAGATCTTGCATACCTAGGATTTCATTATGGACATGTTCAATTGTCGTATTCGTAGTTTTCAGCTCATTTGGATTTCTTTTTAGCAAGTTATCATTTTTAGAGTACATGAAATTTTTTGTGATTGGCCTCAAAATAAATTCAAAACCTAATGGTTTAGTTGGATTAATCACGAAGCTTTCTTGTGACTTTTGGATCCTCAAGGTGTGCTTAGATTAGTTCTATGGAGTTTCCCCGACCTTACGCTTAGGTCCACACTTCACCATGCACATCTACCATGGATGAATTTCAGATTTGAGGTCGACCTATTCTTGCACACTTTACACTTTTCTTCTTGAATATTGTAGCGATCTTTGGCCGACACAGATTTTCCTCGACCTATGGATGTGATATAAAGCTTGTATTGGATCAATAGAATAGAAATAAATTTAGACCAAGATAGAATAAGATGTATATAGATTTCAAGTTTTAAGATCTTCGCTCACATGTATGAGCCCTATAATTTTAGCATGTTGTAATCATGCTTTTGTGCCGAATTTGTAAACCCGAATGTGGAACACTATTTGTAATCAAGATTTTTGATAATAAGAGTGTTTCCATCTTCATTTTCCTCCATATTTCATGTTTCTTCTATTGTGTGACTCTTGTTGCATGGTTTGGAATGTCCTTTTTGAGGACCCTCCTACCGTGACTGCACCAAACTAGTATCAGAGTGAGATTCATTCCTTGTGAGATTGTCAAAAGTTGCACAATCCTATTGAAGATTTGTTGTAGGGTGGCAGATTGAGGATCTTACCTTCAATTTTAGAGGACTTGTGTAGAGATGGCGGGAAGAAGAAATGGTAGAGGAAATGGAGCGCATGGAAATGTAGACCCGGTTGTAATAAAGATGTTGAGAGGAATTGCCGCAAGATTGGAAGTAGTTGAAATGACCTAGAGAAGAGGTCAACCAATTGATGATGTAAGTGATGAAGAATTACAAGAACAAGAATAAGTTGCAAGAGAAGAGAAACCTGGCCTTGATCAGGGAGAAGAGAGGTTCATAAGAGCCCTAACCAGAGTGAAAACTAAGCCACATTTCAATCCACTAGATTATAATGGTAAGTTGGATTTAGATGAAGTTTTGGATTGGATAACAAAAATAGAGAAATACTTTGATTTTGAAGGTACCCCAGATGATAAGAAGGTGAAAGTTTCTTGTAAAAAGTTGAGAGGACATGCATCCCTTTAGTGGGAAAATTTGTAGACAAATAGACAAATAAAAGGAAAAGAGAAGATAAGATCATGGGATCAGATGGTGAATAAATTGAAGACAAAATTTATGCCTACAGACTATCAAATTAGTTTTTTCAAGAAATTGTAGAACTTGAAGCAAAAAGAATCAAGTGTGACAAAGTATACTGAGGAATTCTATAAGTTGAATATCAGATCTAGACATTCAAAAGATGAGATTGAACAAGTAGCTAGATATGTGAATGGTTTGAGGTTATCTATTCAAGATGAGATTAGTTTGATTAATTTTTTGAGTGTGGAAGAGGCATATCAATGTGTCATAAAGGAAGAAGAGAAACTGAATAAAAGACATGAGTAGAGACAGAGAGGAAGAGGTGAAATATTTCAGAGAGGAAGAATATTCACTAGAGGAGGAAATTTTACATATCAGAATAAAGATAAGGAGGTCAGCAAGAATGAGAATTCATACCATAGAGATGAGGGAAACTCTTACAGAAGATGAGGATATGGTAGTCACAAAAATGAAGGATATAGAAAAGATGACAGAGGACAAGAGAAAAGAATATTTAGGGGAACTTTTTTTAAATATGGTGGAGAAGGACATAGAGCCTTTGAATGCAAATAGGGAGAGACAAGTAGAAAGATCGAGAAAAATAGAAGAACAAACTTTGTTGAGGAGGATCATACTGGATCATCTAATCAATCGGAAGAAGGAGAGGTATTGGTAAATAGGAGAGTGTTGTGTCAAAGTGAATTAGAGAAAGAACTATTGTAGAGAAAGAATTTGTTTAGGACCAGATGCAAGGTAGCTGGTAAATGTTTCAAAGTGATCATTGATAGTGGAAGTTCAGATAACCTGGATTCTGAAGAAATGGTGACCAAATTGAAGTTCGAAAGGTTGAAACACCCTAAACCCTATCAGATAGCATGGATTCAAGATGAGTATAAGATATTGGTAAGTGAACATTGTTTGGTGAAATTAAAGATAGGAAATTACCATGATGAAGTTTTGTGTGATATTATGTCTATGGATGTATGCCATATCTTGTTGGGAAGGCCTTTGCAGTATGATAGAAAAGATATTCATGATGGAAAAAAGAACATATACACCATTGTTGCTAAAGGGATGAGGAATACTTTGTTACCCTTGGAAGATGTTCCTAAGGTTGAGATTTTTACGACCGCTAGAATCTATTTGGTTGATGGAAGGAAATTTCTAGATGGACTGAGACATGAGAACATTTACTATGCATTGGTACCTAAAAAATTTGAAGACTTGAAGCATATAGAAGGAAACCCTGAGGAGATAAAATAACTGCTCATAGAATATGAGGCTATCATTTTAGATAGTGTACCTGATGGATTGCCACCTATAAGGAGTATTAGTCATTGCATGGATCTGATTCCTAGATATAGATTTCCTAATAAAGAAGGACACCATATGACACTGGTAGAAAATGAGGAGCTAAACAAACAGTACAAGAATTTTTGAGGAAAGGTTTGATCAAAGAAAGCTTAAGTCATTGTGCAGTACCTGTTGTGCTTGCACCTAAGAAAGATGGAGAATGGATAATGTGTACAAACTCTAGAGCCATAAACATGATCATAATGATGTATAGATTTCCTTTGCCCCAGATTGATGACATTATGGATTGTTTGAGTGGAGCTAAGTACTTTACAAAGATAGACTTGAAGAGTGGATATCATCAGATCATAATCAAAGAAGGAGATGAGTGGAAAACAAAATTCAAGAAAAATGAAGGATTGTATGAATGGTTGGTAATGCCTTTTGGACTGAAAAATGCACCTAGTACTTTCATGAGGTTGATGAATGAGGTATTGAATAAATTCTTGGTTAATTTCGTGATTGTATATTTGGATGACATTTTGATTTTCAGTAAGAATAGAGAGTAACATTTGTTGCACATAAGACAAGTTTTGTAGAGGTTGACAAAAGAACAGTTGCTGATAAAATAAAGAAGTGTAGTTTCATGAAGGAAGAATTGGTATATCTAGGATTTATAATATCATTGGATGGATTGAAGATGGATCCTGAGAAGGTGAGATCTATTATTGAATGGCCTACACTTGAAAGAATTGGAGAGGTAAGATCATTTCATGGATTGGCTAGTTTCAACTCAAAGTTCATTAGGATTTTTAGTTCTATTTGTAGCCCTATGACAAAGATAATGAGAGGAGATAGGAAGGATTTTAGATGGACATCTGGAGTAGAAAAAAATTTTGAATTGTTGAAGCAGAAGGTGACTGAGCAGCCTGTGTTGGCTTTACCATATTTTGATAAGGTATTTCAAGTGGATTGTGATGCAAGTGGAAATGCAATTGGAGCAGTGTTAAGTCAAGAAGGAAGACCAATAGCCTATTTTAGTGAGAAGTTGAATGATGCAAGGAGAAGATATTCAATCTATGATCAGGAGTTCTATGCCATAGTTCAAGCTTTAAAAAAGTGGAGACATTAATTGTTATCTAAGGATTTTGTGTTATATACGGATCATCAAGCCTTACAATATTTGAACAATCAAGGTGAGCTAAATCAAAAACACATGAGATGGGTAGAGTTCTTATACAGTTACATTTTTTTTTAAGCATAGGAGTGGACAGTCAAATAGAGTTGTTGATGCTTTGAGTAGAAGGAATTTACTAGCTTCGATGAATTGAAGAACTTGTATAAGGAAGACCCAGATTTTGCAGAACCTTAGAGAGCATGTAAAGAACCAATTTTGGAGGATAGAAGTCAATGGTTGGGTTATTCCATTCAAGAGCACATGTTGTTTAGAGGAATCTAGTTGTGTATACCCCAAAGTTTAATGAGGGATAACTTGGTAAAAGAGAAACATAGTAGAGGTTTGGAAAGATATTTTGGAATTGACAAGATAGTAGAGTTGGTGAGTGACAATTAATTTTGGCCACAAATTCATAAGGACACTAGGAAATTTGTGCAGAGTTGTAGAGTTTTTGAAGTTGTGAAAGGGAGTAGTCAGAATGTTGGATTGTATAAATATTTAACAATACCAAAAAGACCTTGGGAGGATATCAACATGGATTTCATACTTGGTTTTCCTAAGACACAAAGAGGTAATGATTTAGTATTTGTGGTGGTGGATATATTTTCTAAGATGGCACATTTCATACCTTGTAAGAAGACAAAAAATGTAGTACATATAGCAGATTTTTTTTCAGAGAAGTGGTCAAATTGCATGGATTACCTAGGAGCATTGTTTCAAACAAGGATACAAATTTTGTTGGCTATTTTTGGAGGACACTTTGGAAGAAGCTGAAGACAAATTTGAAGTTCAATTCTACTTTTTACCCATAGATAGATGGAAAGATAAAGGTAGTGAACAGAAGTTTGGGAAATTTTACGAGATGTTTGGTTGGACAGAAGACTGGAAGTTGGGATCTAGCCCTAGCACAAGTAGTGTTTTCCTACAATAATTCAGTGAAAAAGAGTATTGGAAAGACACCTTTTGATATTTTTACAGGATTTCATCCTAGAGGTATATCAGATTTGAGAGACATCGGTAAGGAAGATAAAAAGAGGGCAGAAGAAAAATAATTTGTGGAACATGTGAAGACAATGCATACTCAAGTAAAACAACATTTGGAAAATATGAACCAGAAGTATAAGGAGAAACTCATAAAGCAGATGAAAAGAGGATATATAGGGGGTTTGAAGTTGGAGATGAAGTGATGGTGTATTTGAGGAAGGAAAGGTTTCCAATTAGAACATACAATAAATTGAAGATGAGGAAGTTTGGACCCTGTAGAATTTTGAGAAAGTTTAATTCAAGAAATTCTTATGAAGTAGAGTTACTAGATGATATGGGTATATCACCTATATTCAACATCGAAAATCTACATCCATACCATGAAGGGGAATTCAGTAAAGAAAATCAAGAGAAATTGGAAGAATAGCTTCCTAAACAACACTCAGATGAGCTAGAGGAGGTTTTGGATGTTAGAGACGAAAGAGAGACTCATGGAAGGAAATCCAAAGAATATCTGGTGAAATGGAAGGGTAGACCAGTGGAGGATTCTTCTTGGATTTCTAAGGTTAAGGTAGACCGTATTGGTTTTCCTTTGGCCCCTACAAAGTGAGAGGCTCACTTTTGATTAAACTCAAATGTCTGATGCAAGAGCATCCTTGGTTCTTGGCAATCTTGCATCAACCAAAAATATTTTCATTCATTTTTGTTCTTGTTTTGTTCTTGTTCTGGTTCGAGTTGGTAGATCCGATGTTTCTTCATGTTTTCTCGTCAAATCTTGCATACCTAGGATTTAATTGTGGACATGTTCAATTTTCATATTCGAATTATTCAGCTCATTTGGATTTATTTTTGGCAAGTTATCATTTCTGGAGTACGTGTCAGTTTTTGGGATTGGCCACGAAATAACTTCAAAACCTAATGTCTAGTTGGATTGATCATGAATATTTCCCGTGACTTGCAGATCCTCACGATGTGTTTAGATTGGTTCTATGGAGTGTCCTCTACCTTACGCTTAGGTCCACACTTCACCATGCGCATCTACCATGGATGAATTTTAGATTTGAGGTCGACCTACTCTTGCAAATGTCACACTTTTCTTCTTGAAGATTGTAGCGATATTTGGCCGACGCAGATGTTCCTTGACCTGTGGATGTGATATAAAGCTTGTATTGGATCAATAGAATAGAAATAAATTTAGACCAAGATAGAATAAGATGTATATATATTCTGATCTATAATATTTTCACTCACATGTATGAGCCCTATATTTTGAGCATGTTGTAATCAGGCCTATGCATCAAATCTATAAGCCTGAATGTGGCAGACTATTTGTAATCAAGATTTCTGATAATAAGATAGTTTTCATTTGAATTTGCCTCCATATTTAATTTTTATTATGTTGTGTGACTCTTGCTTCATGGTTTGGACTATTCTCTTTGAGGACCCTCCTACCATGACTGCACCACAATGATATAGCCTTCCATTCCTTTTCTTATTTCGACCGTTCCATGCCTCCATCAACCTCTACCAACAACACATCAAGTGAGAAACCTAAAAAAAAACCAAGATTCAAGTACTTGACAAGGGTAATGGGAAATACCATTTTAACTAGGCATTCTACATTGCTTCCACCAAGACCCAAAGTATATGGAGGCCTGAAAGATATCAAGATAGTATAAATGATAGCCAAGCCCACAATCTTTACTAGATGGGGAGACATGAAATATGAAGAAATATTTGAGGATGACCTTTCATCCATGATCTACAAGGAGGACCAAGAAGAACCAAAAAAGCCACAACCCATTTTAAATGATCCTAGCACTAGAGGTTATCAGTTAGTTAAACAAATGGGATACAATGGAACGAGTGGCCTTGGGCTACATAAATAAGGTTGATTAGAGCCTCTCATAGTGGAATGGAGGAATACAAATATGGGTCTAGGTTATAAACCAAAAGACGTGGTCATTCCAAAAATAGGACGAACCTCTTGGAAGAAATGAGAAACTCCTACTAGCATTAAGGCACTGGATATCTATCATTTCATGGACAATGAGTTACCCATCAAATACTTATTTGAAAACTTTAGAATTCATAGGTTCCATTTCTAGTACATGGAAACCATTCCCAACACATATTACCATTCTAAAATGGACTCTAATGAATACGAATAGGATTATCCTTCATTCGTCACCGGATATGATTCCCCTGCTTCTAATAATGACAACCTAGATACCTAGTGGGAAAAAGACACCAAAGCCATACTAACCCTTTCAACTACTTTTGTAAGATTTACAGACCAAGATGATAGTCTCCCACTCTCTTACCCACAACTCATAGATTGGGATCAACAACAACATACACCTATTCTGGATTAATTCTAGAATGACGAGGCAATCATGGAGTTCATGGATCTTCAAAAAAAAATACTAGTTGGAGATCAAAAAGGAAGGTTCATCATGGAGCTAGAACAAGAGGCATACTTTTGAGGAGAGATTGAATCTTCCAATTGTAAAAATGAAAGAAAAAATATTAAAATACAATCCCCTAGGGAAAACCAAACTATGGCTCTATCGGATCTAGAAAAGAGAAAAATAAAGAATGCATCCAAAGGTGAAAACCTCCCAAAGGCACTCGAGGGTGGAGGATTCAATCTCCCCATATTAGAATATCAAGAAAGATCAAAACTCCTTATAGAAGCAAATTCCATAAATGTTGGCACAACAAAGGACCCAAAGATAACATACCATGCAACATCACTTGATCCTAAGGAGAAGGAAAATTTCACAACATTCATCAATGAGAGAAAGGTAGACTTTGTCTGGAGCTATGCTGACATGCTTGGACTAGATCCAACCCTAGTGGTACATCATCTAGTTTTCATCCCTCGAGTAAAGCCTATCAAGCAAAAACTTAGAAAAATGCATCCTTAGATAGAATTATTGGTAAAGGTAGAACTAAAGAAGCTACTAGATGTGGGCTTCATTAGACCCATCGACTATCCACAATGGATATAAAATCTAGTACCAATGTCCAAACCTAATTGGGGTATAAGGATATGTACAGACTTTAGAGACTTAAACAAGGCATGTCCAAAATATTACTTTTCATTTCCAAGCATTGACATGATTGTAGATCTAATAGTAGGGCATGAGACTCTATCTTGAATGGATGGTTTCTCTAGATATGTAACCAAATAAATATATCTCCAGATGACCAACACAAAACAACATTTACTTGTGCTTAGGGTAGTTTCTATTGGAATGTAATGCCTTTTGGTCTACAGAATACAAGAGCAACCTATCAAAGAGCGATGAAAACTATATTGCATGATATGCTACACACAATCATGGAATACTATGTGGATTTTTTTTTAGTAAAGTCAATCAAAAGGGAAAATCACTTGAAAAACCTAGCAAGAGTGTTTGATCGATTGGATCAATACAATCTTAGACTTAACCCTAAAAAGTGTGTTCAAAGTAACATCTGGAAAGCTTTTGGGATACATAGTTTCAAGAAGAGGGATAGAAGTGGATCCTACAAAGGTAAAATCTATAATAGATATGCCTCTGCCAAAGACACTAAAATAAGGAGCCTACAAGGGAAGCTACAATCCATCAAGTGATTTATCACACAACTGGTAGATAAGTGTCATCCTATCACTCATCTCCTACACAAAGAAATCACCTTCAAATGGGATGGGAGATCCGACCAAGCATTCCAACAAGTCAAGGAGTACCTACATACTCCTCATGTACTCATTCCACCTATTCCATAAAAAGGAGATGATAATGTATGTGTCTACCACACAAGCAGGATTGGGAGCTCTCTTGGCCTAGCTAGATGATAGCAATAAAGAAAGGCCAGTCTACTATATCAGTGGAACACTTGTGGGCTATGAACTAAACTACTAGCCCATTGAAATATAATGTCTCTCATTTGTGTTTTCAACACAAAGTTAGAGACATTCCATCTTAAATAGAAAGGTGAAGCTGATTTCAAAGGTGGACCCACTCAAATATTTGCTAGCAAAGGCAGCCCTAATAGGTCGAATAGCCAAATGGGTGATGATCCTGAGTGAATCTGATATAGAGTATGTGGACAAGAGAGCTATCAAGGGACAAGTCATAAAAGACCAACTGGTCGAAGCACCCATAAATGATCATAAACCTCTCATAGTGTATTTTCTAGATGAGAGTGTCTTGATGATAGAACAAAAAGTCCAATGGACTCTATACTTTAACGAGTCCCAAACTCAACATGGTTCTGGAGCAGGTATTTTATTTCTCACACCATAGGGACATAATATACCCAAGGCCTACAAGATTTCATTCCCATTCACAAACAACATCTCAAAATATGAACCTCTTATCATAGGGATCAAAATGGCTATTGAATGGAGAATAAAAGAGCTACATGTATTTGGAGACTCTCAGTTAGTAATTAGATAGGTGAATGATGAATACCAAACAAAAGATGACAAACTACTACCATACAAAAGAAAACCGCATAGCTTCAAGGAGTACTTTATCAAAATAACCTTTGAGCAAGTTCCTCATATCAATAACAAAGTTGTTGATGCAATGGTGATAGTAGCCTCACTACTTGATATTCCTTAGAATGTGCCTAAGTATGAGTTCCTCATCGAACAACTACTTGTGCTTGCATTCGACATCCCAAAATCAGAAATGTATGTGTTTTTTTTGGTCCTAACTCCCCATGGTACCAAGATAATTTTGACTATATCGAGAATGATATCATACCACTTGACTTAATGACTACTCAGAAGAAAACCTTCACCTGAAGAACTTCCCACTTTATGATCCTAGGAGAAACCCTATACTGTCATAGTCTAGATGGTATGTTACTCTGGTTCCTTAACATAGAATAAGCACAAATATCCTTATAAGAGGTCCACAAAGTTATTTGCAGATCCCACTCTAGCGAACCTAACCTAGTCTAGAATTTTCTCAGAACGAGATACTATTGGTCCTCCATGGAGCAAGACTACATTCAACATTCTAGAAGGTGTCAACACTATCAACAACATAGTGATCTAGTTCATGCACTAGCACAAGGGTTGAGACCCATCATGACACCATGACCTTTTTCACAATGGGGATTAGACCTGGTAGCTAAGTTATCACCTGCTTCATCCAATGGGCATAAATTCATTACCACAACTACAAAGTACTTCACCAAATGGATAGAGGCAATTCCATTAACCTATATCACTGACAAATAGGTATCAAAATTAATTTTGAATTATCTCAATTTTAGGTATGAAATCCCACAGATAATTATAACAGATAATGGCACCCCATTCAAGAATCAAGATTTCTAGGAACTCTGTTCCAAGTTCTCTATCCAACACATATTTTCCATGCCCTATTATCCTCAAGGAAATAGTCAAGCTAAGGCATCCAATAAAAAAATCCTAAAAATACTAAAAAAACTATATTCTTACACAAAATGACACATTATTATAATACTAATTACCTTATTTTCTTTCAAAAGGGAATATTCTTATAATATTCCTCTTTCTTAAGCCACCTTGGCATTAAATATCTCTTACAGACAAGCCACCTTGGCTTTAAATAGCTCTTACACATTCTCTTACACAAGCCACCTTGTCTTTAAATAGGTCTTACACCTCCTCTTACTCAAGCCACCTTGGCATTTATTCTTCTTACACATCCCATCTCCCAAGATGTTCTGACACATGTGTGAGCACATATCCTCCAAGATTCATTAGCATGTTGACAAGTGGCACCATGCTATTGTTCTAATTTTTAATCCCACATTCTCCCCATTTCACTCTTCAATCCTTGGCTTCTATAAATAGAGGCATCATTTTCACAATAAGGATCCAAAACTAAGAGAATTATCACTATAGGCATTTCATTTCATAGTTTTCATCATTTTCAAGAAATTTAGCTAGATTATAGTCAATTTCATACTTTTTTCATCACAAATCCATCATCAAGCTTATCAAGGGGTTAAGAAAGGGCTTCTTTCCACATCAAAGGAGCACTAACCCCCCTATGGGATGCTGGTTTGAGCATTAGAATAGTATTTAATTAGTAGTTTATTTGATATTCTATTTTGTTTTCATGTTCTTATGCTTAGATGAATTTCATAGGGAATGCTTAATTCCTACTTGTTTTTTGACTAATGATCACTTCTTTGTTCATGTTTGAGTAGGTTTAGGAAGAGAATTCACACAATCTAAGCAAGGATTATCTTTGATGAGCCCCCAAGGCCCTAGGTTAGTCTCTTAAAAATTAAAAAAATAGCATAATAAAACTTAGAAAATCAAAAAGACCCATCCCATCATCAAAAACCACAATAAAAAAACTCACCCATAATAAAAAAATCATCACAATCATCATTTGACAAAACAAACAAACCAAACATCAAAAGCTAGAACTTTCAAGAAAAACAATCGCATAAGATTTGCCTATAAACAGATGGAAACAATGCCAAAGTATCAACTACCTAGCTTTTTGACAAGTCCCAACAACATCTTGAGATATGCCTTAACAGATACATTCCTACAATAGGCATGATCAACAATGGATAATAGCCCCACCACAAATGTATATGGCAAGTGATACTGCAACATTTTTATCTTTTTATAGTCTTATTTTTGCGATTTATCTTATTGAATCATTCCCAAGATCTCTCAAGGATGTCCATAAGGATTTAGAGAAGAAGGAATGGGGGAAACTGGGTTTCATTTCAATTTACTGTATATAAAATATTTTTATAATAATACCATGGAAAATACTTGCTTTATTGAGTATGGAAATTGCATTAAAATATTTTGTGAAGAATTTACATGTTAGGTGTTCTATACCTCTCTATGTGACTAGTCTGAAATGCTTTTCATGCAACCCCCTCTATACTTTAAAAACAAATTCCATATGTCTAGTATGGGAAAAAAATAGTCTTGGTTTGTAGAGTCAAATTCCATACAATAGATACAAACTCACCTTGGTAATTCATACCCTGGTGCATCGTATTTGTTTGCTACATCAAACCGGATTGTTCAAACTGTGAAGTCTCTAAAGAAAAGCAAAAGCAACACATCAACAACTAACAACATGACATTTCTATCCATCATCATACTTCTTCTAATTAACATCATATTTCTATCCATCATCAATACTTCTTCTAATTAACATTATAAATCAATCCATCATCATATTTCTTCTAACTAACATCATATCTCTATCAATCATCAATATTTATTCTAATTAACATTTAATGTACATAAAACATCATTAGCACCATATCCATACTACATCCACAAATGTTGTCAATACATACCATGATGATAATAAACCAATAAAAAATCATCATGTATCATGTATGGGGCATTCATTCATTCATATTTCAAAATAAACCACATCATAACGAGACAAAGTATGATTCATCCATCCACATCAAATTCATACACCAAAAAAGCACAAACACACATATAAGCATACACAATCATATATCACCATCACATAAACATAAAATGAGGTTGAATCAAAGAAGGTATATCTCATATATATCATCATCAAAAAGGGAAAATGTCATAAGTACATCATCCACAGTGACACAAGAATGATAGGATAAAACAAAATCATAACATCTATATGAGGCCTCGACTAGACCATATATATATATATATATATATATATATATATATATATATATAACACATGTCTACAAAAATGCCTCTGCACCATGAAATAACATGAAGATCAAGTACCAAAAAAGTAAGACCCCGATAGGAAGGACAAAACCCTATTGACCACCAAAATGATCTAGTTTTCTTACAGACTGATCACCTACACCTACACCTCCACCACCACTACCATCGCTTGCAGCATTCAGGTCCCCAAACTCTGGACACAGAGAAGCTTGAGGAAAAGTAGCATCATATAAGGTCTGATAATAGATGAACATCTATAGAAACGGATATTTCTTAGCTCAGATACTATCACACTCTACCCAAAGAGTATCTCTCTCTATTGTAAGCAACAATACTTGAGCCTCTGCAACATGTTTCCAACCACTCTCGCTATCTCGCCCAACCCTCAAAGTGTCTACCTAAGCCCCTATAGACTATCGTCACACAATATCTATGTTTTTGATAGTAGTCATTTGAGCTAGCATCATATCAACATCCCTAGCTGGTGGAGGAGGACCCGAAACTTGTCCCTGACACCCTGTCTCAGAGGCATACAATCATCCTGAATACCCTATGCTCCATCACATCAGGCTCGATCCAATTTCTCTGTAAGAACCTCAACATGTTGTCACTCCCCATGACAACCTGTAATACCTTCTCTACCCACAACAAGATCACCCCTAGGATCAGTGAACCTCAAAGGCCTATTTTCTACCCACCACTCATCATAATCACAAGTAGTACTTGGATTTTCCACACCAACCAGCCAACCCCAACCACCTAGGTAAAGTGCTCTAAACTCAACAACCATAGTATCTATATCTACCTAGAGACCCCATACATGAACATCCCAAGTAGTCTAGCCGAACTGAGCCTCATATGCATCAGGAACCTACCCTTATCTCTCTCTGAACTGGAAAAAGAATTAGTCTAGTTGATAATTATCTGTCATAGAAGGTGAATGACCAATCAATCAATGGGTTTTTCAACAATAAATAAGATGATCAACATCCTTTGGCCAAACCTCGCAACCCATATAAGGTCTTCACACGAAACCATTCATCACATCAAACATACGATACCAATAAGGAAGGTCCCTAGGCAAGGTGTAATGCATAAAGTCCCCATAATGATAAGAGTATGGATGATTCAAAGAATGATCATGTATCCTATTTGAATGAGTCACTGCAATATGCTCCCACACCAAAACATGCAAAAGTGAAACACCTGCAGACATAGACTTCCCACCCTGATACACCACCTCGTGCATATCTTGATAAAGATGATCAAGAAAATAAGCACCCCAGGCATATCTTGTCCCATGCTCTAGCATAATCTGGATACATGTACCCCAACCCATAACAAATTTTTGACCTCACCTATCAAGAAAAAATAATCCTAATATTAGACCATAAAGGACAAGTACAATAGGATCTGCACTATGAGAAAACCCAGATAGATCAACCTTTAACTCATGTATATCCAAGTGTGAAACACCTAACAAACACTACATAGGATGGGCACCTTGTAGAACAAGATAAGTAATGAGATCACCATGAATGGGAAGATGAAGTATCCTCCAAAAATCCTCAAGAGTAATAGCAGCATCCCTTACAGGAAAATGGAAGGAGGACATCTCAGAGTTCCACCTATCCACAAGTGTAGTCATCATCATTGTATGGGTCTTGATGGGAGGCATGTAACAATGTAACATAATCCCATGGCATCAAGGAAGTCTCACTCCAACACACCAAAATGAGAAATCAGATCAAAAAAGTGGTGAGGATGTCTCTCTCTCGACATAAGTTCTCTGAGACTCACCTGCAATCATTGTAAACCAAGATGTTAGGGTTTCACTCTAAACATGTAAAACAACACAAAATGACATGATAACAATGAAAAATGACATTTAAGATGAGAAATAGACACATTCTAGGGTTTAGAACATATTCTAAAAGAAAAAACAAAAGGAGAAGTCAAATGCTAGGTTCTTGAGAAAATGCTTAGAAAACAACAAACAAGGGCACATTTTTTCAAGAAAGTGCATAGTTTTAGGTCAAGGGCTCAAAAATAGGGGAAATTTTTTTAGGTATGTGCATAATTCTTGATCAAGGGCACAATTTTTAGTAAATTGTGTAGTTTTAGGCCAAGTGCATAAAATAAGGGCGCAATTATGAGTCAAGTGCGTAGTTTTAAGTCAAGTGTGAAGTGCAAAGTTTTGACAAGGCAAAGGCATGAAAAATGATGCAATTGCACAAGAATAAAAAAAACTATGCTATTGACTATAAGAACTTAGTACACACATAACAAGAAAAAAACAAGATGAAAGCAAAAAGTGAGAAGGTACATACCGAGCCACCAACGCCTGAAGGACGTCCAAACTCCCAAAAAAGCTTGGAATGATGTGGGGTACGCTCAAATCTCAACAATTGATAGAATGGGAAATCCAAAGACAAGAATTAGCAAAAGGATCAAAGAAAAAATGAGCCAATTTGAAGACTATTTCCTATATTACACCTTAAGAAAACCCTAATTTGACTTAGGGAATCTTCCTACTTTCAAATTAGAATCTCTGGGAAGCATCAAAATGAGAAAAAAAGAACCTATTGATATAATATTTCATGTAAAAAAATCAAAAATTAAATTCAATGGTGTCAAGATTCTAACTTCATAGCTTGAAATTTTTGGTCAACCTCTCGAGGGGGAAACACAAAGTCCTACCATCATTCCACTAAACGCTAGGGCACAGTGGGGCGTAATTTTTTTTTAAAAACTTGATCTTAAAAAATAGAATCTTTCAAACAAAGCAATCGGTACTTTGTATCAAAGAGGGGGAAAATGTAGACATGTAAAATTGACTTAACACCTATCACACACATTGAATAAAATTGAACAACATCGAACAACATTGAACATCATCCCGAAACATTTCTAAATGACTAGAAATCATCTTGGAACATCTCGTAACATCTCAAAATGACTCAAAATCATCTCAGAACATACCGTAACATCTCAAAATGACTCAGAATTATCTCAAAACATCCCGTATCATCTTGGAATGACTCAAAATTATCTTGAAACATATCGTAACATCTCAAAACATATTGTAACATATTAGAGTGACTCAAAATCATCTCAGAACATCTCGTAACATCTTGGAATCATCCTGGAATGACTCAAAATTATCCTAAAATAACTCAAAACATTTTGGAACCATCCCAAAATGTCTTGAAACATCATGGAATCATCCCGTAACATCTCAAAATCATCTCAAAAAATCCTAAATCATTAGACAACACCACATAAATGACATCCAAAACCCTAATTCCTCTATTAATTGAATAATACAACATTATTTAGTTAATTCACTTTTTCATCATTTTGGATAAATAAATAAATTTAATTTATTTAATAAAGTCCTAAAAACCCTAATTCTCTTATTCGTTGAATAAAACAACATTATTTGATTAATTCATGTTTTATCATTTCGACCAATTAAATAAATCATATTTATTTAATGAATTCCTAATCTCACTTTATTTCATCCTAATTGATTGAATAACATCAATTATTTAATTATGTCACTAAATCACCTTATTCCTCTAAGTTAATTGAATTATTAAATCATAATAATTTAATTACAACACTTTCCTTCCAAAATTTGAATAATTAAATCAAACTATTAAAATCAATTATAAAATATCAAATCAAACTAATGCAAATTTATTTGCAAAAGTCAAAATTGATTTGCACATTCAACTCCAAAAAGGAATTAATTAATTAAATCAATTAATTCATATTGCTCACCCACTTTCTGATTGAGCAAATTACGATTGTTTACTGAGCAATCTAATTTGTTAACTAATCAATCTAATTTATTAACTGATCAATCTAAATTGCTAACTGAGCAATCTAAGTTTTTAACTGAGCAATCTAGGTTAAGAACTAAGCCATCAATTTCCTAACTGCCATCTAAATCCTGACTGATCAATCTAAAATCATGACTGATCAATATAATCCTTGACTAGCCAATCTATTTCTCAATCACACAAATTATGCAATCAAATTTGCACTATCTTCTCATGTCTAAATCCTCTCAACACATTCTGACCATTGATCTATATATTCTTCAACACAATCTTGATCGTCCATTTCAAATATCATTTTCTATATAATAAACCCCTTTCCTCACAAATAAGGATCGAAGAATCAACATCATTTGCACAACAAAGTACTGCTGACATTCACAACCACCGTTGTTAGTGCTTCATACCTCATTTCTTTGATGAACCAACCAAATAAGTCACTCATCAAGCTTTTGCACATGAACTTTGGAGGATTCACGGTGATAACAACCCAACATTAGGTGAATACACTCCACTACGAGATGGTAACACTATGTTATATTTTGCATTCAATTCTTCAATTGTAGAGGCATTTATATATGTTCAAATAACTTAGTTTCATTTTGTATGTGTAGGATTAGATCCTACATTAATATATTTAATCTTAGTTTATATTCTTAGATTAGCATGTTTGATCTCGTTTTCAGTCTAGCATTCTCTACCTCACACATAAACTATCCACTATTCTTTTATATGGCATTATCTTGTCATCCTTTTTTTGATATTCATTTTTTACTTACTTGATGACTAGTTGCGAGTCTCCATAGACTTTTAGTTCCTTTATAATCCATTCTATGGCCATCTTTAGTCATGTGATTAGTGCTTCATATTTAAATATATTATCGATACACAAAAAATAAATCTTTCCAACCTTAGGTATACTATCTCCCTGTGGTGTGACAAAAAAAATACCCACTCCTAAGACATGTTGAGTGTTGGACCTATCAAAGTACAAGTTCCAATAGCTAGACTAATGAGTTAGCAGTATTCTTTCATCTAATTTTGTTGTTAGAGGTTGATGATCTTCCATTGGCTCTTCTGCTAATTGATTTAATATAATTTTTCCTTTGATATCTTTTTGATTAGTTTACTCTATGTCAAACACACTTAGTATCATTACCCACTTAGTGATCTTGCCTGCTAGAGATGCTTTTTCTAATAAATACTTTAGGGGATTCGCCTTTGATATCAGCTTGACTTGTCTATTTAAGATGTAGTGTCTCAAATTTTATTCTACAAAGACAATAAATAGACATGCTCTTTCTATGGGAAAATAGTTCAATTCATAGCCCACC
The DNA here is from genome assembly GCA_007115665.2 of Sequoiadendron giganteum. NCBI lineage: Eukaryota > Viridiplantae > Streptophyta > Pinopsida > Cupressales > Cupressaceae > Sequoiadendron > Sequoiadendron giganteum. Next base: position 353,869,076 of record CM021107.1, read on the forward strand.
AATGTTCGAGTGATATAATATATTTCTCTTTCCTTGTTATTATCATCTATTTGTGCTAACATAGCTCCTAACACTACCTGTGTTGTAGATACATATAGGATCATTGCCTTATCTGGAATTGGAGGCATTAATATTGGAGGAGTGAGTAAGTAATCCTTGACTTGTTGGAAAGCTTGATCACATCTATCATCCCACTTGAATGCTATGTCTTTGTGTAACAAATGATTGAATGGATGGAACTTGTCTTCCAACTATGTAATGAATCTCTTAATGGACTATAGTTTACCTTGTAGACTTCTTAGCTACTTCAATGTTCTTGGAGGAGGAATTTCTAGTATAGATTTTACCTTGGTGGGATCTACCTCAATGCCTCTTCTTGATACTATGTAACCCTACAGTTTTCCATAAGTCACACCGAAGATGCACTTTTTTGGGTTGAGACATAAGTTGTATTATTCTAGCTTGTCAAATACCTTTGCTAGGTTGGCCAAATGATCTTTTCTTTTGATGGATTTTTCTAGTATGTCATCAACATAATCCTCCATAGTAGTATGCAACATATCATGGAATATGGGGTTCATTTCTCATTGATAGGTTACCCTTGCATTATTTAGACCAAATGGCATGACATTCCAACAAAAGGTTCCCCTTGCACAAGTGAAAGTTATCTTATGTTGGTCTTTGGGGGATATTTTGATCTGATTGTATCTAGAAAACACATCCATCAGTGATAGCATTTCATGCCCTACAATTAGATCTACATTCATATTGATGTTAGGTAGAGAGAAATCATCCTTCAAGAAAGCCTTGTTTAGATCCCAGAAGTCTATGTAAATCCTTATTGCCCCCAGTGAGCTTTGATACTAGTACTAGATTAGATACCCATTTAGGATAGTCAATGGGTTTGATGAAGCCCACATCTAATAGTTTTTGAAGTTCTACTTTTATCAAAAGTTCTATCTATGGATTCATCTTTTGTATCTTTTTCTTGATGGGTTTAGCTCCAAGGAATACTACTAGGTGATCACGACCAATGTTGGATCTAGTCCTGGCATATCTCCATATGTCCATACAAAGTTTTTTTTTTCATTGGTAAATGTTGATAAGTTCACCTCTTCTTTAGGATCAAGTGATGTTGCAAGATATGTGATTTTGGGTCTTTCTACTATCCCAACATTGATAGGTTTGGCTTCTTCAACTAGGAGTGTTGATTTCTCTTGATATGCTATGGTGGGGGGATTGAAAGTTCCATTTTTTAGTGTCTTAGAGAGGTTTTTTCCTTTAGATGTGTCCTTTGTTTTTCCCTTTTTGAGATCTAATAAAGCCACAATTTGGTTTTCTTTAGGGGACCTCTTTTTTTATTTTTAAATTTTTAAATTTATTTTTCCAACCAAAAGATGCAATCTTTGCCCCAAAATATGGTCCTTGATCTAGTTCTATTAAAAACCCCACTTTGTGATCTCCTTGGAGTATATTCATTTGAAGTCCCATGAACTCCACAATAGCCTCATAATTTTTGGAATGTGTCCAAAACTAGTGTATGATGTTGTTGGTCCCAATCTATCAACTGTGGATAATGCAAGGATATTTTGTAATGGTTATCTGAAAATCTTATCTAAGTTGCAACTAGGTTAGGGACATTGGTTTTTTAAAGAATCCATAAGGTATCTAAGTTTTATTCACTAGAGTCACAAGATTCCTATTCCTATTCATTGGAAATTGTCTCGATATGGTCATCATCAGATGTGGATTCTGTAGTGAGGGTATTTACATTGAGGTTTTCAAACATGTTTTGGATATACACATAGTTATCTAGATGTTCACAATTATTTGATCTCTCATCAATGGTAGAAGTAGATCCTTCTTCATAAGAGGTGCTTTCAGTACTTGCGGTAATCATGTTAGATGAACCATAACCTAGTCCAAGATTCTTAAGGCATTTTTCTATAATGATTGGTTCTCTTCCTCATTGTTCACATAGACCAAGGGCACCTTGTCCAATGAATCCCATTCTTTTGGCTATTTGGTATTCTTTTCTACTATGATCAATAGGAAGTGGGGGTATTGGATGTTCCCATCCTTCTTCTTTGTATATCCATGAAGATATATCATCTTCACATACTTTATCATCTTGCATGTCTCCCCACTTGGTGAAAATAGTGGGTTTGACTACCATTGTGATAGTGTTAACATGTCTAATCTCTTTCAGTCCTCTATAAGTCTTAGGTGTTGGGAGAAGCATTCCAATAAAAAAAGATAAGTTGAAGTGGTACTCCCCACAACCCTTTTCAAGTACTTGGATCTTAGTATCATATTTAGGTAGCTTAGTTGATGATGGTGTAATGGAGGAAAATGGTAGCAATGAAGGGTCAACGTATGAGGAGTGAAAAGATATATCATTGCTAGGTATTTGTTGAATCTTTTATACTTTTCCTCCAATTTAGCATAGTAATGAAAAGGCTCAGGGTTGAAATATATGGTAACTTCTTTATTATCATAAGGAAATTTTAAGCATTGATGGAATGTAAATGGGACTACTTTCAAGACATGAATCTATGGTTGACCCAAGAGAAGGTTGTATAGTAGATCGAGATCTAGTACTTGACATGTAGTTTCTATTTTTGTTTTTCCTATTTGAATAGGTACCCTCATCATTCCTTCTAAATTTCACTCCATGTAATCATATGCTTTGATAGTGATGCTCTTATTTTTGTCTATGACATCATCAGAGTATCCCATTTGTTTCACAAATTTTAAGGTACAAATTTTTAGATATGTACAATTATCTATGAGTACTCTCTTGACTTTGTGCTTGGTGGAAACACAGTTCTAAATAAAGAGCTTGAATGTGGAAAGATTTTTGTGGAAGGTTTTTCTAAAAAAAAACTAAATGATGGCTAGATGTGATATTTCCAACCATGGCTTGAAATTGATCAACATTAAGGATTTTTGGGACTAACATTTTGATAAGTGCTTTCTCCAATTTTTCCTTATGTGTTGGTGAAAGTTTTAGGAGCTCAATGATGGAAATTAAAGCCAAATTTTTCTTGAGTTTTTCCACAATACTACAATTTTTTTACTAGGGGTGGTGCTCCTTGGATGGTTACTCTTCCCATTTGGGTAGTCACATTGCATTCAGTATGGTTACCACATATATGGTATGATAATCACAAGAGATATTTCCTAGAATGGTGTTCTCAACATAAGAGAAGGCATCCTTATGATAATCTTGTTCTTTTCATTTGTTTTTTCCCCTAGAATGGTTGGGGATTGGATCCTTGTAAATCTTAGGTATTTATTTCCAAGCTGATGTTCTATGTTGACCTCTCCCTTTTTGATTGAATCTTGCATAATATTCTTTAGCCTCATGCAATTTTCAATGGTATGCCCCTTGATTTTGTGAAATTCACATTGGTCATTCTCATTATACCAAGGGGGTTTGAAGTTTTCTCTATCATTGATCTTGATGAGGTTCTTGTTGACCATTTTGTGCATAATAACCTCAAGGGATTCTCCCAATAGAGAATTTCCTTTGTGGTTGGTCATATTGTCTTGGTGGTCTCCTTTCATTATCTTGTCCTTGATTTTGTTGTCGGTTGTTGGGTTGGTTCTTCTAAGGATAACTAGGTTGGTTATTTTGTTGATAACCTTGTGTTGTTTGAACATGATTTTGTGGCACGTTAGGATTTTGTACATTGCGTACAACCTTAGCATCAACTAATCCATTATTGGTTACATTCTTGTTCTTTTCCCATATCTTGGGTTTGTCATTTGAAGTTGAAGATTGATCTTTAGGGTTGTAAAGTTTGTGTTGTCGTGTGAATATGTATAAAGTGAATGAATAATCAGCACAACGAATGAGACTTATTATATTAGAGAATTGAAATAATAGAATTAATCGAATTCAAACCACAATAAATCCCTAAAGTTGTTCCTTTGTTTCCTAACTCTAAGGTTTACTTGAATCATAATGGCTCTCAGATTTTTCTTTGTACTATGAATTTTAGAATGACAACCTAAAGAATGGATGCTGTAAAAATGCAAGAATATTAGTTCCTACATGATTTGATAAGCTATATGATTTGTTTTAAATGAAAATATATATGATAATGGAGATGATGTTAAAAACTATGATGCCAATGTTGTATAAAAATACTATGATAATGAAAATGTAGCTAAGAAATAAGCCATTTTTCTAAATAATATGCAAATACTACGCTAAATGTTGAATGCATACTCTAATGGTCCAATGCTCTCAAATGATTTCTAAAGAGTAATTTTTCTCCAAGATGTGTTCTAAAAAGATGGAGATTGATTCTTTGTTATGGTAAGACCACTTGAATGTGTTCCATAGATACCTTCATGAAATTCTTGTAAGGCCATTTTAGACTTGTCGCGTTCTAGACATCGAAGGATAGTTCCATCAAGACCTTGTCGATAAATTACATCTGTGATAAGGGTGTGTCAGGCAGCTTGAAGGATGAATTTTCATTTTTGGTTTCATTATAGGTTGCCGAAAAGGGTGTTATCTCTTAGATAGGTGTAGATATATCCATAGATTCAGGTATCAACATTAGTTAGGTGGCATATGACTTGGGACTCGGGATCATAATAGGTAGGGGTAAACAATTGTTCCACTATGACTTCATAATGGCTCCGTTTCTCTAGAGTTTGTAATATGAAAGAAATAGTGGCCATAGCATCAACAACTTTGTTGTCTATTGATGCCAAAAATTGGCAAGGTAACAAATCTTTGTGGGAAACTAAGTTTAAGGGATGACCTATTGTGCTAAATTGAGTGACCTCCATATTTTAAAGAAGCCAACTCTTTTATAATTGGGGTTTTGAATGGGAAAAGGAAGCATGTATAAAAGATAAAAGTGTATAACTAGGGTGATGCACCAAGATTTAGATGTAAAGCATGATAGTCCTATTTTGTAGATATGGTCGAACGACCCGTTCAACAATTTTTTATGTCTAGAATGAAATAAAACTAAGGTAAAATCTAAATGATCCACTTTAACGACATAAAATAATATTCATGTGTATTTACTAAAAAAGAGGAGTCGAAGACATGATTTGAATCAGAAAACTTGCATTCAAATTATAAAAGTTTTGCAAATGAAACATTTAGCACCACAATGGTACAATAAAACTTTATCAAAATCTTCAAGAAAATAGAAAGGCCGAACAATGGCACAATCTGCAAGTATTTACAATAATATTAAAAGCGGTAAAGGCCTCGTTCTTCTACCAATATTTCTTCTCTAAAATCTGAATTCTCAACTCTGAACCCCTGCTTTGATGGAAGAAGCAATATTTATAATGAAGCATAGCTTGGTGAGCCAATAACAAAAAATATCCTCTGATCATGAGCAATTATTTCCCCCCTTTTCCGTTGTAATTGAAAAGATTTGAGCCATGAACGAGGACACCCTAGGGCCAGATTCATTCCCTTGCAAATGATGGAAGTGGTCCCAAAAGACTAGAGTGTTGACATGTACAATTCAATCACGATGGTAGTTATAGAATAGGGCAACTAGAGATAGGTTGTCACCTGCTCAGTTTTCCTCCGTGAGGAAGTCTTTAGAAGATCGCATGGTGAATGGTTAGGGGTTGATTCTCATTTATCCCCTTAAGTGATGAAAAACTTATGATGTGAAGACACATGGAGGTCTTGAACATGTTGCGCTGAAGGTCAGGTCCACCAAAGAAGGTGCGGTGTAATACCCCTATGTTTTTCTTCCTATTCAGACAACTTTTCATGGTATGTTTTAGATCAGTTACTATGATACTTTGCATACTTTATTATGTGTGTTATTTGATCGCTATTTATAGAGCAATGGACTATTGGTGTGATGTGATGTGATTTATCTGATGCTTGATTTGATATGATTTAATTGGTGTTAAATTATTTATTGCTATAACATGTATTATACATGAGATATTTGAAATATTATGGAAATGTCAGTTATGATGAGTGTATTGGTGAAGGGGATGGGATCACATCACTCACTTGTGAGCGCCCTACAATTCCATGATTTCCTCTTCATTGTGTGTATTTTATGCTGCTTATATATATATGATGTTGGCTACTTTGTTTTTAGGTTTACAGGTATATGACATCGACTCCACCTAGTTTCAGAAGTTTGAGCGTGTCGATCCAATGGTTAAGTTGAATGGGAGATAGTAGCTAGGTAACTTGTGTCAAGTCTACACCCTAGCCATAGTGTGTCGTCAATCATGTTTGATGAGTCATTGGTTTCCTTGTTTTAATATTATTTAATTCTAAAGGGTTCTTGATTATGGAAATAAATATTTAGAATTATTGCATTAAATGATGTTGATATTTATTTAATTAAATTAGACATTGTGGATAGAAGTTTTATTTAAATTAATTAATTAAATTTAATCCATGGGGTTGAATTTAATTATTAAATAATTAAAATTAATAAATTAAATTGGTATTTGGAATAATAAAATTAAATGGAAATTGAAATTGGTTGTTAGAAGATATTTTAATTTTTCCAGCATGTTAGAGTTAAAATTAATTAAGAGGTTGTTGAAAGTTTTTTCACAGAGAGAATTTTGGATTTGGAAGAAAGAGGAAAGCTTCTTCATGGGTGTATGGGGATATTTTTGATACAGGATATTTTTGGGAGAAGAAGGAAAAAAATTTGAAAAAATACACAGAGGATTGTAGAATTTCTTGGCTGTAGGATTTGTTAAGGAATTATTCTTTGGAATTTGCTATGATTATTGGATACTATTTTGGTGTTGGAATTACTAGGATTGCTGGATAGAAGCTGTGGAAGCTTTGGAGGAGGTTGGACATCAAATATTCATCTTGTCTGAAGCTTCTTGATAGAGGTTCTTTACTTGTGATATTTTATTGTTTATAATATAAATTAGAATTTGTATTGTTAGATCCATTTTGGAAAGGATTTGATTTTAGAGAAAGAAATTTTTTAAAGCTTTTGTTGTTGCCGTGAAGATTTTTAGTAAAAATATTAAACCTCTAAATATGAATTATTATCTTTGAGAAATTTAATAGATCCAAATTGTAAATCAAACTTAGAGGAAAAATAATATCTAGTTTTGTTTTAGAAAATTAAACCTCTATAGAAAAATAATAATTTTCTTTGAAACCTCAATGCATTTTGCGGTGGAGAAACCCAGAGGATATTAGACTATATATTATAAAACTTTGTTTGAAATTGGTAGTTTCTTTGCCTAGATTTAGATTTGTGAAAGTTATTTAAAAGATTCAGTTTAAAAAAAAAGCCTTTGTAGAAATTTGAGTTCTCTAGAAATTTTATAAATTCTTCCTATAGATGGATGTTTTGTAATTTTCCCCAATTTATCCAATTAATTGAGTTTTTGTTAAATATATATATATATATATATATATATATTATATATACATTATATATACATATAATATATATATAAATATATATGTATTATGATATTGGGTTTTATTTTATTTTATTTTAGAAAATCGTCGTTCGTACGACGTGCTAGGAAGAAATGAAAATTTGAATTTCATCTGTGTTATTGGGAAAATTTATATTTTAAAATTAAAAAAAATGTGAAATTGTTGGTGGTTGGTGGGGACAGATATACCCCCACCGCCCACCGTACCATATACATATGGGAGTGCACTGCTCCCATGGTAGCACCCTCCACTTAGAGGAGGGAGTGATGCCATGGCAGCAGTGCTGCCCCCAACACTAGGGTAGCCAGTTGTACAATGTATAGACTGGCGCCCAATACTTTGGGTGGTCGGCTGTACAAAGTATTGTTCGGTGCCCAATCTTTTAAATATTCGTTTATTTTTCTTTAAAATAAATATTTTCATAATTAAATTCCATTTGACTTATTTCCGTTTTCAAAGATTGTGAACTTCATGGCTTTCGTAAATTTTTAAAAGGAATAATATTTAAATATATATACATTACGTATATATATATTATATATATAATGTGTATATGTTTATATATATATTAATTTAATATGTGTTTCTATGATTAGAGTAAACAACAATTCTTCATAGATATATATTTTATGAATATATATTAAATATATATGTGGATAAATAATATAGTTGTATTTCAAAATATCATATCTTATGTTAGATTGAAAAATGGAAGGAAATATGTTGCTTTTAAAAGTATTTGAAAAATGATTTTATTGTAGAGGCAGTTTAATTGTTGTAATTAAATATTTTGTTAAGGCAATTGGTTTATTTATTGTGAAATGTATTAGAAAGGGAAATGGATTTAATATATCCAAAAATAGATTGTTTCCTTGCCATTGCTTGTTGTAATTATTTCCCTTGTATTCATGTTTGGGGAAAAAATTTAATTGAGTTTTTTAACTCGTAAGTCTTCCAGAGGTTGAGGGTTATCATTTTGTTATGTCAACCATTTATATTTCCCTTGGGTAGTGCTTTATGTGATTGGTTTCCTCCAAGTGTTTGGAGTGAGTTTCATTATATGTTGCCTCCTAGAGTTGGAGTGATTGCATTGTCTATTTTGTATGCACTTGAGTTACCCCTGGAGTTTAGTTTTGTATAGTATGTTCTCAATTAGAAGAGTGGCTTATGTTAGGCACCAGAGCCCAAAGAGGTAAATTGGGTAACCTTCAGAGGTGATTTAATCAAGTGATAACTAAATTAATGTACTTAGATGATTATGAAGTATTTCACACTAATCAAGATAATTTAGCCTCACTCATAGACACAAGGGCTCATTTAGACTTGGGGTGAGTGGGAAGGCTTGGAATGACAAGGTCAACTATCTTGTCCTTATGAGAGGTAGTCGATTCCACATGAGTGATTATGAGGGTCAGGATTCCGTTGAGGTCACCAGGATTACCGGAGCCTATGAAGATTCCTAGAGGATATCTCATGACGAGCTGTGCGATGACACTCTATCTAGGACAACATTGGTATTTGATTTGTGTGTATGGTTTCTTATCATACTTGATCAAATTATATGTCTAGAAGTAATGCAACCATGTTAGAGTTGGACTTATATTATACATGTGTTTAGTTGAGTTAGTATGTGTTAGTATGATTCAACCTATGGTTAGAGGTTGTAGAGTTTGTCCATGTTACATTGTTACTATCTCCTAGCATGGGGGGTGGGCCTTCGGGTACCACTTGGTTGGATGGAACATGCACCATACACTGTTGGGTCCCCATTATCTTTAGTACTTAGTGGTGAGTCATCCACCTGGACAACTCGCAGTTCTTGTTTTAATTCAAGCATTGTAATATTTCAATTTGTAGTATGTTATTTTACCCCTCTTATGTTTATGAGGTGGATTTATGTAATTGTAACACATTTGTACTATTGCCTCATTCTGGGAATGAGAGATGTAACCATTTGATTAAGTTAATGAATTTATATCTTGATGTTTATCTCATTATGATATGTTGTATCTTTATGTTATTTTAATACTTATTTCATAAAGTAATTAAATGTTATGGTTATATTTTGATGTATGTGTGGGTTTAAGTAATCTCGGTTACATAGCCTTAGAGGATTTTGTCAATTGTAGGTAAACTTGTATGTTTACTTCATTTAAAATAAAAATAAAAAATTGTACGATTTTATAGTGAATTGAAACTTCCTCTAGGTTTGTGTGGCTGGGCATTACACATGGTATTAGAGCCAGGTTTAAACATTAGGTGCTCTAGGATTATGATGTGCCCATTATTCTTAGCTACGTAGGTTTTCAAGTGTACCTTGTCTAATACCTTTATGTGTCTGTGTAGGAGTATGCCTCCCAGACGTGGACAAGGAAGAGGATGAGGATGTGGTCGGGTAGGCGGTCACGAAGGGAGTTAGGATGACTCTCTGCCTCATGTTACACTTATACCAAATCAGGAGGAACAACAAGCCTCATAGAATGGCCCAGGGGGCGGTGGTGGACAGCTGGATCCTCCAGGGATCGAAGCTGCACGTAGAGATTTTGAGGAGGCTTTGGCACTCCTAGGTCCAAGACAGGTAGAACTAGAGGTTAATCCTAGTGTGAGGGTAGTACTGGCACAGTCAGAGATGTTAGCCTCTTCTTATATGAGATACTTGCTTTGGTCACAACCACCATGGTTTGACAGAGTAGGGGACGGTTTAGAGGCCGAGACTTGGCTGATAGGTCTTGATCGATGCTTTTCTATGCATCCATTCGACATTAGCACTAAAGGACGATGTGTTGTTATGTACCTGTGAGGGTTTGCATCCACTTGGTGGAGACTGGAGGAGAAGAAGCTCCACATTGATATGAATACTATGTCCTGGGAGATATTCCTTGAGTGGTTCAGAGCCTGCTTTCTTTCTGCCCATTGGTGTCAGCGTAGAGGTGATGAGTTCCACACCTTATGACAGCTAGCCATGACTGTACACCTGTATGAGAGACATTTCTACAAACTTAAACAGTTCACAGGAATGGGAGATGACGAGGGGATGCTCGTGCAACATTTTGTCAGGGGCTTGAATGCTTGTATTAGTTTTTTGTGTGTGGGTCTTTGAGCCCAAATCTATGGAGACAGCTGTGGAGAAGGAATGACTTGTGGAGGAGAATTTGACCATGGCATTGGGAGGCCATACAGGTGTACTTATTGGTAGTGGTTCAGGAGATGGGACTAGTGCTCGAGGGGGACAAACACAAGGAGTTGTGCCTCCTAAGACATAGTAGGTGATCTTCTCACTTTAGTTTTGATCGAGGCACATCGTGCACCCTATTTAGCCCATCTAGGGGTAAAGAAGATGCATGCCGATCTACACCAGTTGTATTTCTGGCTAGGGATGAAGCACGATATTGCAGATTTTGTAGCGAGATGTTTGGAGTGTCAGTGGGTGAAGGATGAACACCAACATCTAGCAGGGCTTCTACAACCACATCTAGTGCTAGAATGGAAATGGGATATGATCTCATTGGACTTCATTGTTGGTTTACCCAACTCCTCGTGATGACATGATGTGATTATGGTGACAATCGATAGGTTGACAAAGGTAGCACACTTCTCACCTATGCGCTTTTCCTATAATGCATCATCTATTGCTAGAGTGTTCATGGAGGAGATAGTGAGGTTGCATGGTATTCTGCATCAAATCATTTCTGACAGGAATCCTGTGTTCACCTCGGCTCTTTGGAATTCATTACAGAATGTGATGGGGACACAGTTGAACTTTAGTTTAGTGTATTACCTAGAGACAAATGGATAAACTTAGAGGGTCAATCAGATCCTTGAAGACATGTTGTGTATGTATGTTATGGACCAGTAGACATGATGGGAATACTATCTCTATTTGGTAGAGTTTGCTTACAATAACAATTTCCAGAGTTCTATTGGCATGCCTCCTTTTTAGGCTTTGTATGGACATCCTTGTTGCACCCCTTTGAGCTAGGATCGACTTGACAATAGAGTATTATTGGGTCTGGAGATGTTGTAGGACATGGAGTAGAAGGTGGTTTAGATTAGAGAGCACTTGGTAGCAGCACAGGATAGGCAGAAGAAGTATGCAGATGCGCATAGAGTGGATCGATAGTTTTCTGTCAGTGACAGAGTATTCTTGTGGGTGCGTCCACGAAAGATTCCAATCCATTATGGAAAGGGTTCTAAGTTGGCGCCTCGCTTTGTTAGACCTTTCGAGATACTTGAGAAGATTGGTCTAGTTGCTTACTGACTTGCTTTGTTGCCCATTCTTGCACGTGTTCATGATGTTTTCATGTTTCTATTCTTCAGCCATACCATCTAGATATTTCTCATGTCTTTGATTGGAATTCTTTACAGGTAGGGGACATGCAGCTATCTTTGGAGCCTGTGGCCGTAATGGAGTGCATAACACTCATTCTTCGAGGGTGAGATATTGACCAGGTTAGAGTTCAGTGGGATCCTAGGGATGATGCTTCATCCACCTAGGAAGATGTAGCTAGGATGAGGGAATTATATCCCTACTTGTTTGTAGGCTTCCAGGAGTAAGCTTGGTCCTTGGGGGGGAGAATGTAATACCCCTCCATTTTGCTTCATGTTCAGACATCTTTTCATGCTTTGTTTTAGAGCAGTTACTATGATACTTTGCATACTTTATCATGTGCGTTATTTGATCGCTATTTATAGAGTGACAGACTATTGGTGTGATGTGATGTGGTTTATCTGATGCTTTATTTGATATTCTTTAATTGGTGTTAAATTACTTATTGCTATAACATGTATTATACATGAGATATTTGAAGTATTATGGAAATGTCAGTTATGGTGAGTGTATTGGTGAAGGGGACGAGATCACATCACTCACTTGCAAGTGCCTTGCAATTTTGTGATTTCGTCTTCATGGTGTGTATTTTATGCTACTTATATATATATGATATTGGCTACTTTATTTTCAGGTTTGCAGGTATATGACATCGACTCCACCTGGTTTGACAGGTTTGAGCATGTCGATCCAATGGTTAAGTTGAACTAGAGATAGTAGCTAAAGAAACTTGTGTCAAGTCTACACCCTAGCCATAGTGTGTCGTCAGTCGTGTTTGATGAGTTATTGGTTGCCTTGTTTTAATATTATTTAATTTTGAAGGGTTCTTGATTATGAAAATAAATATTTAGAATTATTGCATTAAATGATGTTGATATTTATTTAATTAAATTGGACATTGTGGATAGAAGTTTTATTTAAATTATTTAATTAAATTTAATCCATGGGGTTGAATTTAATTATTAAATAATTAAAATTAATTATTTAAATTGCTTATTTAGAAAATTAAAAGAAAAAGAGAATCTGATTTCATTTTGGAATTTAATTTTATTTAGTGGTAATTAATTTCAATTTGCAATTAAATTAGTATTTGGAATTATTAAATTAAATGGAAATTAAAATTGGTTGTTAGAAGATATTTTAATTTTTCCAGCATTTTAGAGTTAAAAGTAATTAAGAGGTTGTTGAAAGCTTTTCACGGAGAGAATTTTGGATTTGGAAGAAAGAGGAAAGCTTCTTCATGGGTGTTTGGGGATATTTTTGGGAGAAGAAGGAAAAATTGGAAAAAATACACAGAGGATTGTAGAATTTCTTGGTTGTAGGATTTGTTAAGGAATTATTATTTGGAATTTGTTGTGATTATTGGATACTACTTTGGTGTTGGAATTACTGGGATTTCTGGATCGAAGTTGTGGAAGCTTTGGAGGAGGCTGGACATCAAATATTCATATTGTCTAAAGCTTCTTGATATAGGTTCTTTACTTGTGATATTTTATTGTTTATAATCTAAATTAGAAATTGTATTGTTCAATGAATTGTATTGTTAGATCCATTTAGGAAAGGATTTGATTTTAGAGGAAGAAATTTTTTAAAGCTTATGTTGTTGCTATGAAGATTTTTAGGAAAAATATTAAACCTCTGAATAGGAATTATTATCTTTGAGAAATTTAACAGATCCAAATTGTAAATCAAACTTAGAGGAAAAACAATATCTAGTTTTTTTTTAGAAAATTAAACCTCTGTAGAAAAAAAAGAATTTTCTTTAAAACCTCAGTGCATTTTGCGATGGAGAAACCTAGAGGATATTAGGCTATATATTGTAAACCTTTGTTTGAAATTGGTAGTTTCTTTGCCTAGATTTAGATTTGTGAAAGTTATTTAAAAGATACATTTGAAAAAAAAAAAAGCCTTTGTAGAAATTTGAGTTCTCTGGAAATTTTATAAATTCTTCCTATAGATGGATGTTTTGTAAATTTTCCCAATTTATCCAATAAATTGAGTTTTTGTTTAAATATATGTATATATTGATATATTATATATATATATACATTATATATATATATATACATTATATATACATATAATATATATAAATATATATGCATTATGATATTTGGTTTTAATTTATTTTATTTTAGAAAATCGTCGTTTGTATGGCGTGCTGAGAAGAAATGAAATTTTGAATTTCATTTGTGTTATTGGGAAAATTTGTATTTTAAAATTTAAAAAATGTGAAATTGTTGGTGGTTGGTGGGGGCGTATGTACCCCCACCGCCCACCATTCCATATACATATGGGAGTGTGTTGCTACCATGGCAACACCCTCCACTTAGTGGAGGGAGAGTTGCCATGGCAGTAGCATTGCCCCAACACTGGGGTAGCCGGTTGTACAATGTATAGACCGACGCCCAATACTTTGGGTGGTCAGCTATACAGTGTACAATCTGACGCCCAAGGCATCAGGGTCGACTGTACTATGTACAGTCCGACAGTCTTTTAAATATTTGTTTATTTTTCTTAAAAATAAATATTTTCGTAATTAAATTTTGTTTGACTCATTTCCGCTTTCGGAAATCGTGAACTTCATGGATTTCGTGAGAGATATAACCATTTGATTAAGTAAATGAATTTATATCTTGATGTTTATCTCATTATTATATGTTGTATTTTTATGTTGTTTTAATACTTATTTCATAAAGTAATTAAATGTTATGGTTATATGTTGATGAATGTGCGGGTTTAAGTAATCTTGGTTATCTAGCCTTAGAGGATCTTGTCAATTGTAAGTAAACTTGTATGTTTAATTCATTTAAAAAAATAAAAATTGTACGCTTTTATAGTGAATTGAAACTTCCTCTAGGTTTGTGTGGCGGGGAATTACACGCAGACAAATGCTACGTGGTAGCCAGTTGGGGCCCGAAAGAGGAGCGATGCAAAGGGGCACATGAAATTGTGAACCGCTGACATGTGGAAGTATGGCACAAGCTTTAAAAAAGCAAGAGGAGAAAAACATTGCAAGGAGCGCTTGGTTGACAAGTGGTGGCATCTGTAATGAAACCGCATGGAAGGAGTCTATCATTGCTTTTCTTTAGCGGAGGGTGTGACCGATACTTAGGCAAAATAGAACTACCCAAAGGGAGGATGGGAATTTTGTATTCACAACTCTTGGAAACTTAATAGGGGCATTTCCCCTGTGGAACAAGGAACCCAATTTTTTTGGTTTTGTAGACTAGAGAGCTATCCATTAGGCAGCATGATCAAAGCCTAAAGAGGGTGATTTGAGGAGGCAATCATTTGTCCTATGATGGAGTCAATATGTAATGCAGATTCTCTTGCGCTCCATGTAGATTAATAACTTCTTTGCAAGGAAACATCGACAGTATATCGGCCTAGGACTCAAGTTGAAAAAGAAGTTGCATGATTGGATGAATGAAACCCTCAATATCCTCTACAACAAAGGGTTGACTGAAACCTTGAAAGGCAGACGAGCCCTATTGCTTCTCCTCAATCATTTCTGCCATATGATCCATCATGGCCACAGACTTTTCTTTAAGAAATTCAGATGGTAAGCCCATTTGAGTTAGGTGATCGAACCTAGCCCACATGCTGCCCATGAGCTGATCCAATTTGGTGGCACACTCATTGGTATGCAGGATAACTTTGTGACAGTGGATGAAGCTATTGGATGTCTTTCCCATGGCCTTTTGGTCTTCAATCCCCACACCTTCCAAGACTTCGTCGGGGACTTGATAAAGCCTCTCCAATAATATTTAAGCATCTAGAACCCTTTCAACGATGACCTATGGGAATTGCCCGATCATCGCCCAAACATCTCTGCCCAAGTCTATTGCTTCTACAATAAATCAGAGCATTGGTTGTAGAGTCAGGCAGAAAGACTTCACTCTTTCCCAATATGAGACGTAAAATTGAAGAGCCACCTAAAGGAGGTTGCTTGATTGATAGGGGCTAAGGTAGAATATTTTAATAAGGCAATCTTTTCATTCCTTTGCTCCATATCATGCACTAGCTCTGCATCCCTTTGGTTTGTTGTGGTGAGTTTCCCTTGTAGGACTCATGATTTTGTGACCCACCTAGCCTCAGCTCACTCTTTGTTTGTCGTTGCTTGTTCTAATGAATACTTCAGTTCAAAAATTTAATTTTCTAATTGACCTCAGTGGATGTCAAAATACGCATCCCTTTGTTGTATTTTCTGCTCTAGCTGAGCGCATTGGTGACAAAAATCTTCATCATTTTGTCGTATTTATTGCTCCAACTTTGCTAACTACTCCTGATACACTTTGTTCTTCTATTGTAGCTCAGCGATCAAGTTTGGATCGAGGGATAAAAAAAAATTTAGTTCCTCATTGAGCTTTGCATGCTCCTCCTATTTTTGGGATAAGCACTTATATTCAACTTCTTTAGCTTTCTCCTTGGTGAGAAATACTTTGACTCTACTCTTTATGTTCTTCAACTCTTCTTCCCTTTTCTTCAGCTATCGATCAGACTTAAGAAATCTGGTGGTCACTACCCATTGTGTTTCCTCCATGACCTCCACCTTGTCTTGAGGTCAGGCTACACTTAAATCGAGACCAATGGCGTACATGTTGTAGTCATTTGGCTTCATTTATCCCCATTGCTTGATGATAGTATGGTACATAGCCACAAAGTGTAGCGAATACTGAGCTTCATTGAAAGTGTTATGTACCCTCAGTCTTGCAAACTTCTTAGCAACTTTAGCCTTTTGCCTTTGGGCTCTAATTGCTCAAGCCTACTTAATCCTATCCCCTTCTGATAAGAATTCAGAGGGTGACTTGATGAGTCCACCTGTAAAAGGTGCACTGAGGGGAAGGGTGAAAGGGAATGAAAGGCTGGCGGTACCGAGAGAAATTTTATTTGGTATGCTAACTATCTGAGGTGAGAAAGGAGGGATACTCCAATACTCTAATTACGGACCAGTAGGAAGATTTACAGGAAGCAGAGTCATTGCATCTTCTATCTATTGGGTAGAATGGATTGGCTCTAACACTATGACGGTATGCGATGCATCACTTAAGCTAGTAAAGGTAGAGTATGAGAGGCTTTGGGATGTGAAATGGGGTGAAGTGAATGGTGTGAGGTTATATGAAGTAGTAAAGGCAAATGGGGCTGTCCGAGAGTATGGTTTTTTTACTACGATGGCTATTGGAACAATGGCTGAAATGCATTGGTCAACGCATGAACCAAGAGGTGTGATGAATGCAATAGGGGTAAATAATGTTTGTGAAACTAGAGAAGAGGGAGCGAAAGATACCTATAGTATGTGTGATTGTTGTCCCTCACCTATTGTTGACTCTATGTTTTCCTTGGGGTCCTGCAAACTGTCTCCCTAAGATGCCTCAATTCGTGGCCACTTCTCTGGCGGTGAGTTGCCTACTACTATGGTTTCAGGTTGTTGCAGAGAGGTTTCCCGGGTTCACCTTTCTATCCAAGTGTGAGTCAATGAAGACCTCGCACATGATATGTTCACTTGTACATTAGAGGAGACCCTGCTAGGTTGCTTCACACCCTTTCCCTTTGATTGAGTCAAGACGTCCTGTGTGTATGCTTCTGGATGTGCTCCCTCATTTGATTATGATTCAGTCAACTCCAAATTAGAGTCCTCCTCACCACTCTTGTCAGAATCTAGGTGCTCATTCTTCCATAATTTTTTGAACTTATTATCCATCTCCTCAATATCATATGTTGCCTTAGTGCATCGGGTCTCCTACCATGTTGCAGAGAGTAGTCACCATTTTCTTTGTCTTATCATACTGGGTGGTGCAAAGGTAGAAACCAAGACAAGGGGGTCAACCACCTTTAGTAGGGATGTATGCTAGCTCAAAAATAAACTCATTTGCATCCGACATCGAGTTTTGATGCTTCTCCCAATAAGTTCGAGGGGAGTGTGCCACTTTGACATACTTTCTTGGCAAGTCATTATCTAGGTTGTAATTCCATTTGTCACAAATCCACACCAACCCTAGATGAGCCAGCTTTTCTTCTAGCACGTCATGAGCCTTTCTCTTTTCGATGAATACATTTTTGTAGTGCTTCAGGAATTTCAGGAATCCTTTCTTCTTTTCTTTCCCACCGCAAAAGGTGATGTCCATAATTGATACCTGGTAGAAAAATTCAAGTGCCAGTACGTAGTCTATAAGACACGTTGGAAGCCAAAAAGGCTCACCGATGAAACCTCACAATCGGACAAATGTGAATTCCTCACCAAGGAACCAATCACACTTTGGAGTGAAACTTTGCATGAACTCAGTCTAGTCCGATTTGAACTACAAGATGGTATTGTCTCCTCTTAAATCGAGCAGAATCAGATATAAGAAATAATATGAAAATGCATAATAATCAAATGTTTTAGAGAGAAGGGGAGTCCATGTGAAAACTAGCTTTCCTTTTCTAATTTTCATCAAAAATTGAGAGCCCCAAACACTTCTAGAAGAAGTCAAGATTCTGATGCAAGCACATATGTGCGAGAAAGTATGGGAACCTAAACCTTCATTGTAGCTAGTACTCTGGTATCTAGCTGAGAATTTCTTGCATAGGAATTTAGCAAAATCATACTAAAATAATGAATGTTGCTTGTGTAATTGGAAACCTAAATCGCGATGAAACTCCTGGACCTCCTTGTCGATGTCTAGGTCACAAAAAATGCCATTAGAGTGAAGGAATACTTCATATCATCCTTGAAACCCTTATGCGTCATTGGGATCTGCATTGGCTTATTAGAACCTTCTCTAATTTTTTGAGTCTCCGTGTTATAGAAATCCAACGCTAGGTCTCTATTCCTCTAATAGCTCTCCCATTTTTCTAGATTGAAATTCTCCATTTTAGGCACTTTGGAGTGAAAATCTAGGATACAAAGCATATGCCATACAACCTCCCTACATATAACCACACTCACTTCCCGACCCTCAGTGGTCTTGGTGTCTGGATTGAAGTGCTTGATGGCCTCGTCGACCAATTCAGGGCAATAATGAATGAGCAAGACCATATATTATGGAAGCCCATTGTACCAACATTTATGTGCCAAGGAGTATGGGTTTCTATTCTTTCTCATCCTCTCACAAGCTGCTTCCCTTAGTGATTTGGGATTCTTTACAAGAATGGGGTTGTGAATATTTTCCCATTATTCTTTGATTCGATTATTATCTTTGTGGGGGATTTTCTTCTTTGCAACCTATGTATTTACCCAGGTTGACTTCTCTAGAGTTCCAACTGAGGCATAAGAGACATCCTCGAAGACCTCGGTGGATGGTGTCACGCACATGATATTGAATAAGATTTGGGCCTCTTATTTTTGCACTTCATCCTGAGAACCTTGAGAATTTTCCATAACTTGCAAATTTTACCTAGAAAGCACACTTAAGTTGTATAAATGGAACCTAAAACACAACACAAGGTTTCTGGTTTCAAAACAAGACAACCTTTTGCTTCAGGTTAAATTTACACCAGGGCAGTGAATTATCTATGATTACTCTTGCATTTGGCTCCCCTTTCTACAAAATTTCATCACACCTAGCTCCTTAATAATTCTACTCTTCTGATTTTTTTCACTGCTTCAAGGAGTTTTATACTCTGTCTAATTTTTGCATGTGATACTTAGCTTTTCTCTTTAATTTCCTTCCTTCAATCGATAGACAACGGTTTCCTATCTGCATTTAATTCAGCATGTATTGTTAGATCTTTTATCCATGTGAAATGAGCTACTTGCCATTTTTGACAAGACAAGGATTCATAATTACGTTAGAGATAACATCCCTTCAGTGTGATTTTCATGGGAAATTGAGCCGCCATCTCTCCGTTATTCACCTTTTCGCTTGTCCTCGCCATTAATATTTCTTGAAGCACAATTAGGCTGATGCCATAATGAGTACTTTAGGAGGATTCATGTTCAACCTTGGAGCTTGAGAAGGCATTCATTCTGACACCTAAACACCTATCTATATCCACCATCGCTTAATCATGCCACCAATTTGCATTAATTGATTACCGCTACTTAATCCCGCACACATCAATTTGTACCAGCAGACACAATCAGGTTGGAAATTTGATTTATCCTTTTGGGTGGGATTCTCAGGCTAAACTTGATTACCATCATGCTTGGGATGTAGGCCACCTTGGGTGTTTCTATAAAAAGGGGCTTGTCATAGCAGTTGAACTATACTTGGCGATTTGGCAAAGCATAAGGCAATTTAGATAGCATAATTCCTTAGGCGATTGTGTAGGTTTTAAATTTCCATAGCGCTAGACTTAGGTGTTTTGAGAAGAGGCTGACACAATGAATATTTTGATTAGGCTAGTGTGGAACAAGTCTCAAACCGCTTTCCTGGGAGAGATCTCGAATAGGTGTCTGAAATGTATAACCAAAAACAAACACTCGTTGGCCATTATAGCCATGAAATGGGTTTTGGGCAGGGATTACATTGAGTATGAAGATAAATATTGGGTGAATACTGGTATATGCTCCCACTTTGTTGCTTTGTTGCTTGACATTCAGGCCCCGAAAGCCATGATACGTTGTCTGACGCTTTAGATCTTCCCAAAGTGATACGTCAAAGGCCTTGGTGAAGTAGTAACCAATGCAGTGTATGGTTTGGGCCTTCAAGTAGCGAGTGACTTGTGAAGGCATATTGAAGAGGATACAGTGGTGTCATGGGTACCATTTCTAAGAGGGTTCTGGCTGCATTCATGAATTGAGCATCATGAGAGAGCCACCCATGCATGTCACTTCCTACTACGCTACTACAATGTGGTGCTATTTTATGATGTGGATAGGTACACTGACTTTAAGAACCTTGTGTTCCCTCTACCACTTGTTTTGGGTGTCGGTGTTGCTATTCTAGATCTTGTTATTGTTGGTGATAACCTTCCTTCTGCCCCTAATAATGCTCCAATTGATGAATACAATGCTCACATAGATGGCAACAATACCCATACTTCGACCATTTGAAGATTAAAACATATTTTTCTCTTTTGTATATATACCTAAAAGAAGGCTAACATATACATATATATAAGGAAGCCTCATATAATGTTATATTTTGAATGCATAACCCTAGAGCCATTTTGTCAATGTTTTTATCAATATATATATATATATAACGAATATACTTGATATCTTCAAACCATTGTCTTATTTATTGTGTTCTTTGCAATATGAGTGGTAATGTCCTCTACTTCTATAAAAATGGTTATCATGAATTTTCCTACTTCTGTTACTATGAAAATGTTAAAAAAAAACTGTCTGACAAACAAGAAATGGAAAAATAATTACACTAATCACATATTTACACTTGCATGAATTATTTGAAGCTTAATTGAATAATTTTAGGTGAATTCCATTAACCGGAATTCCCAATTCTTCTTGTTCCATATTTTCTAATTTGAATCCATTATTTTGTTTGCATTGAATTATTTTGAAAGGGCCTTCCCATAGTATGTTGAATTTCCCATGCTGGCCAGGCTTCGCAACTCTTTCATTGAATTTTAGCACCAAATCTCCTCATTTCAGACCCTGGTCTAAAGCTTTCTTTTCAAACCATCTCTTAACCACCTGCTAGTAGTTAGTTATGGCTATTAGGGCTTTTCCCCTTTTTTCTTGTACCTCCAATAATTCGGCCAACCGAACTTTCATAGCTCCATTTTCTTCAATCACCAGAGACTTGAGCAACTGTAGTGTGTGTATCTCTATAGATATTGGTAACAATGCTTCTTTCCCATATAAAATTTTGTAGGGTGAAGTCTTTAGGGCTTGCTTGGGAGTTATGTGGTCTATTCATAATGTCATTCGAATATTTTTCTGCCATTCTCTCTCATGATCCGAACCGATCATTTTGATGAGTCGGACCAGATTTTTGTTAGTTGACTTAGCCAGGTCATTTCCCTATGGGTAGTAGTTTGAGGATGTTTCTAGATATATGCCATGCTCTAATGCAAAATGAATTACCATGGATCCTAGGAAAGGTTTGGCATTGTTTGAGATAATAGTCTTTGGCATGCCGAATCTTGTTACCAGCCCTTCAAGAAAATCTACAATTTTTGCTTTTTTTTTCATTATTTAGGGGTGGGGCTTCGATCCATCTTGTGAAGTAGTCGGTGGCTACTATGATCCACTTGTGGTCGATGTTGGAGGCAGGGTTGATCATCATTATGAAATCTAGTCCCCATTGTGTGAATAGTTCACATGCTACTATCAAATTGAGAGGCATGGCATAATTATTTCTTCTCCCTATGTAGAATTGGCACTCTTCATAGGTTTTCACCATATCATAGGAGTCATTGAATAATGTAGGCCAGAAGTATCCATCGAATATAATTTTGATAGTGGTGGTATTTAAAGAGAAGTGCCTACCTTCCAGGTTGTTGTGGAGGGATATGAGAATTTTCTTTTCTTGCTCCATGGTGATGCATCATAATAGGACATCGTTGAAATTTATTTTGAAAAGGATTCCTTCAATTAGTGAGTATCCACTATTTTTCATTCGGTAGAATCTCCTTCTTTGAGATAGAATTCTTGATGGATACTTGCCGGTATGCATATATCTTACCCTATCTGTTAGCCAACAACCTTCAAGTTCAGACTCATTGGTTAGGACTATTTCCACTTTCTCTTCCTCAATTTCCATCTCTTCGCCGTGTGCCAAATATTTGCACAACCCTCTTCCTTTGATAGTCTTTGTAGTCCTGACTTCAATGTCATATTCTAGGATCTTAGTGATCCAGTTGGCCCTTTTGTCGATGATTTCTCCTTCCATGATGTACTCTAGTACACTGGAATGTGTGACATAAACAATTACTTTAGTGCAAGCTATAAGGTGTTGGAACTTCTTGAGTCCCTTTACAATTGCAAAATATTGTCTTTCAATGAAGTTATATTTCATCTCGTATTCCTTCAAAGTTCAAGAATGGAATGCTATAGGGTGTTCTCCCTTTCCTTCATCATCCTTCTGAATCAAAATACTGGCGATGCTCATCTTACTGCTAAAAACATACATTATGAAATCCTTTGACAAGTTAGGATTTTCCAACATAGGAGCTGAAGAAATAGCATTTTTCACCTTCTTGAAGGCTTCCCTCGCTTCTTTTATCCATTTAAATAATTGGTTCATGTTCAGCATCAGGGTGATCGATCTAATTGTTCTTGCAAAATTAGGGATAAACTTACTTACAAAGTTCACCTTCCCCAAAAAATATTGTACACCTTTCTTGTCTACCAGAAGAGGAAGTTCTTTGATTTCTTTTACTCTTTCATAATCAATAGCAATTCCATCTTGGGATACTAAGTGCCCCAACAATTTTCCTTGTGGTACTCCGAAAAACACATTTCTTCGGTTTCAGTGACACCCCAAACTCCTAGAATTTTATGAAAACCTTTTCTAGATGATCAAAATGGTCATCTTTAGATTTTGAAAATACAGTCAGATCATCTAAGTAGATGAGGATGATTTTGTTGATTAATTCATTGAAAGCGATATCCATTGCTTGTTGGAAGGTAGCCCCCACATTTGATAGGTGGAAAGGAATTTTGGCATATGCAAATGTTCCCCATTTGGTGGTGAATGTGGTCTTGTGCTGATCTTCTTCTTTCACCCAAACTTGGTTGTAGCCCAAGAAACCATCCAAGAGAGAAAACATCTCTGAACCTACTACAGTCTGCAAGATTGATTCCATGGAAGGCAACAAGTAATGATCTTTTAGTGATTCCCAATTTAGGTTGCGAAAGTCAACATAGAGGTGAATGCCTTAATTTTTCTTTCGGACTAGAATGAGATTAGATACCCATGTACTGTGCTTGATTGGGAAGACAATCTTGGACTGGATCAAATTTTCTAGCTCTTGTTCCATTAAGTCTTCAATCTTTGGATTGACAGGCCTCTACTTTTTTCGGACAATATTAGCACCTTACATTAGTTCAATGGTGTGTTAGATGATGTGGGGATCATATCCCCTGAGGTCATTGTAAGACCAAGCCACTACTCCATATTTTTCATAGAAGTGTATCAACCTATCTTTATCATTTTGTGGTACTTCTTTCTCGACTTTAAGTTTTCTTCCATTCCTAACCTTAAGGTCAGTGTAGTCCGCCTGGTTTGCCAAAAATTTCCTTCTATTATTCCTTGCGCCATCACAGTTGAACATATTTTTGAGGGTGACTAACCCTTTCAAAAGCTTGTTTGATTTCAATAGGATGATTTTCCCTTTGTATGCTTCTTCAACTTTCAACTGAAACTGATCGGCAATCTCTCCTGACTGTTGGATGAACAAGGTGATGTGTTCATCACTTTCAAACACATTCTATCTCTGATCATTATAAAGAATGGAGAGTTGAATGATCACTCGTACTGAGTGTAATTTTTTTTATCAAGTCAGAGACATGATCAAATTGGGATCCTATCATTTCCATGCGATCCACATCTGAATTTTTCTCTCTTGGTACAACATGGATGTAAAAATCTTTGAAACCATTGATGAGGTCCCATACCCTATGTTTGTAAGACCGCATATGAATATTTTTTGTATCGGGGACATTTCTGACTTGGTTCATTACAAGTTCAAAATCTCCAAATACCACTAGTTATTTGATACCCATGCATTCAACAAGGCTTAGTCCTTGCACGAGGCCCTCATACTCAGCTTCATTGTTTCAGAAAGTGAACTGGAATCGAAATGACCTAAAGATATTATAATTGGATGGAGATGTTAGGCGTATCCTGGCTCCTGCACTGACCTTGCATCTCACACCATTGAAGTGCAATGTCCAGAGCTCTAAAGCTTGCTTTGGAATATAACCCTTCAATATTTTTGGGAACTCCTGATCCTCACATAGATGACTTAGGTGCCCAATCCAGTAGCATGGTAATTGTTGAAAAGATTAGTGATTGTATTCTCAGTTAAGAAGACTTCTTCTTGATCGGCTATGTCTTCAGTTGTCTTCTCAAGCTCCAACAGTTCACTCCCATTGGCCTCTTCTTTGGTAACAGAGGCATCAGTGTCTTTGTAGTTGAGTATAGATTTTTTGGCTATGTGCTTTGAATGTAGGGATTCTGATACTATCTTCATCTTAAAACCATGCTTGGTCCTAAGAATTAGGTGAGACCAATCCAAAGAAAGGTATCAGTTTATCTTTGTTGTAAACTCTCACAATAAGAAAAGGCCAATAATGGGAGGAATGCCAATGATCAATGTGTCTTGCATGATTGTGATGCTAGGATAGGAAAACAAAGTTAAAGGGAGGTTTTTAATAAGGCCCATAGTTTCAACCATGTTCCCATCTAGTTACATAACTCCTCTCTTTAAATGCTTGTAGCTGAGTCCTAAATCTTCAACTATTTTCTTGGGCATAACTGTGGTGCTAGCACCAAAGTCAATCATAGAATAGTGCAACAGTTTCTTCCCTACAATGAGGGTTAGAAAGAAAGGTTGGGGTTTCAAATTCTGTCCTTTAGCCTCGGTTAGAGACTCCTTCGTAATATTAGCGAGAACTCTAGCTAGAGGTGTTGCATCCATTGCAATTTTTTTGGGTACAGGTGCCTCAAATTATGGCTTGGACCTCTAAAAAGACTTAGAAATTTTATTACCATTTTATGCCTTTACCTCTCTACCTCTGAGATCTTTTCTTAGAGGTGCATTCTAGAAATTTACCACCTTACCACGGGCCTCTATCAGTCTATTCATGGTTGGGTGGTGTTACCGCCATACCGTGGGGTCTCCATCTTAGGCTGGTAGTAGCGCGGTTAACGAGCGTAGTCAGTGTGAATTATTACCTCCCTACCGCAAAGGGTGCTCATTGGTGGCACGATGGCCATGGTGAATGGTGAGAGTTAGAAAAGGCCACTTACTACCACACTGTGATGGAATCTTGCCATGTCATAGTGGGGTGATAATAATTGACGATGAGAGATAAAGGTTACCTCCTTGCCATGGAGGTCTTGCGGGTGGGGCATAATAGCATGGTGGAGCCCGACGGTTGGCATAGGTGGTTACTGACATACTGTGGGAGGATTTTCTTAGCCTCGCGATTGGGCAGTGACACTGCCTTACCATCCAAGGTTGATCTGAGCTCGGTGGTGATGTGGTGTTAAGCAGTGGGCTACAGACAAGCCACTACCTCAATACCACGAGGGTGTTAGGATGGACCTATGGTTGGGCGGTGGCACTGCCATACCGTGAAGGTCTATCAACCTTAGAGCGGTACCGTGATGTCACTGCCATACCACGGTGGCTTCTTTGACTTGGTGAGGTAGCATGGTAAGATATTTTTCCACTTGTGTTGAATGGTTTGACTTGATGGGAAGTGGAGAACAAGTAGAGAGGCGATGCGTGGCAATCAATCAACATCTGATTGGTCAAAGTCTAGAGTGGTGAAAGCAGTAATTGCAAGAAATTTTTTGACTGATGACAGAATCTAATTAAGGCAAGGAATTTAATAACTGGGTGGCTTGATGCATGATTGCAGGAAGATCGGTCAGAAGATCGGATTGCTTGATTGGGTGAACGATGCATTATTAAGGCCTGTAATTGGTTGGAATGATTAATGTGATGTAACTTGTATAGTCGATTACATTGATATCAGTCAATGAAGGGTGAGGTTGAATAAAAATGAGAGCGAGACAGAATAGAGTTGTATTCACTCATATTGAAAGAAGTATTGTAACACTGTGTGCATGAAAACTCAAGTCTGCTGCTATGAGCTAACTATCAAAGAGTGAGTACTGTGAGATTTTTTTGTAATTTATTTTACTGTAATACAAAGTGTCTTCTCTTGGTGTGGTGGATTTTTTCCTGAAAGGGTTTTCCCACATAAATCTGGTGCTATCTGTGATTTCTTATTTTTGTTACTCTTGTTACCCTGCATGTGTTCATCTCAGTAGTTTTAAGAAGCTTTAAAAAAAGTCTTTTGCACTTCTCCTCTATTTTTTTAGCATTAGGAAAGTGATTCTGCACCTCTTCTTTTCCTTTCAAGTGGTATCAGAGTTTGGCCAGTTGTGTTATCCTTGTTAGTAAGGCTAGTTTTTTGTGCTAATATTGTTCCAATGGGAGTTTTGCAAAATTTGAACCTAGTTTTTTTTGAGATGGCAAGTACATCAAGTAGAGTAGAGATTGAAAAATTCAATGGTGGAAGCTTTGAGCTATGGAAACTCAAAATGGAAGACTTTCTTGTGGATAGGGACCTCTGGGTTTCTGTGTCTAGAACTATGCCACAAAGTATGAAGCAATAATATTGGGAAATTGTAGATAGAAAAATGAGAGGTCTAATAAAACTTAGTCTGGTTGATTTTGTACTCTTGAACATCCATGAGGAGAAGTCTGCAGCTTCATTATGGAAGAAGCTTGGTAATATTTATCAGGGAAAGTCTCTGGTAAATAAGTTATTCCTGAGAAAGAGGTTGTACTCCTTGAAGATGGAAGAAGGTGCATCTATTGGAGACCATCTAAACTCATTTAATATGATTTTTGTTTAGTTGGCATATGTGGGTGTGAATATTGAGGAGGATTGTTGCATGCTCTTGTTATGTTCGTTACTTGACACTTGGGATCATCTTGTAATGGCTATTGGAAGTACGACCACTACTTTCAAGATGGAAGACGTTGTTGCCTCACTATTGTCTAAAGAGATGTTGAGGAAGTATTCAGAGATGGCCAAAGAGGCCCTTTCTATTCGAGGTAGATTGAAGGAGAAAGGCAAGAAGAAGGACAAGAACAAATCTAAATATGTAGGGAGATACTCCTGGTAAAACTTCCAAGGTGAAATGCTAGAACACTGGGTAGTCTGGTCATATCTAAAAGAATTGTATGGAGAATAATAAGAAGAAGAGTAATGTTTCATACAATGACTCTTCTCAAAGTGATGTAGATTCCTTCATCAAAGCCTTGGAAACTCGGGCATTTGATGATGTCTGGTTGGTTGAATTAGGTGCATCCTTTCACATGACGTATCATAGAGAATGGTTCACTAAGTACGAGAAGTATGATGGTGGAAAGGTTTACCTAGTGAGTGATTCAACATTGGAGATTGTTGGCCATGGAAGAGTCAAAATATAGTTCCTTGATGGTACAATCAAAGGGATTGGTGACATACTGCACATACCAGGTTTTTCTCATAACTTACTTTCTATCAGTAAGTTGAATGATGCTAGTGTGGAAGTTTCTTTCTCAAGTAAAGGATGTAACATGGCTAGAGGTGC
The DNA here is from genome assembly GCA_007115665.2 of Sequoiadendron giganteum. Taxonomy (NCBI): domain Eukaryota; kingdom Viridiplantae; phylum Streptophyta; class Pinopsida; order Cupressales; family Cupressaceae; genus Sequoiadendron; species Sequoiadendron giganteum. The sequence goes on from CM021107.1 coordinate 353,897,055, forward strand.
AATGTTGTTGGATAAACATGTACGTACAGGCACTATGTACAAGTTGGATGCACGTCTTGTTCAATGCAACAATGCCTCTGTAAAGTCAAACAATTTTTTTCTTGTAGAGGAAGATGAAGATGCTTCTTTGGTTGTAAATTCCTTGGAGGTGAAACTCCCAATAGAGAATACCATGTTGTGGCATCATAGACTCGGTCACATAGGTGAGAAAGGTTTAAAAACCTTGAAAAATAAAAATCTTGTTGAAGGGCTTGATGATTGTAACCTTGAGTTCAATTTTTGCAAACACTATATTTATGGAAAGAAACATTGTGTTTTATTTTATTTGAGTCCTCATAAATCTTCAGGTGTACTGAATTATGTTCATTCCGATGTGTTTGGTCCACTTAATGTTCCTTCATTATCGAAGTCTAGATATTATGTTTCCTTTATTGATGACTATTCGAGAAAGGAATTTATATACTTTCTTAAAAGTAAATTAGAAGTGTTTAGTTAGTTTAAAGAATTTAAAACATTGATAGAGAATCAGACTGGAAAGAAAATCAAATGCTTGAGGATGGATAATGGTGGTGAGTTTTTTTCTATAGAATTTGAAAGGTACTCCATAGACCATGGGATTAAAAGGCATAAAACTACACCTTATACTCCACAACAGAATGGAGTTGTTGAAAGGTTAAACAAAATGTTAATGGAAAGAGCGAGAAGTATGTTGAGCAGTGTTGGTCTGCAGCAAAATTTTTGGGCTGAGGTTGTGGCTATGACATGTTACTTGGTAAATCACTCACCTTGTTCTGCTCTAGTCAACAAGACACCTTTGGAAGTGTAGTCTGGTAAGAAGCCCTCTCTTAGACATATTCATGTCTTTGGCTATGAGGCATATGTATATGTGCCCAATGATAAAAGATCAAAGTTGGAGAATAAGGTTGTTAAATGTATCTTCATCGGTTATGGTGTTGGTGTGAAGGGATACAAGCTTTGGAATCCTGATACTGAGAAGGTTCTATATAGAAGAGGTGTAATATTTCATGAGCTGAAACCTTTAGTAGCTGATCCATAGCTAGAGACAAATAAAAGAGGAAAAAAGAATGATGTAGTTCAGATTCCTCAAACTCCAAAAAAAGAGGAACTACATGGTGTACCTAAAACTAAGGAGAGTTCTAAAGATGAAGAACCATAACCTCAACTAGTAAGAAGGTCTACACATGAAAAACATCAACCTAATAGGTATGGTTTCTCTATGTTAGATTTGAGCTGTGCCTATGCTTTGATTACTAGCACTCATGAGCCTAGGAATTTAAAATAAGCTATTAGCATGTCCATTTCAATTCCTAGTTGGAATCCATGAATGAAGAAATGGAATCATTAAAGAAAAATGATACCTAGGATTTGGTACCATTGCCTAAAGGGTGAAAGCCTGTTGGTTGTAAATGAGTATTATAGAAGAAGACTTGTCTAGATGGCAGTATAGAAAAGTATAAGGCAAGGTTGGTTGCAAAAGGTTTTTCTCAAATAGAGGGAATTGATTATGGAGATTTTTTTTCCCCTATAGCAAAGCTGACATCTATTAGATATATGTTTTCATTGGTAGAAGCATGTGACTTAGACATTGAGTAGATGGATGTGAAGACAACATTTCTCCATGGAGAGATGGAAGAATAAATTTGCATGTCCCAGCCTAAGAACTTTGTTGAAAAAGGTAAACAAAGTCTGGTCTGTAAATTAAAGAAATCTTTGTATGGTTTGAAGCACTCTTAGAATGTGGTACCAAAAATTTGACACTTTTGTGTTGTCTATGGGATTTGTGAGATCAAAATCTGATCATTATGTTTATTACAAGTCTGAAAATGATCATGTGCTTATTATTACCCTGTACGTGGATGATATGTTGCTCATATGAAATAGTAAGTCTATTATTTTTTATCTTAAATCTTAGTTGTCTGCAAAGTTTGAAATGAAAGATCTGGGTGTAGCAAGGTATATTCTAGGGATGGAGATAACCAGGGATAGAACGAGCAAAAAGCTCTGGGTAAGTCAGAGTAAATATGTCAACATAGTTTTGGAAATATTTGGTATGGATGATTGCAAGTAGCTAGTCGTTCCAGTTATGCAGGGAATGAAGCTATCTATTGAAGACTATCCAAAATATGGTACTTAGATGGAGGACATGACCAGGGTGCCTTATGCAAGTGATGTTGGTAGTCTAATGTATGCAACGGTATGTACAAGACCGTACATTTCCCAAGCAATGGGAGTTCTTAGTCATTTTATGGTAAATCCAGGAAGATCACATTAGGATGTTGTGAAGAGAGTGTTCAAATATGTTAAGGGACTTTGAAATATGCTTTGTGTTATCATGGAAGTTCGGTTGCATCACAGAGAAGACTTAGCATTCATGGATATGTAGATTCTAATTGGGTAGGGGAAATTGACAACTGAAGATCCACCAGTGGATACACTTTCATGTTAAATGGTTGTGAAGTCAATTGGATGAGCAAGGGATGGGTTGTAGTTGCTTTATCCACTACAGAGGCTAAATACATGGCAGCAACACATGCCTACAAAGAAGCAATTTGGTTAAGTCATTTGTGTTCTGATGTTGGTTTTAATGCATGGTAGATTACAATCTATTGTGATAGTCAGAGTGCCATTTGTTTGGCAAAGAACCCAACTTTCCATTCCAAGAAAAAGCACATTGATATGTAGTATCACTTTGTGAGGGACATGGTGGAAGATGGAAATATCTGTTAAAAAAAGGTTGACACTTTGAAGAATGTTGTAGATGCATTAACGAAGCCAATGAGAACAAACAAGTTCAGATGGTGCACATACTTGATGGGCCTTGGGGCCTATGATCGTCAATAATTTTAGAAGTCTAGAGGAAGCTAGGAAGTCTTCATCAAGTGGGAGCTTGTTGGGTATAGGTGCCTCAACTTTTGGCTTGGACCTTTGAAAAGACTTGGCAAATTTATCACCATTCTCAGCCTTTACTGCTCTACCACTGAGATATTTTATTAGAGGCATAGTCTGGTAGTTTACCACCTTATCGCAGGCCTCTGTCGATTTGTCTATGGTTGGGCGATGTTACCGCCATACCGCAGGGTCTCCATCTTAGGCTGGCGGTATGCGATTAATGGGCATAGTTAGTGTGAAGGCTTACCTCCCTACCGCAGAGGGTGCTCATTGGTGGTAAGGTGTCTGTGATGAATGACAACAATTATCTAAGGACTCTTACCTCCACACTGTGATGGAATCTTGGCCATGTCATGGTGGGGCAGTAAGCTTTGGCGGTCAGAGATAAATTTTACCTCCTTGCCGTGGAGGTCTTGCGGTTGGGGCACGGTAGCACGATGGAACCCAATGGTCAGCACAGGTGGTTACTGCCATATTACAGGAGGCTTTTCTTAGCCTCACAGTTGGGTGGTGGCACTGCCTTACCATAGAAGGTCGATCCAACCTCGACAGTGATGCAGTGTTAAGTGGTGGGCTGGTAGACAAGCCACTACCTCGATACCGCAAGGGTGTTAGGATGGACCTACGGTTGGGCGATGGAAGCGCCATACTGCAAAGGTTTTTCAACCTTAGAGTGGTACGTGGTGTCACCACCATATCGTGGTGGCTTCTTTGACTCGATGAGATAGTGTGGTAAGAGATGTTTGCCACTTGTGTTGACCAGTCTAACTTGACTAGAAGAGACGAACAAGTAGAGAGGTGACATGTGGAAAGTTATCAACATTTGATTGGTCAAAGTCTAGAGTGGTGAAAGAAGTAATTAGAAGACGTGTTTCAACTGATGAAAAAATATGAGTAAGGCAAGGAATTTAATGCTTGGGCGGCCCGATGCGTGATTGCAGGCATATCGGTCATAAGATCAGATTGCTTGATTGGGTGAATGATGCATTATTAAGGCCTGAGATTGGTTGGAAAGATTAATGTGATGTAATACTTATATAGTCAATTACATTGATATAAGTCAATGAAGGGTGACGGTGAAGAAAAATGAGAGCGAGACATAATAGAGTTGTATTCATTCATACTAAAATAAGTATTGTAATAGTGTGTACATGAAAACTCAAGTCTGCTATTATGAGCTAACTATTAGAGAGTGAGGACCGTGAGCTTTGTTTGTAATTTATTTTACTGTAATACAAAGTTTCTTCTCTTGGTATGGTGGGTTTTTTCCTGAAAGGGTTTTCCCACGTAAATCTAGTGTTATCTGTGATTGCTTATTTCTGTTACTCTTGTTACCCTGTATGTGTTCATCTTAGTATTTTTAAGAAGCTATAAAATTGGTCTTTTGCACATCTCTGTTGTTTTAGTGTTAGGAAAGTGATTCTGCACCTCTGCTTTTCCTTTCAGAATTTAGGAGTTTGTTCTTTTGATAGTTTGGTTGCATCCTTCTGTAGATCCTTCTGTAGCTATGATTTCTATTTTGGAATGGTTAAAATATCCCAAATGGATACATTGGTGGAATATTTCTTCAACTATTTCACTACATTGAAGGATGGTTGATTTGGAGGTTTATGCTCCCTAGGTTTGGTGATGATAATTTCTTTGTGCGGATGCGGTTGTGGAGCGATCACAGAAGGGCCAGGGGGCTAGTTCGAGATATTTCTAGGCTATAGAGTGATTATTTCTCCTGTGAATCTCCTCTTTGAGTGAGTGTTATAGTCAGATTGGACTTGCAGGGTTGCCAATGCAGATGCTTCATAAGTGAGCATTACTTCCTCTCCTTCCATGAATGAGAGGAGAGCATGGTTGGGGGTCATGCAATTTTATTTTTTTGATGGCATTCCCTGCATTTGTGCAGTGAGAACCAAATTCTCTATTTGGTGAGAGTCGTATGTGTATCCTGAATTTTTCATTGCTCCTTGATTACGTTGCTCCGCAACTTTCTACTATAAATTGCCACGCGGACAATTTCGGGGCATATGAGCATCATCGCAGGGGTAACATTAGGGATTGATGTCTTTGGTGAGATTATTCTATCATATGGTTAGCTCTCTACTTCTACTAGTTTGAGTGGCTCCCAGTGGAGTCAAAATTGGCACCATTTGGTTATTTGTCTGAGTCGACGGATTTGGGCGTGCGACTCCTTGGTATTGATTTTATTGGTAGGAGGGACTGCCACCCTGATAGCTTTGGTAGGATGGCCTTGGAGGAGAAGCTTGGTTATACTTGATAGTGGTTGCTTCATTTTTCAAGTTCCATAACATCTCCCTTATGTCGGTCATTTTTTCCTTTGAAGTACTGGATGTAGAAGCAACATTTTCTGGTGCACTTGGATATGTATAGATAGATTGAGGAGGTGTAGGTGTTCTATTAGATGGCATCTCTTGAGTATAATTTGATATTTCGGGGAATATCAGTATAATGGGTTGAGGTGGAAACTTCCCAAAATCAATTTGGTTATTCTCTGCCTTTATTGCTATGTTGTATGCATCTGGTAATGTAGTTTCATTGAGTGACTGTATCATCATGGAGATATCAGTGTTGATAGATTTTAGGTAAAAATGAATGCTAATTTGGTCAGTAGTCAGATAGTATTATGGATTCTCTACCAGGTTGTATGAAAATGGGTGTTGAAATCAGTCATAGCTTCAGATGAGGCTCACTTTATTGTTGATAGCTGATGATATAGTGAAGACCTATCTCCGTCATTGGAAAATATTTCATAAAATGGATCCCCGAGCTCATCCCAAGTGCCGATAGTATTTGTTGGTAGACTGTGATACCAATCTAGTGCTTTTCCTTAGAAAGAAGCAACAAGTATTCTCAATGATATGTTCTGATCTATGACTCCATGTACTAGACACATGTTTGCAACATCTTGTGGATGTTCGGATGGAATTCTTGAGCTATCTCCATAGAACTTTGGAATATCTTTGAGACCAAGGACCAGGATAGGGGCCCATATGATAGGTGCAACTGGGGTGATAAGAGGGCTTTTGGCATCCCAAGCCACATAATTTTGGTTGGTGATAGGTAGCATGGTTGGGGTCTGAAAATTCTACTCAGAAAAATTTGGGTATGACTGTTACTAGTGGAGGCACTAGCGAGTCAGGATTTTTGTGGTTCATGACCTAGTAACAGGTCAATGACTTGTACACCCTTTTGATCTAGTATATCTAAGAAAATGTCCCACTGGGCATGCCAAGAAAAATAAAAACTTTTGATGCCAAAAATTGGAAAGGTAATAGATCTTTGTGGGAAAATTAGTTAAAGAGGGGACCTATTACGCTAAACTAAGTGACCTCCAAATTTTAAAGAAGTTGACTCTTCTATAACTGTGGTTTTGAATGGGAAAAAGAAGCATGTATAAAAGATAAAAGTGTCTAACTAGGGAAATGCACCAAGACTTAGATGTAAAACACGATAGAACTATCTTGTAGATATGGTATAAAGGCTCATTCAACAATCTGCTATGTCCAGAATGAAAGGAAACTAAGGTAAAATCTAAATGATCCACTTTAACAACATAAAATAATATTCATACACATTTACTGAAAAGAGGAGTTGAAGACATTATCTGAATCAACAAACTTGCATTCAAATTATAGAAGTTCTATAAATGAAACATTTAGCACCACAATGGCACAATAAAACATTATCAAAATCTTCAAGAAAATAGAAAGGCCAAACACTGGTATAGTCTACAAGTCTTTACAATAATATAAAAAAGTGGTAAAGGCATGGTTCTTCTACCAAAATTTCTTCTCTAAAATCTGAATTCTCAACTTTGAACCCCTGCTTCGATGGAAGAAGTAGTATTTATAATGAAGCATAGCTTAGTGAGCCAATAACCAAAAAGATCCTTTGATCATGAGCAATGATGTATTAGCAATGATTTCCCCCCTTTCTTATTGCTACCGAAAATATTTGAGCAATGAATGAGGACACCCCAGGGCTAGATGCATTCCCCTACAAATGATGGAAGTGGTCCCAAAAGACTAGAGTGTCAACATGTATAATTTAATCATGGTGGCAGCTATAGAATAGGGCAGCTAGAGATAGGTTGTCGCCTACTCAATTTTCCTTTGCGAGGAAGTCTTTAGAGGATCGTGTGGTGAACGGCCAGGGGTCGATGCTCATTCATCCCCTTAAGCGATGAAAAACTTGCGATGTGAAGACACATGGAGGTCTCAAATATGTTTCATTGAAGGTGGGGTCTGCCAAAGAAGGTGCACGAATAGATGCTATGTGGTAGCCGATTGGGGCCCAAAAGGGGAGCGATGCAAAGGGGCACAAGAAATTATGAACTGCCGACATGTGGAAGCATGTCGCAAGCTTTTGAAACGAGAGAGGAAGAAAAACTTGTGAGGAGCACTTGGTTGACAAGTGGTAGCATCTCTAATGAAACCACGTGGAAGGAGTATGTCATTGTTTTTCTTTAGCATAGGGTGCAACCGATACTTAGGCAAAATAGAACTACCCGAAGGGAGCATGAGAATTTTGTATTCAAATTGTCCATTCTTGGGATTTGTTCAAATTTTATAGTAACAAATTATTTCTTAAATTCATCAATCATTCTTTTGTGGGCCATTAGTTTGTCATCCTTTGTCTTATAATAATCATTGAATTGATTTATGACCAGTTAAAAATCTCCATAGACTTGTAACTCTATGATTTTCCACTCTACAACTACCTGGATGTCGATGATGAGTGCTTCATACTCCACCATGTTTTTGTTGCAAGGGAACATTAGTCCGTATGATTTTGGAATAGTATTCCCTTGGGGAGTGAAAAAATAAAATTCCTGCTCTAGATCCATGTTGAGTGTATGATCCATCAAAGTATAATATCCACTATTTTTCTATTATGGTAAAGACATCAACATTTGGAAACTCAATGTGTAAAGGATGATCATCATGTAATGGTGCTTCAGATAGTTGATCTACGATGGCTTGTCCCTTGATGGATTTCCTATCAACATACTGGATGTCAAACTCACTTAGTATCATTACCCACTTTGCTAGTCTTCATGTTAGATTTGCCTTGTTGAGCAGATATTTCAATGGATCAATTTTGGCTATTAACTTGATAGTATGAGTTAGCATATAATGTCACAATTGTTGAGTGGAAAACACTATTACCAAATAATCCTTTCCAATGGATGTGTGATTGATTTCATAGCCATTTAATGTTCTGCTGATATAATAGATCGCCTTTTCTTTTCATATTGAATCCTCTTACGTGAGCAAAGCTCCCAATAATGCCTCAGTTGTTGCTATGTATAGTAAGAGTGGTTTTCCTTCTATTGGGGGTACTAAGATGGGTGGAATCATTAGATATTTTTTAAATTGGTTGAAATCAACTTCACATTTCTCATCCCATCTAAAGGAAACATTTTTGTATAGCAAGTGAGTGAAAGGGTGGGTCTTGTCTACTAGTTGTGAGATAAATTTACAGATAGACTAAAATATTCCTTGTAGTGATCTTAGGTGACTGATGTTCTTGGGAGGTGGCATTTCCATGATTTCCCTAACCTTCACGGGATCCACCTCAATGCCCTTTTCTGAAACTATATATCCCAAGAGTTTTGTAAATGTCACCTCAAATACATATTTTTTTGGGTTTAGTCGCACATTGAATTTTTCCTGTCTAGTGAAAAATTTATCTAATATCTCTAGGTGTCCTTCTCTATTGTATTAATTTTCCAACAGATCATCTACATAGTCTTCCATGAATGTGTTCATCATATCATGGAAGATTTTCATCATAGCTCCCACATTATTCAGTCCAAAGGGCATGACGTTCCAATAGAATGTACCCCATGGGGATGTGAAGGTTTTTTTATCTTGATCCTCGGATTCAATTTTGATTTGGTTATATCCTAAAAATCCATCCATTAGTGCCAACATGGCAGGTCTAGCTATTAGGTCCACGATGATGTCTATGTTGGGTAGGAAAAATCATCCTTCAGGTAGGCTTTATTGAGATCTCTAAAATCTGTGCAAATCCAGATACTGTTGTCAGGTTTTGAAATTGGTACAATATTAGAGATCCACTTAGCATAATCAATCGGTCTAATAAACCCCACATCTAATAGCTTCTTCAGTTTCACCTTCACTAAGAGGGTAATATGCGGATGCATTTTCCTTAACTTTTGTTTCACTGGTTTTACTCCTGGTGGTAAGGATAAATGATGCATGATTAAATATGGATCTATCCCTGGCATCTCTGCATAGGACCAAGCAAAGTTGACTTGTCGTTCTTCAAAGAATTTGGTGAAGCTCAATTTTTCTTGTTCTTTCAAGGATGTTGCTAAATGCAGAGTCTTCATTGTTTCTATTGTGCTAGTGTTGATGGATTGAGTGGGCTTAATCAATACTTTTGATCACTCTTGAAATTTTTTAGGGAGAGTGTCAAATCTCTCATCCTTCAACGCCTCAAATAATTTTTCATTGTTGGATGTGCTCTTTATTTTTACTTTCCTTGATCTAATACTGCCATAGAATAGTTTTTACCATTAGATCGATTTTATGTATTATTCATTTTGCAGCTGAGAGATTTGATACTCCCCTAACTGGAAGCTTCATTCTAAGATTCAATGGTGGAACAAATTTTGGGGTTGTCAATATAGAGGAAGTTGCCAATGGCATCATCGTTTGGAAAGACAGGGAAATCAAAGGGCTCGATTTTGTCCCAGATGATAAGTTTGGGATGTACTAGTGGTAGGGACTTATCAGATTAGTTTAAATCCAAGGTAGTGAGGGTCCTGATAGCAACGCCTTCAAGTATTCTAATAGCAATGTTAAGGTCTATGATGTAACTCTCCTTTGAATTATCTGTCTCACTAGTAGTTTGATTGTTCTCGCTTGAGCCATCGATAGGTTGTGATATGAATTCAAGTGGTCTTAACCCAAAACTTTGTCCCTCCTCATGTATGGGTGCATGTTTTTGTATCACATCACTTCCCTTGTCATGACAAGACTCTTCAAAAAATCAATCCCACTCATATTTATTTGATTCAGTTTCATAAGCATTACTAGCTTATAGTTGGAGGATTCATTCAACAACCTTCTGGGTGGCTTCTTATTTTGTTTCCTCTTTATATCCCAACCCTGTCTTGTCTTTTGGATTTGTTAAGATGGCCTGGATTGGTTCCATGATGACTTATTTCCTTTTGCCAATAGGTCCTTGTCCTTCATATCCCATTTTATCGAAGATTGAAAATCCTTTACCATACTGTGTTGTTTGTACATTATCTGTTGTTGCTTGAGATTCAGCTTCATCCTTGTAAATCTAGTTTAAAATTTCTTTATCATCAGATTCCTAGGCTTGAGAACTTGCTTTTTTGAATCTACCATCAAAGAGTGTGATAGGTTGTGAAGATTTTTGTTTTGAGATTGATGGTTGACCATAGGAGTTTGGGGAAGATAATTGCGAGAGACACATGGATTTCTCAATAGAATATTCACCCACACCTTTATCTTTGACTTGGACCTTTCTCTCAAATTTTTTGGACAAAGCCTTGAGTTGGGCTTCATGATTAGTGGATGTAGAAGGGGTAGCTTCTTCCTTTTTCTTAGGTTGTTTAGAAGAGGAACTTGGTTGGCTTTCTTTATTTGAGGACGTGGCAAGTAGTTTTGACAAGGAATTTGATTGGCTTGAATTACTTGGGCTAGCAGATGGGGATGTAAGAGCTTCTCTATTATAGGGCACAAAGACATTCTGGACTGATTTGAGGGTGTTTCAATATTGAGGACTATTGGAATCAACCGAAATGGTGATCTCTTGCCCATTGCAAGGGAATTTTAGATATTGATGGTAAGTTGAGGGGACTGCTTACATCTCATGGATCTAAGAATGACCCAAGAGTATATTGTATGTTAGGTATTTGTCCAAAACTTAGAAAATTACATCCTTTTGAATCAGCCCCACCTGAATTGGCAACACAATTAGTCCCTGTGAAGATTTTTCCTCATCATCATAGCCTCTTATGGTGATATTTTTTTTGAATCTATTGCATTCTCTAAGAATCCTAGTGCATGGACGAGCTTTAAAGTACATATATTAAGACTAGATCCTCCATCTATGTGAAGTGTTGCATTATGGGGATGAGTGATGGATATGTCATCATTTTTTGAAAATGATAGGCAATGAGGTGCAACCAAATGCCCCACCATGGCTTGTAATGTACAAACTTGCAAATTTGTTAGCACAATTATGTTGACTAGGGCCTTTTCCAAAATTTCCTTGTGGGTAGGTGAAATCTTGAGGAGCTCCAATATATATATTTACATTGGGATATTTTTTAGTTGATCAACAATGTTGTATTGATGTGACAAGACAATGAGTGTTTTGGATATGCTTCCTTTTAGAACATATTTGGACTGTGGTCTCATGGTCACATTTACAGGCACATTGTCTTGTTTCCCTTTGATTTAATGACATTGATTTGGTTGTCCATTGCATTCATGTCTTGTTTGATGTTATGGACTTGATTTGATGTGATGTTGGTGTCATTGATTTTATTTTCAGCTATGATGGTGTCTTGTCCATGTTTAATTGGAGCATCATTAATTTGATGGTTTGCTGGAACAATGTCTTGTGTTTCATTGATTTTAATGTCATTTGTCTAATCTTCAACGGTTGAAATATGAAGGATGAGAGTATCATGAACATAGTTTACAATTTTCCTTTTATTTTTTGTTGTAGAGGATTCCCCTTTGTCATAATTTGGTAAGGGATTCTTGAATGCCGCATGATTAGCGTTTGTTTGGGGTCCTTCTATTTGTATGATATTTTGGTCTATTATGTCTTGCACCTTGTGCTTTAATTACATACAATCATTTTTTTGATGGCCTTTGCACTAATGAAATTCATAGTAATAGCCATTATTCCACCATGATGATTTTACTTTTGGCTCTAAACCTCAGGTGTTAGGTAAGGTGATAGGATTTTTTGCAAGAATTTCTTTCAATGCAGATTCGAGTGATTGACCCAAAGGTGTGACTTTCCTATGATTTGATGTTGTTTGATATGGGAATGATTTAGATCTAGAATTGCTTGGATTGTTTCTTTGATTGGTGTTTTGGTTTGTGTTTTGATTGGTGTTATCTTGATTGGGGTTTTGGATGGCCTTAGGTGTGATTCTTGATAGATTAAAGACCGGTTTGGAATTATGCATTTTAGTTGAAGCATAATTATTAGTATTCTTTTTTCTTTTCCAAAAAATTTGTTTATCATGGTTGTTATAATTATTGGAGGATTTTTCTGAGTTCTTTTCATTGTAAATTTTCAAGACTCCTCTCTTGACCAAAGCTTCTTCTATTTTGATTCCATTTTCAATGAATTTCACAAAGGTAGGGGGACATTACAATTCAAGCCTATAACCCATATCATCGTTTAGATTATAAATGAAAATTTACATCTTCTCTTTTTCGGGTATGGAACGAGAATATGTTGCAAACAATCTTCTCCATCTTTGCAAAAATATGAGGAAAGATTCACCTTTTTTTTTGTATTGCAAAGGTCCTTCATGGTTATCTCGTGTTGTATGTTATAAGAGTATTGGGTGATAAAAATTTTAACCAACTCTTCAAAGGTCTTAATACCTGGTGCAAGTTTGCATAACCATTCCATGCATTGTACACCTAGGCTACGTGGAAATAACCTCATCAAGTAAGTTTCCTCATGTGCAAATTCAAGGCCCATGGTTCTAAATTCCCTCACATGATCTATAGGGTATGTTTTACCATTATATTTGTCATATTTTGGGAATTCACAATGTTTGGGAAATGGAATCATGTTCACACTTTGATCAAAAGGATATGGGAAAATGTCTTGCAACAAGTAACATTTTGTGGTTCCTGTTTGCATATCTTGGTGCTATTGTTGCATATTTTTCATTTGATGAGTTAGTGCAACTACTAGATCTTTGTTTGGGGGATTAGTTCCAGTTCTTTTAGGTGCTCCTTTCAATTGAGTAGTGTAAAAATCATTAGGAAATTTGACACCTTGTTTAGCCAACATTAAAAGGTATTTTTCCCCATCTCTTTCAAAAATATTTTCTAGGAACTTGTGGAAATTTGGGTCTTGTTGTGCAGTTTGGACATCTTCCTCAGTGATCTCCTCATTCTCAAGTTGGTGGAATCTATGGAAAGGATTTTATTCAACTTCAGCCATGTTTATTTTGAGTTTCAAGTTCTTTTTCTTTGAGCTTTTTCCTTTGTGATCTTTTTTGAATGGTCATACAACTGATGAAAATGTACTAATCTTTGATCGTTGTTTCAGAGTACCAAAAGGACTATGTTAAATCTGATTATGCAATGTTTTTTTTGGGATAAAGGATGATGAATCCTAATGGTGAAACTCAACTGCTAATCAGAGATAGGTGTGATGATTAGGCACTTTTAGATGTTTGATCAAAGCTTAGATAAAGGATTTTCACTTGTAAATGCTAGTTTCAACAAGTTTAAGAATTTGTGGTATATGAGGAATGATTCTGGGCTGACAAGGATCCTTAATTTTGGTTCCAATTGATGATCAAGGGATGAAATTAGCTCTTTGGTTTTTGAACTTACTAGATGTGTTAGAATAGTTCACATATGTGCTAAAAGATAGATGCACTAATAAAAAGACTAGATGCACTGGACTGTTCATTAGATGCGATAGGGGATGAATTGGATGCTCTATACAATGACTTATATATGTTAGAATAGAGAAGGTATGCACCAAATTATGGGCGAATGTGCCAAAATAGAGCTTAGATGCACTAGGAAATGCTATGAATGTGCTAAAAGGTGTGTTATATGCAGCAAAATATGGACTCAATGTGCTAGAAGATGGAGGGTATGCACCAAAATAGAACCTAGATGCACTAGCAAATGACACAAATACATTGGAATAGAATACGGATGCGCTAAACTGGAATTATTCAATTTTTTTGACAGTTTGATTGATTTTTCTTATTTTTTTGGTAGGGAATTGATTTTTTTGAGTGTATGTTCTTCTGAATTAGTGGTTGTACATTTCCATGTGTGATGTTTTTTTTCAATGTTATTTTGAACACACATGTAAGACACATCAAACAAGTACAATTCCTAAGGCTATGTAGGATAGTATTTATCAGATTCCCACTTGGATTTTACTCTAGTTGTGCTTACTTCTAGTGGATTATTAGAAGCTTGACCACACTGGCTCCCCCTTTCTCAACACTCACTTCTCGGGTCAGCCAAGCTTCAATTCTCATGAATCTCCCATGATGAACTTTTCATCCCTACTAAAAGCCATGAGAATGTGGGACAACTTCAGAGGTTAGACCTCTTGCACCAACAAATAGAAAAGGGATTTTGGATTACTATAACAAAAAGGTTCTAGTATAGGAATTTTTTTCATGGGGGATCATCCATATGAGAAGAGACCATTATCGCCCTTCTTGTTAGAACAATCCTCATGATACTTGAACTTTCCTCAAGCACCCACACTTATATACTGAGTGGAAGTCTCTTGTCTTTAGAGTGTTCCCAGTTGGGTCGTTCCTTGGGGTGATTACTTTTTCCCACTAGGCAGGCCCTCTAAGGATAAAATTGTAATAAAATAAAAAAATGGGTCTAGCTTTTTGGTCACCCAATTAAGGGGAGAGCATATGCCTACCACTCCATAAACACAACATACATGTTTGTTCAATTATCCTTTTAATTAAGCTAGGTTCCTAATTTGATTAAAAAGAAGACAACAAAAAGCTCCAACCCTTGCAAAATAACCTTTAGTAGTTTCTGATTATTTGTCTTTGACAGTATTCTTATAGTTTCAGCAAATTCTCTGATAGCATTTTCAATACCTATGAAACATATAATATAGATTAGTCCTCAGAATTTTAATTTTTTGTAAAATAAACCAAATGCATCAGAATAGAGACTCAATGTGCTAGAATATCACATAAATTCGCTATGGAAACTACTGTATGCACCAAAACAATCTATGGATGCATTAAAAGAAATAATGAATGCACTAAAAGACCCCCTATATGTGCTAGAAGAATGGCTGGATCTGCCAGAATAGGGCCTAGATGAGCCATAGGATTTTTTCGTATGCGCCAAAAGATCTCACAGTCACGCTAAAAGATTTCACATCATAACCTATAAGCATAATTTCTAGAAAATGTTAAAAATAGGGGCAAG
Source organism: Sequoiadendron giganteum (assembly GCA_007115665.2). NCBI lineage: Eukaryota > Viridiplantae > Streptophyta > Pinopsida > Cupressales > Cupressaceae > Sequoiadendron > Sequoiadendron giganteum. The sequence continues at coordinate 353,912,180 of CM021107.1, forward strand.
GCCCCATAGTGGGCACAAAATTTTTTGTTGTGTGAATATGTATAAAGTTAATGAATATTCAACACACAACCAATGAGACATATTACATTAGAGAATTGAAATCAGATAATTAATCGAATTCAAAACACAATCAATCCCTAAATCCGTTCCATTGAAATCAAAGAATGGATGTTATAAAAATGCAAGTATCTTAGTTCCTACATGATTTGATAAGCTATATGATTTTTTGTAAATGAAAATGGATATGATAATGGAGATGATCTTAAAAACTATGATGCCAATGTTGTATAAAACTACTATGATAATGGAAATGTAGCTAAGAACTAAGCCATGTTTCTAAATTAGTATGAAAATACTATTCTAAATGATGAATGCTCTAATGCTCTAATGCTCTAATGCTCAAATGCTCTCAAATCATTTTTGCAGAGTATGTTTTCTCCAAGATGTGTTTTGAAAAGTTGGAGAATGATGTTGTATTTATAGGATTTCCAAGGAATATTGTGGTGTGGTAGGATTCGATAGTCAAGATTATGATTGAGAGAGATCAAGAGAGTGAGGAAATTGGAGGGAATCATGGAGGTTATCCCATTTAAAAGATCACTTTTCCAAGTGTTTAGAAGAATAAAATGGAGGAAGAAGCCATGTGTCTCCAATCTTGTTAGGAGTTTGTTGATGGAAATTCCCATTTTACAAATTAGAAATATTTAAATTCATGAGACACGTGCTAAGGTGGAAGGAGGTTAGAGGATTATGTAGAAATGTGACAAAATTGAATTTAGAAATTCAAATTTTAATGAGAGGGAATTAATCAAATAAAAAAAATTAGTTTTATTTAATTAAATCATGAAGAAAATTATTTTACAAATATTTTAAGAAAGTGAACCATCTCAATAAATTTCTAATCAAACTGTGTACACCTTGTTGTGAACTTTTTTGAAGGGTGTCATGGTATTTTGTTGATGGTACTTGTTGTTGTGGATGTTTTTGAAGGGTACCATAGTATTGCTTTGATGGTAAACCTTGTTGTTGTGAATGTTTTTGAAGGGTACCATGGTATTGCATTGGTGGTATTCATTTTTGTTGTGAATGTTGTTGAAGGGTACCTTGGTATTGCATTGATGGTACACCTTGTTGTGGTTGATTTTGTTGAAGGTTACCTTGATGTTGTGGATTGTGTTGAAGCGTACCTTAGTATTGCATTGATGGTACAATTTTTTTTTGTATGTGTTGTTGAGGGGTACCTAGGTATTGCTTTGATAGTACACCTTTTTGTAGACTTTGCAATAATTTCCCTTGATGATAATGTACGATGTGTGTTGTGGCATGTATTTCCCTTGTGATGGGTTACTACCTTGTTGCTCCATTGGAATATTTCCCATGTTTTTCATAGCGTTATGTTGTGGTATGTTTAGGGTTGTATTTCCTTGATATTGTTGTGTGATAAATGCTTGTTCAATTTGGGATGGTGGTCTAGACAATCGGTTATCCATGGGTTGTGTTTGATCACTATTTTGTGAAAGCGATGGTGGTATGTTGGGATTCATGGTTGGTTTTGGAATTGGTCTAACCACCATTTGATCTCATAGTGGAATAAGATTCGGATCTTTTAGGATGTCCACATTGAATTCAATGGGTAAATTTACACCACTTTCTTTTAATGTGAGGAAATAAGAGTTTGAATTTTTCCCAAGCATCTTTTCCATAAGCTTTTGCATCTTAGGATCTTGGGAGTATCCTAATAGTTTTTCATCATTTAGTTCCTCATCACTATCATATTCTTGTATGATCACATCATTGAGATTGGAAGTTGATTTTGACTATCAATCATGTTTTGGTGTCTAAGGAGTACTTCCTCATTACTTGGTGGTTGGTCTTGCATTGCATTAAATGAGGGTTGCTTTTATGGAGTGTTAAGGTCACTTGGTTTATAATCCCATAGGTTAGTTTCCTCATTAGTGATGTTCATTTTTGGTGCACTTGAGCTACTCTTTTTGGCTTCCATCTTTTTTTGTGTTGAGATCTTGTGGTCGTCATAAAAAATTCCAAGACCTAGTTGAAATTTTGTGATCACTAACTATGGAATGGAATGATGTTTTGTTTTGTGGATTTTATATTTAAAGAAATGTTTTTTTGTAATCTAGGATTATCTATTGCCATGCAAGAGGTGTTAATAATGGTCTTTCGGCTGCAAGATCAACTTTTTTTCCCTCTTTGTCTAGAATAGTAGTCATTTTTCTCCACTCACTTGGTGTTTCCTTTTTCTCAAACACAAAAATTATCAAACTGCTAATAATTTCCACTTTCTCACCTTTAACTCATGTGATATTTGGTTTTATAATAGGAGCAGTAAGATCTGGTCATTGAATGGGAGCAATAGGATGCCAAATGATCATGAAGTGTAAGCTTTTTCTTGATGTTTGATCTTTTTCCGTTTAAAAGAATGATGGATGGCGATGATCTAAAAGAAAACCTTTTGGACAAAGGGGTTGATGGTTTTCTATGGTTTTGTGATACTCAAGACTTGAAAGTATGAGTGATGTTTGGTGGATATTTTGGAACTCAAAGTGTAGAAAACTTAGACCGATATTTTACTTCATTTTTCTAGAGGATATGTTTGGAAGATCTACTTTAACTAGACTTGAGGTGAAAGAAATTTTTAATATTTTAGAAATCGAGAGAAAAGGAATAACCCAAGTTGTGTCTTGATTTTTAATCCTAAAAGTAGGTTGATGTGTTTTATTTTTGCAAATGAATATGGACTGATGTATATATGAGGTGTTTTAAGCGACTGACTATTTTATTCTCAAAAGATGAAAGATTAACCAGTTTTGGATAAGTTTGTGATTCATACCAGAAAATAAATAAATAGCAACAATCTTTTAGGTCAATAGTAGCTGGTTTTTCTGGTAATAATGGTCAAATTTAGCAAAAGTGACTTTGTTTCTATAAAACTAAAGACAGTGATAGTGATAATTTTGAGCAATAACGAGCAAGTTCAAGTCAACTACAGTAGTTTTTAAATCAATAGCAACATTTTTTGCAATAGAGACTGTTCAAATCAAAAGAGTTCCTATTTTTCAAAAGAGGCCTTCTTTTTTTAGTGACTGACATAAATAGGGACACCAAAAGTGACCATTCTGAGAAATAACAAACAACTTTTAGGTCAATAGCAGTAGAAATAACAGCAATAGCAACTTTGTTCAATTTTTTTTCTAGTTTTCATTTATCAGTAGTTTAGATAAGTTATACAATTTTGATATTTTGGTTGATCTGATTTTTTTAAGAATTGGCAAGTGATACAACACAACAATCAAAAATTTTGACTCTAAATGTCTATAGCTTTAAGCAATTTTATTTCCACAAAGATCAAATTTTGTGAAATTTGAGATACTAAAACCATAGTTCCCAATGTTGACTTTGGTCTAAATGTGACTTGAAATCTAAGCATAAATATTCAGAAGCCTTTAGAGATATTTGTTCTGAAAAACAATATATCGTTAAGGAATGAAAATATAGGGATCTTTTCAAAGGTATTCACACTAATTCCAAAGGGTTTGATATTTTTATAACCAAGTTTAATGTTTGTTTTCTTGAGTCCTTTTAAAATCAAGAAAAGTATTTGATGCCCAAGGTAATGGAGATATTTGGAAAGTTCAAGGAAGAAAATCATTACAACCTAGAGGATAGGCACATTCTTTTAGGTGGGCTTACATCACGCCCTGAAGGGATGATTTTGCATGCAACTTATGGAGAGTGTTATGCCTCAACCATAAATTAGACTTGGTAAGTAACTTCTCATAAGTAAATTATGATGTACCACTTTTAAAGAATGTTTTGGAAATAAGGGTGGCCTCTACTACAAGGTTCTTAGTCATTGCTCAAGGGACAACCCACCTTGCTAAAATCCAACAATCCACTTAAGGATTTAACCACTCCTACTAGGGGCTCTCTATACCCAAAGGTACCTCCCCATTCTGAATGGAACTTTCAGCAAAGTAATCAGAAGTTTGATCTTGGTGTTTAGCTTTGATCATTTATATAGCGGCCCGAGGGAAATACCGCTTTAAGTCACCTTGAGTTCTCCAATGTGGGATCTATCTCAAGGCAAGACCTCCAAAGGTTAAAAGCAATTAAAAACAAGATGAAAACTCAAAGTGCTTTTCATCACCCAATATCGTCCTAAGACATGAGGGGAGATGATAGACACTTAATTTTCCAAGCATGGAAAACACGACATACAATCCATAGAAATTCAATTTTTAATCCCAAATTTGACATGTGTAAAGATATCAATTGATTTTTTATGTGCACCAATTTCAAAGAATTTGAGACTTTAGGAAAAATATAGCAATGTACAAATCAAAATAGTTTTGTTCAATTTTGAGCACCAAACTTGAGTGTTTCTAAAAGTCTTGTCCATCTTAATGTGGTTAGTAAAAAGAATTCATTCGTTAACAAAATGAAATGCATTGGTCAAAACAAGACGTTCAATTTATAATCACCAAATGAAATGTTGTTTAACTAAGAAAGCTTTGAAGGCTTAGTTTTAAGAAACACTAATTTGAAGTGTGTAAGTTGTGGGTTCATTTTTACAACACCAAATTGAAAGATTCTTTAAACTAAGAAAGCTTTAAAAGTTTAGTTTTAAGAACACCAATTTGAAGTGTGCAAGTTGTGGGTTCAATTTTACAACACCAAATTGAAAGATTCTTTAAACTAAGAAATCTTTGAAAGTTTAGTTTTAAAAAACACCAATTTGAAGTGTGCAAATTGTGGGTTCATTTTTACAACACCGAATTGAAAGACTCTTTAAACTAAGAAATCTTTGAAATTTTAGTTTTAAAATTGAAGTGTCCTTGGACCATTCACCAACCTTGCAATGAGACATTTATTTGTTCTCATGGATACACGTGCCATACTCCTACAAGGGTTGCAACAATAAATGTTAGAAACTTTTTGAAAAACCAAATAGTCAAATGTAAGTGTTTAGTTAAACTCATGAAATCAAAGAACTTTTTGTAAAATTTTGAAAAAAATAGAAAATATATCAAAAGAAACCCTATTCTATACAATAGTGAACAAATTTTAGGTCAATAGTGCCCTTTTAGATGTTAGTTGAAATACCTCTATTCGAAAACCTACAGCATAAAAATTCAATAGCACACAATTTTAAGTCAATAGCAACCCTTCTTAGGTCAATAGCGTCCCTGTTTAGGTTGATAGTGACCAACCAAAAGAAGAAAGAACATTTAGGTTTGGAGTGAAAACATTCTATTTTTATCAAAAGTGATCAAGAACCTGCAAATGCTTATAAAACTCAAATAAAACATTAATGTTAAGGGCCTAGGTCCCACCGGGCATGCCAAATTTCATAAGGGGGAATGAAGCACGTGGAAAGCAAATGAATTAAACTAATTCAAGAAATATTAAGATCCCTAAACCCATTACTCATGAAATGTGAAATGAAAGCCATGAATTCAATCAAATAAGCAATTAAGAACCTTAAATTAATCCAAAACAACCAAATCTTACCATACCGTGTCAAAGTTGTATTTGCATTGACGTTGAATTGCATTTGTATCAATGCAAAGCCTCCATTATGAATTAAAAAAGCTTCAATGTGTGTAAAATGTTGAACTAGAATGTGATGATAACTCATAACGTGTTGAAGAGATAATTGTGCAATGCTTCTCTTATGTAAATTCTAAATGATTTGTGAGAAGGTAGAAGGTTATTTTATAGATTTCATATTTTGAGATGAACATGCAATATTAAAACAATACAAAATCCCAATCAACGGTTGATAACCATTGAGAGGAAATAGATTTATCAGTTAGCTTATGTGATCGAATCAATTAAGAATGATAATTTCCCAATCAAAGTATTTATATTGGATAATCTATATAATTGAGGAAATCAAGTTTAGTTAATGGGATTGAAGAAATAGATTGAGAGATTAGTGGGATTGAGAAATAGATGAGTTAGTCAATTGTTTAGAGTGAGAAATTTGTGGTAATGATTTTCTCAATCATAAAAGGGGTGAGGATAATTAATTAAATGAATATTTAATTAATATTTTTGAGTTGAACATGCAAATCATGTTTGACTTTAACAAATAAGGTTGTATTTGTTTGTTGACCTTTTTGAATGATGCTGAATAATTAATTTAATTATTCGGGTTTAGAAAGGGGAAAGTGATTTAATTAAACTATTAAGTAATAATAATTTAATTGATTCAGGAGAATAGGGTATATTAGTGACATAATTAAATAATTTATGTTTATTTAATTAATCAAGAAGAATAAAGTTAGACAAATGATGAAATAGTGAATTAATTAAATAATTTAAAATTATTCAATTAATAGAGGAAAATAGGTTTTTTGGTGTAAATGATGTGAAATGAAATGATATCAATGATAATGATGTTGATGATGAAAAAAAATCATTCAAGATGTGTGGTATGTGTTAGGTCAGTTTTACATGTCTACATCAATAAATTAGTTTTTATCTTTATTTTAAAAACGCATTAACATACCATTACATAATAAATAGAAATCTAATATTAATAGTTTATCATCTAGCATCTTGAGAATGTTTATTCTTCCTTAAAATTTATTCTTCTTCATGAACTAGTGTCACTAATGTCACCTATTGAATAATCCATTATCTATATTTTTGCGGAAAAGATTTCAAGGTTTAATTTTACATCATATCATTTTAATATTTTAGAGTGAGCACTTTATCTTTTTTTATTAATACATTAAATATCTCTTAACTATAATTATTTAGTTGTATTGTATTAATCAATTTATTTTTTAGGGAATTACATAGGTATCAGAGCATCAGGTTGTGACACTTTAGGAGCTTTAGGGAAAAAAGGAAGAAAAAGGAACAAGTATGAACACAAGATTACGAGGTGAAGATGTTGCAACCTTGATTACAATCAAGCCACACAAGTTGAGTGAATCCTCAAACTAGTAAGGAAAATAAAAATAGGTATGTAAACTTGCTTCACAAATTTAATTTAAAGTTATTTGACTGTGAATGCATGGTTCATCCTAACAAAATACATTTATATCTTAGATCTTTGAATCCTAGTTGTTATTGCACGTATAATAGATAATAACTCATAAATTGAATGCTATCATATTAAATGGACCACAATGACTATATTGATTTGATAATCAATAGGTTTTAATTCCTTACCATCTTAGAAAAATTCACAACTCTAAAATCATATACATCCGTAGTAATAGAAAATAAGATCCTAACTTCCCTCCTTTAAAGAATTAATTTTATCTAATATTCTTTAAAAGTCAATGATAATAGTATTTACCTTTGAACTCTTTTAAAATATTAATTTCTAGTCATGTAGGCACTAAAGATCATACATCAATTATTTTCCTATCAAATTTAACTAAATATATTGCATTTTTCTCTTCTCGATGCTTGTTCCACTATAAATCATTTTCTTATCTCATCTATTAGTAATTATTCTACACTTTTGTTCTTTTATACTCTAAAGCATTGAAATTTGGATATAATCACAACTATATATATATATCAAATATTTGGTGTGCAATTGATCTCCCTATGATCACTAAGAAATGTTTCATCTTGTTCTTCCTCAACTTGGTTTCAACTCATTATGATTATAAATTATATAGCTCAATATAACTATAAGAAGTGAAGTGGAAACTATAGACATGTTTATTTTAATCTCATCAATCATTAGCTCTAACTTAATATGTTCCTCAACTAATAGTTTATTTGAACTAATTTTTCATCTTTACTAATAATTTATTTAATCATATTTATGCTTCAAATAATGTTGTAGGCATATCAAATAAATATTTTTCTCCTTTGTCTAATACTTCCTTAGCTTGATACTTTTCTATGATCAACTCTGATGGCTTGCCCTACTAGTCACAGAGTAACCAAACTCACACAGGCAAGCTCTCTGCAATCTCTCACAAAAGAATCAAGATGAATATTAGAAACAACAGGTTATACAATGACCATTCACAATCAACAATAGGAAGAACATAAAGGTAGTTATTTTTCTCAATGCTCTTATGGTATCAAGCAAAGTGGTCTTAATTCAATGTTCAATACATTTATAGAGGATTATAGAACTCACCATATGTGGATTACACTAATCACCAAACAAACCAAACTCACAGAGAATCCATACCTGAGCAAGCTATCACAAATTTGGAGGAGGTTTGGGTTTAAAGTTTGGAAAAATTATATTAGAACTATGTTCATTCACATTCAAAGACATGAAAATAAAAAATGGAAGACTTTATTTCACAAATGCCCGATGGTTACAATCAACTTGGTCACTGACCAAAATCAGTGTACCATTCTTACAATAGTGGCTTCACATTACACATCAAAAAGCCTCCAAAGTTTGACGTGTACACATCCCCTACTAAGACAAATTGGCACATCAATCACCGACCAATATCTCAGACTTTACATTGCCTTATACCCTCCCCTGTCAATTGTCTATCTCTTTTTCCTTCAACATCAAACTAGACAACTTCACACCCTTTCATGTGTCTTGGCAACCATCCACCTTCCAAAATTATCCTTTTAGACTATTGATCCCTTCTCGATGTACTTAGTGTGTCCTCTTTATTCTTGTCACCTCTTTGTTTTCTTCCAATTCGATTCTCTTCTACTAGTTGTCCATTTATCTTCTTCCACTCTCGGCTCTCTTTGGTGCCTCCTTCTATTTGGCATTTTGTGACTATTGGATTCTTCAGCCTCAACCTTTCTCCCTAAACCATTGACCTCTCAACAATCCTTTTAAGTCTTAATCATTCATTGTGCCCCTATTCTCTAGATCATTTCCCTTCTTTTAAAACATTGGTTGGAGCTCATTCAAATATCTATCAGCAAAACAAGAGCAACTACTAACTAGCGTTTGTGTATGTGGTGAAAAGATGTAATTGTCTTCAAACCAAACAAACAACCCTACTTAACAAATCAAAATAGAAACCAAGAATTTATAAACTGAAAATGGGAAGGAAGAATGATGCCCCTACATCAGACTCCCTAGGGGACTAAAAGATCATGTGCTCCTGCACATGGGACCATT
>CM021107.1:353922197-353934712 GCA_007115665.2 Sequoiadendron giganteum
AAATTGGCTAGCTCTTACCTTTCCCATACCATGGTGCTCTTCCTCAGATTCTACGATATGCTCTTGAGCCTTATCCTTCTTTTCATACTTTATGGCGTTTATCATATTTTCCTATCCCTTGGACTTGTCTTCTTCTTCATAGCTTATATCATCTTGCATTGTCCTCCTATCACCATCTTCTCCTATTTCTATCCCATGCTTATGTACCTATACTGGGTTCTTCATCTTCCTGAATTGATGTCTTGTTGCCTTTGCACTTGGCCTTTGCCCTTGGCCTATCCTCTTGTCTTCTCTGATTCTTTTTCATACCTTCCATATTTGATTCTATTTTACTACCATAAAGGTTAGTACAAACCACTCCATGTTTTTCTTCTACCTAATGTTCATTTAAAACTAAATTTCTTTGCCAAAATGGTACTATATACACATGATCTACTAATTTTATATTCTCCTTTTTGTCTTGTATATTCACATTCCTATGTCTAATTGCATAATCAAAATCACCACCAAAACTCACTTTTACCTCTTCATTGGTCTACTATCCCAGCCTTATTACATTCTTGGCTTCATTTCTTGCCACCTCTTTCTCTTTACAAGCTTTCTTATTTTTGTCATTATCCCTCTCTTCATCTTTAGGTACATAGTAATGCATCATTGCTACAAACTATCTTCTTTTATCCATTGCTGCAACTTGTCTTCTTTCATTCTTATCTTCATCTTCATCTACGAGCTCTCTTCATTTCCTTTCTCTTTTTTCCTCCAAAGGTTTTTTCTTAGCCTTCTTCATACCTGCATTCACACTTTCAAACAAATCGGTAGCAAATAAATCAAGAGACCAAGATGTCTCTTCAAGTTCCTCTTTCATGGACACTATCTTTTCTTCTTCTTCAAGTGCTCCTTGCTGCACTTTTTCTTTTCTCTTTCCTTACTATCTTTATTCAAGTCCTCTACAACAAGAACTTTCCTCTCCTCTTCTCTTCTTTTCCACTTCCTGCAATCACAACATTATCAAGGAAATAACTCTTTCCCATTATATCCATTCTACATGCAATCTTCTCCAATTCCTCTCAGAGTTTTTTCCTTTCCAATCCATCCCAATATCTATCCCAATATGGGATTATGATGGGTATTCTTACACTAATACCCATCCTTTTTACTACTACAATCCACAATCTCTGCTCAAACTTCAAGTGAAAATTGCCTCTCCTCAAGTGATTGGTTCACACAACAACACACGTCACTCGCAAATTCTAGCACAGGTTTCCTCTCCTTCAACACTCTAACTATGCAAAATTTTTGTATCTTTATGTCTTCTAATACCTACCTCGGGCTACTCTTCCCTTTACTCTATCTAGTATTTTGAACCCAAGTTCTCTCCTCCTCTATCATTCTGCAACACAAAACTTTCCAATAATTTATGCTTCCATCAATCTACCAAAATAATCAACAACCATTTACAACCCAGGTCTTTTGGGCTCTAGGTTCCTTCAATAACCCATTAATCTAACAACACACATAGCACTCCAAGATTCTTATGAGCATCAAACTACCAAAATAATAGAAAAAATTTTACTACCCAAATCTTTTGGGCTCTGATACAAATTTGATGGCTTGCCTTGCTAGTCACAAAGTAACCAAACTCACACAAGCAATCTCTCTGCAATCGGGATGAAAATTAGAAACATCAAGCTATACAATGACCATTCACAACCAACGATAGGAAGAAAACAAAGGAAGTTTTTTTTCTCAATGCTTTAATGGTATCAAGCAAAGGGGTCTCAATTCAGCATTCAATACATTTACAAAGGCTTACAAAACTCACCATATGTGGCTTATACTGATCACTGAACAAACAAAACACATAGAGACTCCATACTCAAGCAAGCTATCACAAATTTGGAGGAGGTTCAGGTTTAAAGTTTGGAAACACCATATTAGAATTGTGTTCATTCACATTCAAAGATAGGAAAATTAAAAATGGAAGAATTTATTTCACAAAGGCCCCGATGGAAATTAACTTGGTCACTTACCAAAATTAGTGTACCATTCTTAAAATAATGGCTTCACATTACACATCAAAAGGCCTCCAAATTTTGGCCTATACACATCCCCTACTGAGACAAATCAACACATCAATCGTCGGCCAATATCTTAGACTTTACATTGCCTTATACCCTCCCCCACTAGTTTTCTATCTCTTTTTCCTTCAGCATTGAACCATACAACTTCAAATTGTTTCATGTGTCTTGGCAACCATCCACCTTCTAAATTCATCCTTTCAAACTATTGATCCCTTCTTCATGTACTTATGTGTCTTTATTCTTTCCACCTCTTTGTTTTCTCCCAATTTGATTCTCTTCTACTGATCGTACACTTCTCTTTTGCCACTCTCAGCTCTCTCTAGCACCTCCTTCTATTTGGTGTTTTGTGACTATTGAATTCTTCAACCTTGGCCTTTCTCCCTGAACCATCAACCTCTCAACAATCCTTTTAACTCTTTATCATTCATTGCACCCTCATTCTTGAGATTGTTTCCCTTCTTTTAAAATGTTGGTTGGGTCTCATTCAATTGTCTATCAACAAAATAGGAGTAACTACTAACTATCATTTGTGTATCTGGTGTTAGGATGTAACAATCTCCAAACCAAAAAAACAACCTTGCTAAACAAATCAAAATAGAAACCAAGAAAATAAACCAAAAGTTCAAAGGAAGAACGATGCCCTTGCATCAACCTCTACTGCTATAGTGATAGTGTCTGCTTTTCTACTATCATATCGATGATTTCATTTTCTTGGGGTAATTTCAAAACTTCTCCTTCAAGGGATAAAGTTGAACTTTTTTTAATGCAGTAGTGTGAGGTATTAGTCCCTTCAACTAGAGTTGAATCTTAATAGATGTTTAAATTTTTGGAATGGTGCAAAATACTTTAACTATAATTGTTTTTGCTAAAATTATGAAGGAACTTATTTTGAGTTGAAGAATGATGTAGACTTTTAATAAGACAAAATCATAAGTTATCATGAGTTGTTAGTGTTAAAATTTATTTGCATTATATAGGAGAATAGTTCATGTTGTGACATCCTTAGTCAAGGTAATATTAATTAGTAGTTATCAATTTGATATTGATTAGTTCCTTAATTATATACTGACCTTATAATTTTGATTCAACCAACATTAGATAAGGAAAACTAAGATATAAATGTCTAGGTACTAATTATAGCTATTGGAACTGATGTAAATGGTTATCATTCATTTTCTCCTTTGCATTATAGATGTTAGCCTCTTATAGATGTAGTGTTTGATATAAAAGTAAAAAAATAATAGAATGTTGATATATTTCGCAATTAGTGACAAAAAAATTAGACAAAAATTTCTTAGTATAGTTTTCATTCAAGAACTAGTTCTTCAATTAGATAAAACTGGTACTATAAAAGCCTTATAAAATTATTTGAAAAGTGATGAAGAATACTAACCCTTTGGATTATTGCAATTTATCTTCAGTTAAAGGATGGTTGTATGATATAGTTACATATTAATAGGATCGCTTGAATAGCTTAGAGAAATTATCCTTTAACCAAGTATGAGGATATATTTTGGGCTTAATGGTTAGAATAAAAATTGAAAACAATTTGAATTATGGTATGATAAGTAATGTTGCATGATTTAATAATTCAAGAGAATTGCACCTCTAAAACAAGTTTGAAATAAAGCTAAAAGTTGTATTCATCTAATTTACTTGTGACTAGTAAACTTGTTGTATTAAATGAGTTATAAAATGAAATTTTTTATTCCACTTTCAAATTTTCCATATTAATGGAACATTTTATATTAATAGGAATACTTAATTATTAAGGGATTTAGTTAATTTCCTTGACTCACTTTCTTTTACCTTTTTATATACAACTCTTCCTAACACTTAGATAGTTTCATCTTATGGAACTATAACACATTTTAGAAGGTAATATTGTATTATTAAGTTATTTACAATCACCACCAAATAAAAGGAAGGGTATATGTTGATTAATTTGGAAAAAAGTTAGGTTATAGGGTATTGAGGAAACCACATGTGGAATGTTATTATCTCATGTTAGATAAGCTTGATTTGTTTATAACTAAAAATGATCATAGATTCAATTAATAATTTACCTGTTTAATCACAAGTATTCTATTGGACTCACCTATATCATAGGTAAAATTACTTCTTGATTGAATTATGGTTTACATATATTGATTGATTGAATGATTCTATGCTCTATTGCTTATATTGACAATCAATAGTATAATACTTATATTTCATAGTTGAAGACTAAAATGTTATGCATAGTCATCATGACTTGGTAGAAAGTAATGTCTTGTAAAGAATAGAATTATCATCAAAAGATACTTAAATATAAACAAATTGATTCTTCTTTTTACCTATTAAATTGGTCAAATAATTGATTATTAAATATCTAATGCTTTATTTGTAAAGGGAACACTCAATTTGAAAGAATAGAAGAGATTCAATACCATTTATTATCAAATATTTTTCTTTAAATTAATTATTTACAAACCTAAGTGTGATCATTTACGTCATTGTATCAAAACAATTCTAGTAAGATTGATTATTTAAGTGATCTCGAGTTGTGTTATGAGCATGCAATATTGATGGAAAAGGAGGGAAATTAAAGCGACACAAGTGTGGAATATCTTCAAGGTAATCGGTATTCAACAAAGACATATTGAAAGGAAGGTGAGTGCGAAACATTATCTTTTGTTGATCAATTGTTTTAGTAAAGGAATACATATATATATTATTGATATCACCATCTTGAATTTCATGTTGGTTATTATTTAAATTAGTTCATGGGAGGATACAACCTAGATGAAATATTTATTTCCATATCGTTTAGATAGCTTCCAAGAGGAAGCCTAAGACTAGAGGGGGAGAATGTGAGACATAGTTAATATTATTTTAGATACTTTGGTTTGATTTTATAATTTTATTTAGTTAGTGTTGTTGGACATGGTTGATGTTTATTTTCTACAAAAAATAAATATTTTTAATTATTATGTTAGATCATATATTTAATTGATTTTAGTAGAATTTAATATTTAGATTTAATGTTCTGGTTATAAATTTTCAAATGTATTAATGTTTCTATTTAAATTTTATAGGTGGGTAGCCCAGGTTCCTTAAGTATTGGATACAACATCCAAATGCTAAATGTTTATTATTGATTTCTAATTTGGTCAAAGGATTTTTATGTTGGAGTGTAATTTGATTTTTATGTGAGTTTATTTGTGAAGAGAAATGTGTTTTCATTTGTGTTTTAATTTGAATTCTATGTTTATTTGGATATTGTTTTGAGGCAAAATTGAAGATTTGGGAGTTATTTTATTTTAAAGGGGGAAATTTAAGTAGTTGGGGGAAAAGGAAATGAAAGGTTGTAGATTGTTATCTTTCATTTTTTATTGTTTTCTTCCAGAAGGTTTTGTGGATGGATATAATGACATGGTTGTAGGATGGTATTAGCTAGAAAAGACTTTGTAAACTTGCATAGGTTGTCTAGGCTGATCCTAACTTGGATAGCCAAGGTATGCTAAAATGGTATTGGTAATTTTTTTTTGTCGTTTTTGAATTCTTGTTAGATGGTTGGAAAAATTATTATTTGGTATTGTTATGTGTAGTAATAGGGGGTGTTTTTGGTGTGCATAAGGATTTGATCTCACTCGAGGTCTGAAAGCCTTCTTCGTTTGGCGTTAAGGATGGTGTGAAGCCTCTCTTGGAGATTTTTGTTCAAATATAAAAAGTATGGAGTTGTGTATGAATTTTGAATAGCAATTTGATTTAGTATAATGATTGGAGGTGGGTTGGATAATGGAATTTTGTATGGTGGTAGTTGTGTGTGGAGATTTTTGGATGGATGGTAGTGGTTGTGTGTGGAGATTGTTGGATGGATAGTGGGGGTTGTGTGTGGAGATTGTTGGATGGATGGTGGAGGTTGTGTATGGAGATTTTTGGGTGGATGGTGGTGGTTATATGTGGAGAACAAAATTGTATGATTGTTGTTCCCCAAGAGGGAAGGGAATCCCCCTTCTCCCCATTTCTAAGAATTCTAAGAATGGATTCCTTGTGTGTAGTCAGTGTTATTGAACTTATTTTGTTTTATTCCATGATTTGAAATATGGAATTTTCCTCACTTGGGGGTGGAATTATTATTCCTATGGTTGGGAGGAGAGAAAGATTGGGTTGTTGTATTTTATTATTAGTAGGTTTGAAGGGAGTTCAAAAATTTATTGTAAAAAAATTGGTAAATGGAAATTCTTCTTACTTTTTTGATTCAAAGTGGTTGTTGATATATCTAGAGTTGTAAATTTGAAGACAAATCTCTAGTTGTAAGAAAAAGGGAAATACCAATAATCATTTTTAGTTCCAAGTAATTTATTCATTCCATATTATGCTTTAATTTGTAAAATTGGTTGCATTATAAATGCACTATTATTTGAGCCCATAAAGTGATGCAAGAGCATCCAACAGTGTAGGGCAATCTTGCATCACCCAAAAAAATATTTTCTTTAGCTTTTTTGAGTCCCATGATGGCACTTAAGAGTTATAAGATAGTTAGAAGTCAAAAATAGCGAAAAATGATCACTTACTATTTTTTAGTAAGTCAAACTAAACGGGTTTGTACATGGACCTAAAAATTTACCTGAAGGAGCATAGCTAAAAAAAAATTTCAGTAGTGAAAGAATTGCCTCATGGTTTGGGAGAAATTAAAGTTTCTATCCTGAGTAATTTCTTCAATGCAGCTTCAAATTCATATATAAAACTTTAGAGGCCCCAAAACAACTCAAAAAGTGGACAAACTCACCTACGGTGGGTTTGCACATTGTATATCTCTTTGAGAGATTTCCAACAATATGCAATAATAGAAAATCAGACACCCATATCAAAATTTATGGCCTTGCAAAGTTGCTCCTCTAAAAAGTGAATTTCACTAAAAATTCTTCCTAGGCCAGAAATCAAACGGTGGGACTTTTGTGGTGCAAGAGCACCATGTTGCCTTCAAGCCTCCATGAAGCCAAATTGTAAATAATTGGTTAAGGAGTGCTTAGGTGTCATTTAATAAGGTATTTCAAGACCATTTCAATTTGTTTAAGTCATTTGATGGATGTTTGAATAGGTATTGTGGTCATTGTATCCAATTTACAAAAGATGAAAATGTTGTCAAATGAGGTCCACAATAGGTTTTGGATGTTTTGTCATTAGAATAAGATCTTGGTAGATCATTTTATTATGTAATAAATCAATTTATATTTATTTAGCCATTGTGTATTTCAAAAAGTGATACAAGCAAAATCTTGTATAAAAAAAAGTATTGTTAAGGGAAAGTTGCAAATATGCCCATAATATAAGTTGAAGGATCGCCATTGGGAAAGAAATTTAAGAATCAGTTATTCTCAGTAGGAATTGATTGGTTAAGATATGTAACACCTTATAAATACCTCACACAAGTCGAGGAGTTTGAGGAGTTTGTGTTGTAATGGAAAATCATGAATAAAACTTTCTATTTATGTGTTTATGACTGGTAAAGTGTTCTTGCAGGATTTTGTACAGCCCCCTAAAGTCATATTCTTGAGGGTAAGTAATTGGAATTAATAAAACTATGATTTTACATCATTTTTCACTTGGTCTTGTTGAATTTCACAAAGAAATAAGGAAGATATTGCATTTTTTGTACAAACAGCCAAAAACCCTCCACTAGGGTAAATAGTGGGAAAACAAATTGTGTTTCTTTCATTTTAAATAGTGGAAAATGCTAAGATTTTGTGGTAAGGTTTCCTTCAACATATATTTTCATATTACAAGTTTTCAAACCAAAATATAAAGGTTATCATATAAAACAATGATGCCATAGGACTGTGTTTTGTGTAAAAATCTGGAAAATAACAGTGTTAGTGAAGTTTTAGTGATTTTTTTGTGAAATGGGTAATATTCTTGGGTAAGAGTGGTTGGAAAATTTGATAAAATTTCTTTTGATCCCTTCTTTAAGTGGTTTTTATGATCTACAATCTTTGGCATGCATTTTTGTATACTATCTTGTTAAGGTAGATTTGTGATAGTCTTATTTTGGAGTAAAAAATGAAGGTTTAGGAAAGGTGTTTGATAAATTGAAATGAATAAAGTGTGGGAGAGGATATAATTTATTTATGCAGGAATATTTGCACATTTTTGGGGCATTATAAAGGAGGAATGGGTTAGAAATTTTAAGTTTCTTTATTAAGGTGGCCTAAATAGACCTAGCTATTGTAGGACGGTTTATTTTGAAGGGTGTTGTTACAAAACCTCCCTATTTGAAATTTGATTTGTTTGAGGGAAGAATAAAAGGTATTAACATTTTGGAGGATGCACTAAAGGAAACGAAGAGTGTCAATTGTCAAGTTTTTGGTTTCTTATGATGAGTAGTTGTCAAAGAATGCTTCAAAGTGTCAATAAAAATTATTTGTGAGATCACTACATTGAATTGTTTGTGGAATTGAGAATTTTGTATCTTTGAACCCCTTAGCATTGCATTAGTTGGTATCAGAGCTCAGAAGGTCTGGGCTATAGAGTTTTTTGGTTGTGTGTTTGTGTTTTTGTTTAGGTTGGTGGCCAAAATACTAGGTAAAGGAAAAGTGGAAAGACTTAGGTGAGGCAAAGAAGTTGAGAAGCAAGGTTAAAGGGACTTGCTTAGAGTAGAAGATGGATTTTTTGAGAAGATACCAGAAAGTTGAGGGTTCACAAAAGAAGAAACAAAAGAGGAAACAAGAAAGGGAATAAAAGATGAAGAAGGAAGGAGAAAAGGTAGAACAAAAGGCAATAGACTAAGAGATAAAGGAGCTAAGGAAGACTATGGAACAAAAATAAGAGATAAGAGAAAAGATGGTAGAGGAATGGAAGGTTAAGTTTGAGAAATTAGAAAGGAAATCATCAAATTGGCACTTACCAATCAAGAAATGGGTCACATGGCCTATTGAGAAGATTATGCAAATAAGAAAAAGACAAGTATGGGCAGCATCAAATGAGGCAGAGGTAAAGTTTGTTGAGCAAGGTCAGTTACAAGTTGAGATGGATAGTATTCCAATTATTTTTGAAGATGAAAAAACTTATTTGTTTGTTGATGAACTAATAGAAGGGAATATTGATGTTGAAATTAATGATATGGTTGTTTTTGGTAATCAAGTAGTTGATGAAATTTTTTCTTATGAAAAAGAAGGAAGGGATGATAATGTGGAGGTTAATGTTAAGGTTGTTGCTGATAAGGAGAGAAAAGGACAAGATTTCATGAATGATAATGATACTAATCAAGTTCTTTTTTTGAATGAAGTTTTTATTTTATTTATTCTAGTGCAAGTGTCTAGAAAGGTAGATTGGAAGAGGCAACTATTTCCATTTGACAGGCCCAAGTACCCAAGCCGGAGAATGGGAAGCCCAAAATTGAAGATGAGGCAAAGTGTTGATCCATGTTTTTAGTACCTAGTCCATTGGAAGGGTACACCAGATGAATAAAGAATTTGGAAACCAAAGAATCATGTGTTCAAACATGTTTTGTAGTTGTTCCTCACTCAAGAGGACTTGAGTTTTATTTTCATGGGGAGTTTGTTGTAGGAGCACCATGTTGCATTCAAACCTCCATGAGGCCAAATTTTAAATAAGTATTTAAGGAGTTCTTATGGGTCATTTAATAAGTTCTTTCAATACCATTTAAATGTGTTTAAGTCATTTGATGGATGTTTGAATAGGTATTGTGGTCATTGTATCTAATATACAAAAAATGAAAATGTTGTCAAATAAGGTCCGCAATAGGTTTTGGGTGTTTTTTCATTAGAATAAGATATTGGTAGATCATTTTATTATGTAATAAATAAATTTAGAGATCTTTAGGCATTGTGGCTTTCAAAAAGTGCTACAAGAAAAATCTTGTATAAAAAAAGTATTGTCAAGGGAAAGTTGCAAATATGCCCATAATAGAAGTTGAAGGGTCACCATTGGGAAAGAAGTTTAATAATTAGTTATTATCAGTGGGAAATTATTGGTTAATCTATGTAACACCTTATAAATACCTCACACAAGTCGAGGAATTTGAGGATTTATAATTGTAATGAAAAATCATGAATAAAACTTTGTATTTTTGTGTTTATGACTAGTAAACTATTCTTGCAGGCTTTTGTACGGCCCCGTACAGTCATATTCTTGAGTTTAACTCATTTTAATTAATGAAACCATGATCCTAAATCATTTTTCACTTGGTCTTGTTGAATTTAATGAAGAAATAAGGAAAATATTGCATTTTTTGTACAAACAGCCAAAAACCCTCCACTAGGGTAAATACTGAGAAAAAAAAATTGTGTTTCTTTCATTTTAAATGGTGGAAAAGGCTAATATTTGGTGGTAAGGATTCATTTAAAATATATTTTCATATTAAAATGTTTTAGGCCAAAATATAAATGTTAGCATATAAAACAATGATGCCCTAGGACTATGTTTTGTGTAAAAATCTGGAAAATAATAGTGTTAGTGAAGTTTCAGTGATTTGTTTGTGAAATGGATAATATTATTGGGTAAGAGTGGTTGGAATTTTTTTTAAAATGTGTTGTGATCCCTTCTTTAATTGGGTTTGATTATATACAATATTTGGCATGCATTTTTGTATATTGTCTTGTTAAGGCGGTTTTTTGATAGTCTTATTTTGGAGTAAAAAAAGAAGGTTTAGGAAAGGTGTTTGATAAATTGACATGAATAAAGTGTGGGAGAGGATATAATTTGGTTATGCAGGAATATTTCACATGTTTGGGGAATTATAAATGAGTAATGGGTTGGAAATTTTAAGTTTCTTTATTCAGGTGGCCTAATTAGACCTAGCTATTGTAGGATGGTTTATTTTGAAGGGTGTTGTTACAAAACATGCCTATTTGAAATTTGATTTGTTTGAGGGAAGAATAAAAGGTATTCAAATTTTGGAGAATGCAATAAAGGACAAGAAGAGTGTCAATTTTCAAGTTGTTGGTTTCTTATGAAGAGTAGCTGTCAAATAATGCTTCAAAGTTTCAATGAAAATGGTTTGTGAGATCACTACATTGAATTGTTTGTGGAATTGAGAATTTTTTATCCTTGAGCCCCTTAGCATTGCATCAGTTGGTATTAGAGCTCAAAAGGTTTGGGATAGATATTTTTGTGGTTGTGTGTTTGTGGTTGTGTGTAGGTTGGTGGCCAAAAGACTAGGTAGAGGAAAAGTGGAAAGACCTAGGTGAGGAAAAGAAGTTGAGAATCAAGGTTAAAGGGACTTTCTTAGAGTAGAAGATGGATTTGTTGAGGATACCAGCAGGTTGAGGGTTCACAAAAGAAGAAACAAAAGAGGAAACAAGAAATGGAATAAAATATGAAGAAGGAAGGAGAAAAGGTAGAACAAAAGGCAATAGACCAAGAGATAAATGAGCTAAGGAAGACTATGGAACAACAACAAGAGATGAGAGAAAAAATGGTAGCGGAATGGAAGGTCATGTTGGAGAAACTAGAAAAGCAATCATCAAGTTGGCACTTACCAATAAATAAATGAGTCACATGGCCTATTGAGAATATTATGCAAAGAATAAAAAGACAAGTATGGGAAACAACAAATGAGGCATAGGTAAAGTTTGTTGAGAAAGGTCGGTTACAAGTTGAGATGCATAATATTCCAATTGTGTTTGAAGATGAAAAAATTTATTTATTTGTTGATGAACTAATAGAAGGGCATGTTGATGTTGAGATTAATGATATGGTTGCTATTGGTAATCAAGTAGTTGATGAAATTGTTGTTGATGAACAAGTAGGAAGGGATTATAATGTGGAGGTTAATGTTAAGGTTGTTGCTGATAATGAAGTTGTTGATAAGGAGAGACAAGGACAAGATTTCATGAATGATAATGATACTAATCAATTTATTTTTTTGAATGAAGTTGTTATTGTATTTATTCCAGTGCAAGTGTCTAGAAAGGCATATTGGAAGAGGCGGCTATTTCCATTTGACAGGCCCAAGTACCCAAGGTAGAGAATGGGAAGCCCAAAAGTGAAGATGAGGCAGAGTGTTGATCCATGTTTTTAGTACCTATTCCATTGGAAGGGTACACCAGATAAATAAATCATTTGGAAACCAGAGAAGAGTGTGTTTAAACATGTTTTGTTGTAGTTCCTCACTCAAGAGGACTTGAGTTTTATTTTCATGGGGAGTTTGGTG
Source organism: Sequoiadendron giganteum (assembly GCA_007115665.2). Classification (NCBI taxonomy): domain Eukaryota; kingdom Viridiplantae; phylum Streptophyta; class Pinopsida; order Cupressales; family Cupressaceae; genus Sequoiadendron; species Sequoiadendron giganteum. The sequence goes on from CM021107.1 coordinate 353,934,438, forward strand.
CAGGAGCACCATGTTGCATTCAAGCCTCCATGGGGCCAAATTTTAAATAAGTATTTAAGGATTGATTAGGGTTCATTTAATAAGGTCTTTCAAGACCATTTCAATGTGTTCAAGGCATTTAATGGATGTTTGAATAGGTATTGTGGTCATTGTATCCAATTTACAAAAATTGAAAATGTTGTCAAATGAGGTCCATAATAGGTTTTTGGTATTTTTTCATTAGAATAAGATCTTGGTAGATCATTTTATTATGTAATCAATAAATTTAGATGTCT